>JARYHS010008075.1:73418823-74018823 GCA_031002005.1 Vandiemenella viatica
GGCAAATGTAGGTAGGTGCAGGATAGGGGGAAGATGGGTGAGTGGGAAATTGCCACCGGAGCCTGTGCTCCATTGCAATTAAATTAAATTAAATTAAATAAAGTATGTCGATAAAACTGATTTTACGAGTGAACACAAAATACACTTGATAAATCCTTGTCCATAAATGAAGAAAGAGATGGTGAAATTTTGAAAAACAGACCCTTTAGCCACTTGGGCTTTAAAACCTAAGGTGTGGAAATAGTAAGAATTCAAACCAAAGGAGGTTGGATAGTACAGATCACAGAAAGACACCTCGTCACAAGTAAGTAGAAACAATGACGAGGTAAGCATGAGGTACATCGTGTTTGCCAAACACGCCACACCCAGGACACTGTATGCCTCTGAAGAAATGAAGCACTTCACAACTTATTCACTGCACAGCATGCCTCAGTTGGTTCAGCACTTGACGTTTTTCACCTCTCCTCTGCAACACATATTCCACTTTTTTAATACAAGGCTGGTTGTTTCACAGTATTTCTAAGCTAAAATGTTCTATTAAAAATGTTTCTTGGAAAAAAGTCTATTCTCTAGCCATTTAAATGGGTTTTAATGTCATGTCCTATTATAGATGTTTGGTATAACTAGCCTCCACGTGAACAGCCTCAGCCTCTATCAGTTTATTGAAATTACACCTTCTTCTTGATAGGGGTTAACTTCTGTATGACCATTTTGATGCATTGTCTGATTTTATGGGTTATTCTGATCAACAGAACTACCTCCCCTTCCTCTAGTCAACCCTCTAATGTTGGGTCCTCCTATTGTATGTATGTTTCCTCCTCCACCTCTGTTACCAGCTGTATAATGTCCAGCTCCTTGTGTAATATCATGGCCTTTGTCTGTTGAGTCCCAATATTGCTGTGAGTTGTGTTTTGTATAGTGATCTTGTCTATTGCTACTATTTTCCAACAAACCATTTGATCCTTCATCAGGTCTGTGTTAATGTTGGTAGTCTTGTTAGTCAAGTAATCTTATTGTCCCTGTGACAGCTGTTATGTTGTGTACAAAAAACATGTCAAATATGTGGGCTGGCATCATTCCCACTATATCCTTCACTAGTTCATCTTCTGGTATGGGGTCGGTAAAATGAGAGCCTTTTGCAGCTTCTCTCATAAAAAAAATCTAGCAGCCGTTCTCCCTCTGCACAATTCCCTCTTCGCCGCATACTGCCGTTGGCTACACCAGAAATAACTCATAAATTTCTCCTTAAATTTACTATAGGTCTGACAGTTTTGGATTATGCTTTCACCCCACAATCTTGCACTCCCTCTTAAATGTCGGTAAATGCAATTAATATTTTCTTTGTCATTGTACAGTTCAAATGATTGGTAAGACTGAAAACTTGTGAGGAAAGTTACTGGGTGCAGGTCCCCATTGTCACTGAATGTAGCGACTGTAAATTTCTCAGGTGCCATGATGGTTACTTTATCTTTCCCAGTGTTAACCCTTACTGTTTGAATATCATTAACCTTCCTTTCAATCTTCTGGAACCTCTCATTATTATTACAAGTGTTTGTTTCTACTATGTGTTCCACCCTTTCTACAAGTTCCTTTTGTTGCCCCTCTACTTGTTGTAGTTTTTGTTCAACGTTGGCAACCCTTTGTGTAGATCTGTCTTGGCTAAGTTCAATTTAGTTAACCTTCCCAACACAGCCAGATTACTCTTCATCATACATCTCTCCACAACCTTTTAAAGAAATATCCTTGGTTACCTTACATTCATTAGTCATATTGTCAGTTATTTTGTTGCAGCACCCTTTGTAATCTTCAATTTTATTGTGAACCCCTTGAAATTGTTCAGCTGTGTGATTCAAATGTTCTTGCAGTTGTGTCTGCCTACTCTTATTAGCCTGTTCCCATTCTTTGCTTTGCAATGATTGTTTTTCAAAGTTTGTTTCCAGTTTTTTAAGGTTTGCTTCCATGGATAAAGCCAGCAGACTGATGAGGCTTACCAGGAGAGCCTCTCCAGTTAGGTTTTCAGATTTTTGTGTACATACTATGTTGCATTTCTTCTCTTAGAAAAGCACATTAATGCTCGAGGATGGTGGGATTTAGTACATTTACGAAAATGTTTGAAGCAGCAAATTCTGCTGACGCGGTCGCCAGTGATTCAGCTTATTAACACACTTTACCGTTTCAAGAAGAATCACACAATAACAAAATTAACTTTTGTAAGTTTAATAGAGTTCAAATCTTATCCCACACCAGTCGTGATCATATATTACATCGGACTTCTATATATATATATATGTACCCGAAGGTTGCAGAATCCTCAGTTAAAAACGGTTCACATTAACAATCCTTTATAAATCACACTCGCATTTTCACAACTCTAATCGAAAATAGTTCAACATTAAAAAAGGGAGTTCGAGAAAAACTCACACATGGGTGGCGTGCCCGATGAGCTCGGCTGCCCCAGGAAGACTAGTCGGTCCCACATGTTGGGTTCGCGGGCGTTTTTAATTGTCTTCTGGTAGCCGGCATGCACTCCGGGGTCTTCCACGGTACTCCCACGGACCGGCGGGAAATTTAACATCCACTCGGCCGTATTCCAAATAGCACAGCCGGTTTTCAATCTCCCGAGCCACCGACTTTGGAAGCAGCCTCTATCATATGGCTATGCTACAGCCCCCTCAAGTTTAACATAAGATTATGGATATTCAGACAAAATGGCCATGATGAACTTCTTCAATGGACTAATGCTCCCCAAGATTACTTACAAACTTCACTCCACATTCACTCACATACAAATTGCAACCTCGGGTTCCTATCCTAAATACCATACATAATATCCCTTTACTGGTGTGGGGCTTCAATACATATTTCCAAACACGTCCTTATTAAAATGTACATAGAAAATAATTTATAAGTAAAAGTAAACATCAAAATAGCTTCACAAGGAGACAGGGAAACACATCAAGATTATATCAAAGAAACCGCACAATATATTATTATCTGAATCGCATCTTTTGGGGTGCGATGATTGTTCTAGACCATAGTTTTAACTGTCCATGTCAAATGTCTATTGTCACTTTTACTAAAGTATCACTTCCCCTCTAAGAAAATTCTGTAAACTGAATATTAACCTATTTAGAGAGAAAGAACAAAGATACAACGGTAGTCTGCTTATGCTAAATCACAAAATACACAATACGAAATCATTTATATTCATCCAAATAAACTTAATACGAATTGTTCTCCAGTGCCGTCACGGAATGTCATGTTACAATTAATATTTATGGAGTCCTTCATCAGCAACAATGGAGCAAATAACAATAATAATAATAATGATAAAAACCACTTCCTGATGCACATCCAGAACACTTATTACTCATGATTGATGTCTTCTTTGTCTCGGACGATGCTTCAGGTGTATTCTATGTGGATTGTTGACTCCACTCGGCACTGCTTCAAGTCAGCAACGCAGCAATATACACAGTTTATTACTCCACTTTTATTAACTCATTTGGGAGGAAACTTTATATTGGACCACCACCATATGTCACATTAACTGTCTTGAAAGGCTTTAGTGCCACCACATTATAATTTCCTTTAACTTTACCATGTTTAGGGTGAGCCAAAGTATAGCAGTTCCCCTTGGACCGGGAAACGACTTCATAAGGTCCCTTGTAGCAAACAGTTTAAACTTTTTAATTTGATTGTCTATAGATGATGATTAAATGTGTCTTTAACAGAACTAGGTCACCTATCCCATATACTGTGGGTTTGGAGGTTCCTATCATGGGCCTCCTTTCTTCTTAAGGCACACTTCTTCAACTCTTCCAAAGCTATCTTAATCTTGTCAGGATAATCACTATCCCTCATCGGAAAGTGGAGGAGCTCATAAACAATTCGGGGAGGTTCCCTCTTAACATGATTTCATATGGTGTTAGTGAAGTGGAAGCATGGGGAATAGTATTGATAACTCCTTCAATTTCACTTAATTCGTATGTCCACTTCTTATGGTTGTCCTCACAGTATGTCCTGACCATCTACCAAGCTCTCTCATTACTCGTTCTATTGCATTCCCTTGTGGATGGTAGAAAGACGTCTTAACTGTTTCAATACTTAACTCTTTAAAGCATTCAGCCCAGGCTTTACTTGTGAAGTGGGGTCCATTGTCTGTCAATACTTTTTCAGGTTTTCCTACATGTGGTATATAATCATGAACTAACTTTGAACAGATTACTTTGGCTGTGGCCCTCTTCAGTGGGTACAACTTTATATATTTCGAGAAGATGTCCATGACCACACAAATTTGAGTTACTCCCCACGGGACCTAGGCAGTGGGCCGAAGATATCTAAAGCAACTAGTTCATGTGGTTTATCAGGGATCACACTCTGCATCTCCCCGGCCCTCCTGATGTTATCTGCTTTAGTTTTCTGACATAACTCACAATGAGAAACTACCTGCTGTATCCGCCGAGACATATTAGGGAAATACAAGGTTTCCTTCATGATCATATGACACTTGTTTATACCATAATGGCCGTAACTAAGATGATGTTGCTTAATAAAATGGTCCACATAGTTTTCTGGCACCCATACTTTCCACTCTGAACTAGCTTCATGGTTTCTTCTGAATAAAATTCCACTCACCTGCATGTAGTATTTGCGTAACTTTGACTGTGGGTCACTCTCAATTAACTTGTCTAACAACTCCCTTATATTGGGGTCCTTTTCTTGCTCCTCTTTCATGAACTTCAGGCAATGTTTAACCTCCTTTTCTCCATCCACTCCCTTAATGTAAAATATCCGAGCTTCTTTTCCTACTGACATTGCTGACTCGCTTTCTTCTAAACCTACTGGTAACCTTGACAAGGCATCTGCTACAAAATTTTCCTTTCCTGGAATATATTTAATATCAAGTAGTCAGTAGGTAAGGAGTAGTAAGTTCCATCTTGCCAACCTTCCATTGACTAATTTACACTTCTTCAAAAACGACAGTGCCCTTGTGGTCAGTATGTACTATCACCTTCCTGCCCAAAAGGAGGTACCGAAAACTTTTGGAAGGTCCAAAACAATAGCCAGCGCTTCCTTCTAGGTAACACAGTAGTTGCGTTCAGACTGGTTTAGAATCCGGCTAGCAAAAGCGAGAGGTTTCTTTATTAATTTCATCTCCCTCTGCTATCCTCTTGGAAGATCTCCACACCCAGGCCATATTCCGAGCTATCGTGGTAATACAGATAGCAAGATTCCAATATGGGGCAGCTTAGATGTACTTTCTTTAATAACTTACTTTTTACTTCTTGAAAATATTCTTCACAATGCTCAGTCCAGTCCCAATGTGCATTCTTTTTCTTGAGTTTCCCAAAATGTGGGCTGTTCAGTATTTGACCTCTGATGAATTTACGATAATAATTACAAAGTCCAAGAAAACTCAACAATTGTTCCTTGTTTTGGGGTCTTGGGAAATTCTTGATAGCTTTAAGCTTTTCCTCATTGGGAGTTATTCCTGATGGGGTGATAGTATGACCCAAAAATTCAATTTTGCTTGTCAGAAAAACACACTTCTTCACTTTAATAGTCATCCCCCCTTTCTTTAAAGCGGTTAATACTTCTTTAATGTACTCCAATGTTTCCTCGATGGTTGAGCTTGCAATTAATATATCGTCGACGTACACATGTACTTTGCTCAATAATTCCTTACCAAGGACTTGATCCAAAGCACGGATGAAATTCGCGACTGCATTATTCAAGCCGAATGGCAAAACTCGGAACTGGTAACTCCGGCCTTGGTACAAGAATGCAGTATATTTCCTGGATGTTTCTGCAATTGGAATTTGCCAATAGGATGCAGTTAAATCCAAGGAAGTTAGAAATTTCTTATCTTGAAAGCTTTGTAATATTTCATCAACCGGGGCGGATGGTCCCTTTCAGTGACGAGAATTTTATTTAAAGTGCGAGCGTCTAAAACTAACCTGACAGATTGGTCTGCTTTTGTGACTACAACGAGTGGGTTGTTATAAGGACTCTTGGATCTTTCTATGATTTTCCATTGCAACATCCTGTTTATCTCATCATCGACTTGCTTCCTCTTTGAAACTGGAATGACGTAAGGTTTTACAAAAAAGGTGTCGCACAATTGACGTAAAATTGCACTCGTAACCTTTTACGAGTCCAGGCTGGTCAGAAAATACTTCCTTAAACTCGTCTATCAGATTTCTTAGCTTTGTACGGTGTTCACTGCTAACACTGTCCACTATTCTTAACTCATTCTTCTCCACCTGTCTGCTTGGTTGCATTGACAATACACAAAACCGTATAAACTTTTGAAGGAATTGGGGTTCTTTCCCACTGGCTACTGCATTTCCCCACGATTAACTGACGCCATTTCCTTCTCCTTCCAACATTTCTTCATACTAGTTCTTCCCTTGGACCCATTAACTTGAAAATCCAATAATCCTTGTTCAAAATACAAGATGGTTTTAAAAGCACACAACCAATCGATGCCAAAAATACAATCGATCGTAAGCCCTGGCACCACAAAAACAACAAACTCAAAGAAATAGTCTTCCAACTTTACTTCTAACAACATCTGCGTTTTCACTAATTTGCTCTTGCCCCCTGTGGCAGTGATAACTGACATCCCACTTACTGGTAAGGAAACCACTTTATAGTTTCTTTGATTTGCAACTTCCAGTAAACTCTCAAACAAATTTTCTGAGATGCATGAAATTTCGGCACCTGAATCCAACAATACTTCAATTTGTTTTCCACGGCATGTCACTAAGATTATGGGAGCCTGGACCAACTGTTCTTCTTCTAGAACTCTTCCTCTGCTAAGTCTTCACTCGGGTTGTTGTGGAAAATACTTCTAAGCTGGTTCCTCTGTTTTGATTGTATCGACCCTATTAACCCATCTGCCTCAGTCGGGCCAAAAACTTCGGCAGTCTTCAGTTTTTTGTATCACTACTATTAGTTTGTTGGCTTGTACCGGGATCATTTGTGACATCATTACAACTTACTACCGTTGTTGGGCTAAAGTATTCTTTAGGACTTCCCTTTCTTCCAATTCTTCGAACATTGTTTTCACTATTTCTATGTGGTAGAGAATTCCTCCCCCCTCCATTGGTGTGGAATTGATTTCTTCCTCTTACCTGATCATATGTCATTCGCCTTTCATGACGGAATTCCCGTAGATCTTTAAACTGATTCCTGCTCTGGTAGCTCTCCTTGAATCTATCCTGACGCACTGGGTTTCATATCGGTGCACGAACTCACTCGCTGCCTCAATCGTTCTGACATCATGCATGACCAAAAGTTTTTGAATCTCCCCTGGCATCATGTGAGCAACATCCAACACAATTTCTCTTTCAGGTGTTGGGTTATTCAGGTAATAACATTTGGAAGTTTCATTTAAAAGGAAATCTTTGAGTGATTCCCTCCCCGCTTGATATTTCCTGCCATACCAGAGACCCCTCTTAACTTCATGTTGCCTTTCCTCTGACCAGAAATTATTTAGGAAACTTGCTTTGAATTCTGCATATGTTTTACAAATCTGAAGCTGCCTTTCTCCCCAAATTCGAGCACTACCCCTTAAATTTTGATATACACTGTTCATTTTTTCACTGTCATCGTAACACTGAAAATCCTGTACTTCTCAAAACTATTGATAAAATTTACTGGATGGATACCTCCCTTGTCCCTAAAGTCCCCAATTTCTATTTTTTAAAACTTCTCCCAACTTATATTCCAAATTAATGGGGAAATGCCATTAACCCGTTACAATGTTCATACCATCTCAGTCTGGCCCTCTCCACCCATTCCTGTAGGGGTTCCTTTATTATGGTGCGTCTTATCACTTCATTCCTTATTCTGTCCATTTTAGTGACTCCAATTCTACCTCTTAAAAACTTCATTTCATTTGCTTGTACTCTGTTGATGTCCCGCTTTTTCATTGTCCACGTTTCAGCAGCATAAGTTAAGATAGGCACATAGTACGTATGATATATTACTCTCTTGCTTCTCTGTGGCTCCTCTTTATTCCATATCAGGCTTCTAATGCTCCTTAGGAACGCCTCTGCTTGTCTACCTCTTTCACTTATCTCGCCATCATTTCTTCCACATTCCTCTAATACACTCTCCAAGTACTTGAACCTGTTTACCTTCTTCAGTTGTTCCCCTGCCATCACAATTCCTTGGGATACCCTATTCTTTTTCCTGGTTGTTACCATGTACTCACATTTCTTTACATTAAATTTCAGGCCATATTCCTCCACACTGTCTGTCCATACATCCAACTGCCGCTGCACTTCCTCTTCTTCACCTCCCCAGATCATCCGCAAAAGCCATCACCTTCATGTTTTCCTCTCCCATCCTCGCTGCTACCTTCTGCCTTATTTCATCCATGATTACAATGAAGAGTAGTGGTGGTAGGGCACTTCTTTGTTTTAGTCCATTCCTTTGTCCCAGCCAATCTGATCTTCCTTCCCCAATTTTCACATAGCTCACACTTCCTTGGTACAGTTCCGTCACCCTCTCGATGTTTTCTTTGGGAACTCTTCTCTTCTCCAAGGCCTTCCATACCTTACTCCTGAGTACACAATCATATGCTTTTTCGATATCGAGGAATACCTACAGTAGATCCTTTCCATACTCATAATGTTTTTCCTGCAGCAGTCTCATAGCAAATATCAGATCTACCGTCGATCTCCCTGATCTGAAGCCATACTGCTCTTCCCTTAGCCCTTTTTCCACCCTGTCACGTATTCTTTTTTCAATGATCTTCTCATACACTTTGGCACATCAGTGTAATACCTCTATAATTTTTAAGCTCCTTCGTTCTCCCTTTTTTGAATATAGGTACAATTATTCCTTTTTTCCAGTCTTCAGGAGTTGTGCCCTGATTCCATACCTTTCTCATCACACGGTATAGCCACTGCTTTCCTACTACTCTCGCTGCCCTTATCATTTCCACGCTCACATCATCGATGCCTGGTGCCTTTCCACCCTTCAGCTTACACAGAGCTGTTTCCACTTCTTCCCAAGTTAAATCCTCTTTCTCTCCTACACGGTTGTTATTTTCCTTCTTCTCCTGAACAACTGTATCATCCTGTGACCAAGTTGGAAATATACTATCAAAAAAGGTGGTAGTAAATATAGGAGTGCCAATGGGTAGTGTATTGGGGCCGTTGCTGTTCGTTATTCTAATGAATGATTATGTTAATGGGTTACGATCAGAATTTAGGTTGTTTGCAGATGATGTAATGGTATACAATAGGATCAGAACCGGAGAAGACTTGGAACAGCTCCAGGGTGACCTGGATAGAATTTCTTAATAGGTAGGTCATCGTGTATTGAAGATAAAGGCCAAGAAGGGTCAGCTTATTAGGTACATAGATAAAAAAAAACTGGAGATTAATTATAATTATAGGGTGGGGCCAGAAATGCTTGTTGAATGTTTGAAATGTAAATATATTGGCATAACGTTTAATAACAAACTAAACTGGACAGAGCACATTGGATAGGTGGTAGGATAAGGTTACAAAATCCTTCTTTTACTGGAGAGGGTGATGAGAGGATATACCATAGAAGTTAGGAAATTGGGTTACAAAACTTTGTTCAGATCATTGATGGTGTAGTTTGGACCCACTTTTTTGTTATCAAATACAGGAGCTGGAGGGTGTGCAAAGAAGAGCAACTAGATTTGTTTGTGGAAATTATCGCAGGATCCACTCAGTAACTGATATGATAAAGGAGCTGGATTGGGAGTCATTGGAGGAAAGAAGGAGGGTGAAGACAGTGCTGGGAATGTACAGAGCATTTGTTGGTGATGTGGCTTGGAGGGATATTGGTCAAAATATTAGGAGTAGTGCTTGGAAGGGGAAAGACAATCATGTCCTCAAGCTGGCGCTCGATTTCTCGCCTAAGGGAGTGAGAAAATGTTCTTTTGTTGGTAAGGGTGTCAGTGATTGGAACAAATTACCAATTGAAGTAATGAATAATTTACCAAAAACGCTTAAGGAAAATAAAATTTGTAAATCGGTAAAGTAAATGGGAGAGGAGTTTAACGCTCCAAGTATAAAACAAAATATAAAAAGGGGTAATTAGATGACTAAGGGAATTGCCACTGGAGCGTTAGCTTCATAGCAATTAAAATTAATAACAATAATAAAGTTGTTTAGTTGTATAATTCCAGCGATTGTCTCTAGCTTTCGTATTGAAGCATGTCTTTGAGATTTGTTTGCTTCGCGGATGATAAATTAGTATGATAGGAAGTACTTACAATAAACAGAAAGTTTTAAAGACTTTACAAAGAGAGAAAAAATTTGCCAACCATTCAGCATGTACGTTAATGTATCAACCAGGAACTGGATATTCGTTCATAGTAAAGAACTTTGATATTTATGTGCGCGGGTAAATACAAATCTATGATACGATTATTAAATTAAGATAGAAGTTGTATTTAGAGAAGTAACTAATGAATAAGTAGTTACAAACAGGTCAGTCCAGTTTGTTATAATAACTGTATTATTTTTTTTATATATATATATATATTCCAGCAATGTTACCTTCCTTAAGCCAGGGTAGTTGAAAATTTTGACTGTGAACTCCGGATTAGTGTCGACAAATATCTGCCGTTGTTAATTGACACATATTGCTTTTCTCTCGAAGGAATGAAGTTTTATCCTCATAATATCTCTTCTATTTTATGCTGCTTACTACTATTGCGAAATGCTACCTGACACTAACATAATTTTTCGTTTGAGTCAAAACTGATATCTGGTTGTGTTATGCTGAATTGATAACTAAAAAATGCCCGTAACTAAAAGATGTTCGTTCTTTGCGTTCTCCTACATAAAGTCTATCCACAGCATGGTGTTTCAGTGCTGTAATGTAGTATTATTTCATAGGTATTTGTGATGAAATATAATATTTGTGTAACAGTTGCTTGTGTAACTAATTTAGTAGGAAAACTACTGTTATTAATATTGCTAATTATAAAATGAAATATGATTTTTCATATTCCTAAAGATGATGCTCATAGGTTAATCAAGGTTTAACTCTGTTGTTATAGTCACTAAAATGAAAAATCTTTAAACGATTGATTAAGGAAAACTATTTACCTAAGAGTGGACATCTTCAAAACGGTGTAATTTATTCAAATGGTATCGAACACTTCTTATAGCTTCTTAAGTATGCAAAATTGGGTGTAAAATCGTAAAAGTGATAACCTCAGATGTCTTTGAATATATATTTTTAGGTGGTTGTATCCACCTAAAAGTTGTATTACCCTCTTGGGATTTGGATTTAATGCTTCCATATGATATGATATTCACATTCCCCACTAATATTTTATGGGAAAGTCACCACAAATTGAATTAAAAATTCCAAAATATGAAATAGATTCTTATCTGCAAAATGGCAACAGCACTGCAAAAATAATACTACAGCTGTCAGTACAGCGATCATATCAATGTATAATGTTTTGTTTTCTCATGAAGGTTGTGGTTACGTTGAAATGCAGCCTGGACCGGAAGAAAAAATATTTAATTTAATTTAATTGCAATGGAGCACAGGTTCCGGTGGCAATTTCCCTACACACCCATCTTTCCCCTATCCTGCACCTACCTACATTTGCCCTCTACAAATTTTATCATTAAATTCTTTCAAAATTTTCGGTAAATTATTCATCATTTCTCTTGGTAACTCATTCCAATCCCTGACACCCTTACCTAAAAAAGAGAATCTTCCCACACCCTTGTGCCTGAAATCGAGTGCCAGCTTGTGGTCATGGTCATCTTTTCCCTTCCATGCACTACTTTTCATACCTATTGCAATATCTTTCCATGCCTCATCGCCAGTATATGCCCTGTACACTCTCATGACCCTCCTCATCCTCCTCCTGTCTTGCAATGAATCCCATTCCAGCTTCTTTATCGTATTCGTCACTGATTGCATTCTGCGATAATTTCCAGAAACAAATCTAGCAGCCCTTTTTCTTTTGCACCCTCTCCAACTCCTGTATTTGATACGTAAAAGGAGGTCCCATACTACACTACCATATTCGAGCAATGGTCTGACCAAAGTTTTGTAACCCAATTCCTTGACTTCTCTCGTACATCCCAATTACGTTCGGTGGCGTCCATTTTATTACAACTAAAGCAACGAATTCTTTCCATCGATTAAAAATCGTGGGCGTAGCTCAAAGAAAGCATAAACAAATTTCTCTTTGTAAATTTCAGGCGAATTTTTATAATGGAAAGAAGTTGAAATGTTAAGAACAAAGTACAGTGGAGAAGGACTCTATGATAACTGTGGTGCCATAATTTGATGATGTATTCTTATGAATCTCGATGAGACAAATTAAAAGAGAAAGAATAATTTTGACATCTCGCTTAGTTCTCGAGATATTTTATGTGAAAAGTGAGGTGGTGGAGTTTAAAGGAAGCCTAAACCAGATATCCCTCCCGCTCCCCCGACTAAAACCATGAGGAACTATATGCTGCGCATTTACAGTGGGTGCTTTGTTTTCTACTGGTATCAGGTTGAAATACGGCCTGGACCAGACGAAAAATGTCGCCAAAGTTCTATGAGCTATGGAATTACTGGATATCGCGAATCTGTGTCTGCAGTAGTCAAATGCAAGACACCACTTTCCCAAGTTGTTATCGTGGTGTCATGCTGATCCAAGGTGTTTTACAACCTAATTACTGCCAGAAAATAATAAGTTTTGTGATTGAATACCTCAGTATTACGACATCGTTAGTCAGCATGGAGTAATGTAGTAGATTCGTGATCTCCGGTAAACCCGGAACTATATCTATAACTAATTTTGGGATTCCTACGATAACCGCGGCGCCACAATTTGATGATGGATTCTTATGTAACTCGACCAGACATATATATATATATATATATATATATATATATATATATATATTGATATCTCGCTTAGTTCTCGAGATATTGTATCTCAAAATTGACGTGGTTAAGTTGAAATTAGGGTTTTAACGGATATCCGCATTCGCAAGTGCGTAACTTTCGCGTGAAATCCTACATCCGCTTACGCATCCCCATTTTTTAATGCGAATGTATAGCGGATGTTTTGTTTAAATTGCAATATATATTATTATTTTATACGAGATTCTGCCCTTCGTCGCTTAGCTAACAAAGAAGTGGTTGTTTTTTTCTAACGATCTTGCAATGGGAGCGTCCATAAACCACGTAACTCAATTTCGACCTCCTGTGCAGATGTCAAGCACTGAATATCCGCATCTGCAAAGATGACATCCGTTACAACCTATAGAGACAGTAAAAAATGATTGATGAAGATCAGGAATGTAAAACTTTTAATACCTACTGTCCATTTTTTATATCTTGATGGTAAAATATCCTTACTGCACACTAATTCAGTTTAGAAAAACTGTGGAGCAATTTTCTAGATCACGTCAATAAAATTATAAAAAAATTAATAGTAACCTGGTAGTTGAACACATTCAGCAGTATTGGGAAAAGTGTTTTGAACACTTGGAAGAATGGACGAAACAAGATTACCACGTATAGTATTCCATGGATGGTGTTCCACTGCAAGCGTATTTGAGCGACCAACTCGAGCAACTATAGGCGACTTTGAGTCGGGCGACAGGGAGCGGTTGAATTCGTCCACTATAGCCGACTTTTATCCGGGGCGCACATTGAGCTGCGTGGCGCAGTAGGGGCAGCGCAGAGCAGGGCAGGGCAGCACGAAAACATAAACTGTGTCGGGCAGTTACCCGCGCATATTAGACCGCAGTTTCGTGCGGCAGTTTACAAAGCATTGTTGTGTTGTGCGAGAAACCGACAAAAAAGCGTAACCAAAAACATGTCGATACAAAAACTCGATTTTTGATTTCTGAATCAGACTGGGATGCCGAGCTTGGAAAATTGTTATTACTTTAACAGAAGCTGAGTTAGATAAAACTATGCAAAAGTGAGTATATGAAAAGAAAAAACTCTCATCTGGCTTTTGCAGTGACAAGAAAATTCTCAAAAGATTATTTCCGGATGACTCGATCGGAGATTCACAGCATAATCTAACCTATTAGAACTGAAGAAAATCTGGCAGTATTTTCGTGGTTATTTATTTAATTGTTTACAGTCAACAAGGGCCCCGGTGTAAACAATTTATTTTCGGCCCTCAGGCAAGATTGGCGACCTTTTGTTTTTTGCTTTGTGTTGCCCAGTTTGCCGTGAAGGCCCGTGGGCTCTTGGGGGTCCCCAGAGGTGCGCTTGGGGGCACCCTTAGCGTAGGGGCCCCGGTGCACTGCACCGCCTAGCCCCATAGTAGCTACACCCCCGATTCTTTAGCGTTTGACGGTACACGACATTTATAAGAATGTATTTCTCTTTATTTCATATTATATTTTTAAGAAAACTACATAACAGAACATAAGAAATACTTGAAACTAAAAAAGCAGTGTTCAACAAATAATGTAATAATAGCCTCTATATCAATCCTTTTTTAAAAAAGTTTTTATTAAAAATTAATGCAAAAAGAGAAAATAAAAGTGAAAATTGTAAGAGGACAGTTGTATGATGAATAAATGCTGTATTTACTCGCAACTTGTTGGGCTCATTGTCAAAATTTCTTGGTTAAATTTAATTTTTATGTATTTATACGACTGATATTGTGAATCGCATGTTGTTTATGCACCAGTTTAATCAATTTTTCTTATTCCGTAGTTGAAAACGATTATAAGTAAAGCAAAATTATAAATAACGCAAGAAGTTTTCGGCAACAACCGGCACGAGTGAGCTGCGTGGCACAGTTTCTGTGTCGTGATCACAACGTGGCGCAGGCCACGTGCGGCGCAGTACTGCGCTGCCCTACCCTGCGTCTCAATATGCACAGTTCCGCCGCAAAAGATAGACACAGAAACTGTGTTGTGCCGCCTGCGTCAACTGCGCGTCAATGTACAATTGTTGGAGCAGTTCTCGATCCCGTTTCTCGTCGCCGGTGATTTGGAACGAATATTTTAAGCATTTAAAGATTTTGTGAAATGGATGCAGAGACTCAGCGCCGCCGTAAGCGGACGTGCAAGGCGTGCACCGCACGCGGGCGGCACGTCGAGGGGGGTGGCAAAACGAGTGATCGACAGTCGGACATTTCCTAGCTCCACCACTAGCTGTAGGTAGACTGGGGGTGGCATAATTGGTATTGCACGCGGGCGCACGAATAGCTAGCGGCGGGCCTGCAGATACCCTATTCTTTTTGGGATGTCCATACCTGACGATTCGTCGGATGCAAACATGGTGATCTTGTTCGTGTTGGGTTAATTCGATATTAGCAAAAAGGAATTCATTAGGAGAATTCCACCATCTGCTTGGTGATTTGGAGAAGGATCCATGATTATTACCGAATGAACCGGGAGACATTTCAAATGCCATACAGCCTTCAAAACCAAAGAGTCGAATTTCAGAGATACCATAACACCTGCGGAACGTCTAACAGCGACTCTAAGGTAAGTGATAGTAGATACTTATTTTTTTAAATCTGTTTTTATAGAACCAAAAGCAAGATAGGTATGTGGTACGTGTAACCAGGCGGCTTTCATCAAAGAACAAGTGTTCAAACGCATTGTTGTGTTCTGAAATCTAGTAAATAAATAGGTATAGAATTTTTAAAATTACAATAACGTTTGATTTTGGTACGGGAGTAATGAAATTTTCAGCTGTGAATATAGAAAGTTATGACAATTATTTAATCCACGAACACTGAAAACGCGAGTAACGAAATTGTGAAGAGGTATCTCTCATTCAACACTAATAGACACAGAAAGACAAACTATGCATCATGTGTTGAAGTGCGACATCAGCGCATAAGACTGAAACTTTACAAACTTATTCTGTATGAGTGACATAGCAGCAGAATATTTGAGAAATTTTTGACAATCGAATTTCCCCTCATGTCCATTTTTCTATTAATTCGAATACATTTTGTAATTGGTTTGATGTACATTTCTGTTACCATACGATAAAATAAATAAAGACACAAAAATCTCGTTTATTACAACCTTGGTATAGTTATAGGTCTGTTGCTGTATGTTTTGTCACGAGTTTTGGTATGTAGCATGTAGTTACTTTATTACTGGATGTTCCTCTTTCATTGAAGTAAACTACTTTGTTATGTGTGTTGTTACAGATACTTGGCGTCAGGGTCTTCGTTCAAGATGTTAGGATATTCGTTCTGTTTTTCTGATGTGACGGTGGGAAAAGTTGTACATGAAACATGCAAGGCAATTTGGGACCAATTATATGCAGCACAAATGGCATTCCCCACAGATATGGCGTTAATTATGCAACAATTTTTGAGCAAATGGAAATTTCCATTATTGGTGTTGGTTGTATCGACGGCAAAATATGTGGGTATATGAAATCCGCGCCATGCAGGCAGCATGTATAGAAATTATAAACAGTACTTGTCAATTCTTGTTACAAGGTGTTGCCAGGCCCAATTACAAGTTTATTACAATTGATGTGGGAGCTTACGGTAAGGAGAGTGATGTTGGTATATTTTTTCATTCACAGCTATACAAAAGAGTTTTCTAGGGGTCCATCGACTTGCTGCACTGTCTGGAACGAATATTAAAGTTCCACGTGTTGTTATTTTGGGGAATGAAGCATATCCTCTGAACACTTATTTAATGAGACCTTATCCAGCATCACAAGCAATAAGTGTCTTTCAAAAGCTCGGCAAGTTATTTAATGTGCATTTGGTATCATGAGCAGCAAATGGCGAGTTCTTCAAAAATGTATTGAGGTGCAACCTGATTCCGCCGATATGATTCTTCAATGCATATGCTTGCTACGTAACATTGTAATTGACATAGAAGGCGAACAGCAATTAGAAACATCTTATCAAGCATCACAGACAGAAAACCCTGAAACACCAACCAGATTTACTTCACGAGGCCAAAATAGGGGACTCAGTGCCAATTACGTGATCAGAGACAAATTTCTTGCATATTTTTGTGAACACGAACTGAATACCTGAATGATTAATATATTTTTTAAATAATAAAGATATTCTTTTAAAAATACAATTTTGGTAGTAGGTATACTTTATGTAATTGGTATAATTTATATATGCAAATCAGTTATAAAAGTATATGTAGACTAATTACAAATGATGCAAGAGGTGTAAATTATAAATTAGCTAAGATAATACTCAGTCCAATCACATTAATGTGACCACCACCTACTTTCGACGTCAACGCGAAATAACCAATCACATAAGGCAGGTGGCAGCACATTACAGTGGAGTGTACATAATTATAAAGTATGTCCTAGGGGCATCGGAAAGCATTTCAATCGTTGGCGTAATGCAGAAATGTAGCGATTTATCCGACGTCCAAAAGGGCATGATTATTGGCTTCCGGGTCAAGGGTGGAAGCATTTCGGAAACAGCTAATTTTATGAACTGTTCACTTGCCGCCGTGGTGAAAGTATACCGTGCATGGCAAAATGGCACTATTCAAAATCAGCGGCGTGGAACATGTGGTGCACCACGGGCTTATAGATGACAGAGGAGAACGAAGGCTACGGAGATGCGTTCGGGCAAATAGATGTGCTACTGTTGAGAAACTGACCGCCCAGATGAACCAAGGGGCTAGCAAGAGTGTATCCTCAACGGTTCAGCGAACGTTGCTGCGCATGGGCCTCCGCAGCTGACGCCTAGTTAAGGCTGGAATTCGCACACCGGTACCGCAACTGGACGTCCACAGAATGGGGACAGGTGGCTTTTTCCGATTAATCACGTTTTATGCTCCATCGAACAGATGGTCGTTGGCGCATATGGGGTGAAACGTCAGAAAGCAAACACCCTGCAACAATTGCCGGAAGGATCCAGGATGGAGGAGGGAGCATTATGGTTTGGGGAATGTTTTCCTGGCATTCACTGGGTAAAATCACCATTGTGGAAGGCACGATGGATTATCACAAGTACGTATCTATCCTTTCGGACCATGTCCACCCCTGCATGCGAATAATTTTCCTCAGAATGATGGCATCTACCAGTAGGACAATGCGAGGTGTCATACAGCTCGCAGTGTATGTGCGTGGTTCGAAGAGCACCAGGATGAGTTTACCTTACTCCCCTGGCCAGCAAACTCACTGGATTTAAACCCAATCGAGAATCTGTGGGACCACCTCGATCGGGTTGTACACGCCATGGATCCTCAACCGTGAAATCTAGCGCAGCTGGCCACGACACTGGAGTCAGCATGGCTCAATATCCCAGTGATCATCTTCAGAAACCTAATTGACTCTCTTCTTGCATGTCTTGCAGCGGTCCGCTCTGCCAAAGGTGGTTATTCTGGTTTTTGAGAGGTGGTCACATTAATGTGACTGGACTGTGTATATTTGGCAAGATTATCTGCCATCTTTAATATCCATTTCTTCAGTAACTTTTTTCCCCCACAGTGAGTAGTACCAACTGTGTTTTTTTCTTGCATGGTACTGATTAATTTCTCATTATCCATATTGATGTGTACAACGAACAAATACGGCGGTATACACAAAAAAAGGAACATGGTGCATACACTCCGGGTGACTACAAGCAATTAATCCAACCCCGGTAGGTTCAGTCGCTCGTCCCCTGTTGTCTGCTACAGGCCAGTCGTTCACTGAAAGCGTATTTGAGTGGCTAACAGGTTTTGCGTAGCCACGCAAATTGGTGCGACTGATCCCAACTCATGGAATGTTAGTGAACGGCGTCCACTGCTAGCGATCTGGAGAAACCAATTGTAGCCTACTGTTGCCATCCTTGGGGATCTGGGGAAGAAGATACAAGGTAGAGGTATGGGAATTCTGCAGAGTAAGGAGGAACAACGATTTGGGAAAGAGGCCTCGTCACAGGCTCTGGAAGTCACGGAAAGTGTGTACTTATGTGTAATCGTAGGTTTTCCCGGGTTGTGCACTTCTTGGCAAATTGAAGTAGTAAGATCTGGCATTGGAGAGCTAAAGTGCGACTCTGGTACAGCCTCCTCAGCACATCTTCCCTTACTCCTTGGCACACTTCGTTCTATAGAAAAACTTCTGATGAAACTCTCAAGTTTATCACCAGATACATGACACTGCCTTGGGTACACGAATGGTCCTGCAGCAAAATTTCCTGAACAAAACCTCACTGAAACCTCTTGTAAGGTGCAGATACACAAACGATATTTTTATGATCTAGACCAACCGTTTTTCTTCCTGGGCTGAAAAAGCACTACTGTATATCATGATGGCTGCAATAACCTATAATACAATAAAACTCCGCATTTAAAAGTAAGCATTTATTTTAATATTAATAGAATTTTTACAAATGTTTGACAATTACCGATAAATCCAATTGCTAGGCTTCGGGCCACATAGAAAGGGTTGGCAGGCTACAGGTTGAGTATCAATGATCTAGACCCATAATGAAAACAAACTCCCTAAACAACAGCCACTTCATGAACTTTACACGTACTTACTCCCAAACACGTCACCTTTCTTGTTGCTGACATTTCCTTACAGAATGGGTGCATACATAACTCTGCCCACATAAAATCTACAGCAATACCTTCACTTAAACAATGACCATTCCTCTCACACCAAACATTCCCTTCCATCCAAACTGGCCATTTGTGACAGACGCATCTGTTCTGATGAAGAATCCTTCTACAGATACATCAAAAATCTGTCCCTATCTCTCATCTCCTACTACTACCCCCCCTTTTTTTCCCTTTTTCAAGGTCTAGTAAAAAAAAAAAAGCAAATCTCTCTTGTACAAACCATCCTTTACACAAATACTCCAATGCCTTAAATCTTAAAACTAACAATAGCCCTGCTTTTGTCACCCAGTTCATTTCTGGTCTTGATTCAGTTAACTTAATCTTTCATCTCGGGCATGACTTCCTACATTCCTTCCTCCCTTCCCTGGAATGCATTCCCTTCTCCACAGAATCCTGCCCATTGCCCCATGAACATGCTTCAGCAGACCACTGAATAACAAGAATATTTTGGTTCCCTTGTAATACCCCTAAACGACAACACAGATCATTACTGTATGATAGACCCTAATGCAAAATATGCAGCACACATGAAGCTACCATTAGGAGAGGGTGGGGCACAATGGAACCTAGGCTCAGTGAAACAGTGTGAATACCGGACTCACAGAAGTGTCATAGTGCAACAGGATTCCGGCAGGAAGCACTGCGGGTCACTCCCAACAATGCCAGCTAATTGCTCCCTCCTACCTAGTTTCATGGCAGACTTCATGATGTGAGGTGCTGTTTTTTGGCTGAAAGTAAAATATTTCCTCTAACGGATTTTCATGTCCAGGTAAGAGTGATTTTTGTATTCAATCAGCTCTTATGGCATTTCGTTGTACATGTATCCCCTAAGCTTTTGCCTGACGTTTGCATTTCTACTGCTACATGTTTGTGGTAGAGAGTAGGGGAAACTGAAATGGCATGTTTGGGGTTCCTTGAGACAGAGGAGTTCGGGGCACAATGAAATGTATCATGAGTGTTTCAAGGTGCACCATGTGTTTTTCATTGTGCAGTAAGTAACTGGTCATGAGTGGATGCAGTTTAAGACGTGCTGCTGAATTGAAGAACCTGAGCGATGTCACATTAGTAAAATATGTGAAGAAAAGAAAAGAACATGGTAAAGGTGGGGAGAAAAATGTGAAATATGCGCCTAACTACTCAGTTAGAATGGCCTTCACACTGGGCAGGAGGAGAAATTGAAAACCTACCTCATTATGTGTTCTATCATCTACTACGGCCTCCTAGTTGAAGACTGTAGAAGAGTTGCACACAAAATGGCAGTGATGAACAAAATACCATGCCCTAAATGATAGTGTGATAGTGGCGGGGGGGGGGGGGGGGGAAGAAACTGGTAGCAATTGACTGGTTTTATGGTTTTCTGAAAAGGCACCCCAAACTCAGCCAAATAACCCCTGAGGCTTGCAGCTTGTCTCATGCTACTTCATCCACCAAACAGAATTTAGAAGTGTTCCTTAATAACTTGGAAATACCGTGCAAGCAGCACCCAGAATTTCGAAATAGGACGAGCGTGTTCAGTTTAGATGAAACGGCCACATCAACTATGCAAAAACCCCAACGAATCGTGGCTGAAAATGGTGTCAAGCAAGTGTGCAAAGTTACAAGTGGAAAAAAAGGCACTAATGTCACCACAGTGTCCATAATTTCTGCATCTGGCAGCACAACTTCGTCAGCTATGATTTTTCCACTTGTTCGTTTCAAGGAGCACATGACTAAAGGAACACCTCCAGGCACACTGGGCTTAGCCATTCCTAGTGGTTGGGTGGCATCAGAACTTTTTGTGGAAGTTATTAAGCATTTCATTTGCCACACCTGCAATTCTGGAGAGAACCCTGCCCTATTAATATATAACAATGTAGAAAGTAATTTGTCCTTGGTAGCTCTCATGCTGTGCAAGGAGAATGGCATCTCAGTTTTGACTTTACTTCCCTACTTATCCAACAAAATGCAACCACTGGATGTTGTGGTTTTTGGGCCTTTTAAAACTTATTATAATGCAGCTTTTGATGCTTAGATGATGCAGAATCCTGGTAAAACTGCTTCAATTTATAATACAGCAACATTTATGAATATAGCTCATCAGAAAAGCATGACACCTTCCAATATAATTGCAGGTTTCAAAATAAGTGCGATATATCCATTTGATTGAGATGTTTTTACTCAAGCAGACTTCTTATGCAATTATGTTGCTGATTGACCGTTTCCTACTGTAATGAATGACCGACCACCAAAGACAAATTGTTAGGATAAGCCAAGTGATTCACTCAACGTTTCCCTCCCTCAAGTAGAAGTAGGATCAGCTTCATACCATACAGTCTATTAGTGTCCTCGATCCAAGAGCTGGTCCAAGTCACGCTTTTCTATCTTCTGAAGATTTTCGTGGCTATCCAAAAATAGGTGAACGAAAAACTGATTTAAAACAGAGGAGGAAAGGCAAGAGTATTATTGCTATGAGCAGTCAAGAAATGACAGCTATTGCAGAGAAGAAGAAGCCGATTCCAATTTCCAGAATAGAGTCAGCTAAAAGGAAGCTGTATGTAAATCAACCAAAACCAAAGAAGAAAAACTCTTGTGAAAAAGCTCCAGTTCATTCATCAGAGGATGTTAAGAAGGCGATGGAGACTTTGAATATGCAGACACAGATGACATCATAGGCCTAGATGAGGAGTTTTTTTTCTGTTGAGCCTGACTGTTTTGCAAAACTGAACTGTCCCCTTACTGTTTTAGGAGATTATGTCTTGATCAAATTCAAGATTAGAAGCCATTTCAAATTCTATGTTGGTCGAATCACCAAGATGAACGGTGATGAGGGGGACTACAAGGTCAAATCCTAAGATACCAAAAATGTAACACCTTAATAGAACCTCTTGTGGATGATAAAGACGCAGTTAATGACAAAAAGATGCTGTTGGAAAAATCAAAAGACAAAAAGGTTTCATCTCATTCAGATTTGATTTTGGCAATTTGAAAAATGGCTAAATGTAAAAGGATTTCTTGTTTGTGCTTTAATAAGATAACTTAACTCGTTTTCTATTCCAGATACCTCTGTTTTTTCATTAATTCAAAAAATAAAGTTTTTGTGATTTATGGAGTTTTTTAAGCTGTTTCAAAGTATCCCTTGCCCTAATTCATTGTATCCCAAGCATGGGGCACAATGAAGCAAAATTCATTTATTTGAAAATGGTTGCTCATGTTCACATACGATTTCTATAATAATGGTTGATGCATTTCTTTCATAGCTTAGATCCTTAGGTAACAGGAAAAAATTAAAATGTTGAAAAAATAAATTTAGGTTGGGAGCTATGGGCAAAAACAACTTTTGTGTTCCGTTGTGCCCCATTCTCCCCTACTTGCTTCAGCATGAGCACAGGGTAAATATGTCACATGCACCACAATACAGCTCAGCTGCCTACATTATACAAGTTCATATATTGGCCTCATCATAAGTCAGCTGTATCGAATTACCGACCAATTTAATTACTAACAGCCTTCTCCAAAGTTTTTAAGAAAGCAATGTACAATAGAATTTATTAACACCTAAAAAATAATAATATTCTAACTAAATCACAATTTGGTTTTCAAAAGGGTCATTCAACAGAACAAGCTACATTTGGATTTACTAACAATATTTTAGAAGAAATAAACAATAAATTAATTCCTGTGGGAATTGCTGTTACTCAACTAAGGCATTTGACTGCGTAGATCATAAAATTCTGATTCAGAAATTAAAGTATTATGGTATAGATGGCATTCTTAATAATGTCTTAGTTCTTACCTTCTGAAGAGAAAAGAGAAAGTGTCAATGGAGAATTGTAAGGCTGCCTTAAGTGGTCCACTGTTTTCTGAGTGGGAATTAATCAGATGCGGATTACCTCAGAGTTATATATTGGGGCCACTATTGTTTTTAATATATATAAATGATCTGCCCTGTGTTTCATATACAAACTCAAAATTTGTCCAATTTGCAGATGACACAAACATAGGAATTAAAAATACTCCAGATTTATCTACAGAATATATTTCAAATTATGTCTTTGAACTTATTAATAAATGGTTTACAGCTAATGACTTGTCTTTAAACTTTGATAAAACTCAATATATGCAATTCAGTACATCACACAGATTAACACCAAATATAGACATAAAATTTGCAGGCCAGTCCATTCAAGAAGTAGAGAAGTGTGTGAAATTTCTAGGTTTGTATATTGGTCATAATTTAAATTGGAAGGTACATGTTTCCGACTTACTAAAGCGATGGGGTGCAGCCACATTTGAAATTCGTACAATTTCAGCTATAGATCATCTCCGTATGAGGCAGCTAGTTTATTTTGCTTATTTTCACTCCTTATTGTCATATGGAATAATATTGTGGGTCAATTCTACCCATAGAGACAAAGTGTTCAGAGCCCAAAAGCAAGTAATAAGAATTATGTGTCGGGTTAGCAATAGAACTTCATGTAGAGAGCTGTTCCAGAAGTTAGGGATTTTAACATTGGCGGCTGAGTATATATACACATTAATGTCCTTTGCAGTCACAAATTATACTTTGTTTGAAACAAATAGTAAAATACACAATTATGGCTCTAGAAGTAAACATGATTTTCACAAGGATTACAAGTCACTGCCATTTGTTCAAAAAGGGGTCTGATATTCAGGAATACGTATCTTCAATAAGCTCCCAACACATATTAAATCTTTAGCAGGTGATAAGAATAAATTGAGGAAAAAAATTGAAAGAATTTTTAATTGTCAACTCCTTCTATTCTGTCGAAGAATTTATTTCTACAAAATAACTGCCAGTAGCATGTGTAAATTTAGTTAACATAATTTATTTACCATGTATGCTATGACTGTACATCTCCTGGTGTATGTATTATTTTGTTATGCAATTGTTTGTTGTACCATGTATGCTATGACTGTATATCTTCTGGTGTATGTATTATTTTGTTGTGGAATTGTTTAATGTACCATGTATGCTATGACTGTACATCTTCTAGTGTATGTATTATTTTGTTATGGAACTGTCTAATGTACCATGTATGCTACGACTGTACATCTACTGGCGTATGTATTATTTTGTTATGCAATTGTTTATCTGTAAATGGACAAATTTCCACATCCCATAGAGCCAGTCTCTTATATTGTGATCAATGGAAAATGATTGTATTATATTGTATTGTTGTATTAACTTACATGCTATCAGAATGATTGTCCACAGATAAATAAACCGACAACTTATCCTCTCCAGTGGTGGAACATGCAAGTGTTCATAAGTTGAATACTTTTAATA
Source organism: Vandiemenella viatica (assembly GCA_031002005.1). Taxonomy (NCBI): domain Eukaryota; kingdom Metazoa; phylum Arthropoda; class Insecta; order Orthoptera; family Morabidae; genus Vandiemenella; species Vandiemenella viatica. Next base: position 73,443,673 of record JARYHS010008075.1, read on the forward strand.
ACTTTTTTACAGTGAGGGCTGTCAGAATTTCCCTTGAAACTAAAACCTCCACTGAATTACTTGACACCTAGCCTACTGACCTCAGTCTCCAATAAGACCCATCCCTTAGAAACAGCGCTTATCATTTGTTCATGTTATATATATCTCAAAATTAATATTTTCTGCTTAAAGTTTTTTTTTATTAATGTTTATACCCTCTCAAGTTAATCAATTTGGTGAAATTCCCCCACTCACAATGAAAATATTTTGCAGAATAATCGATTCAGCACTTTCTCACTCCCATCCATCACCACCCCAACTGCCCTTGCCATGCTACTTGGATTCTAAATTCACTAAGAAGCATTGGTGTCATCACATCTGACCTTGTTAATAACATAATCAAACTTGCTTTGTATATGTTTATACATAGATAATTTAATAGATTTTATCTTGGTTGAACCGCGTCAATTTATGAAAACCTAACATTTCGGCCATCATTTTGCGGCCTTCTTCAGAGGACTGTCAAGGCTGGGATTGCTGTCACCTAAATATAGCTCTTGAAGAGCTCACTAATACCAGATAATATGAATGTGGATGGTGGGTTACAACTTGACCAAATATGGTCTTGATTGCTTAGGAAAACGAGGGACGCAAGCTGCCATTGAACAGGCCATGCTGGCGGCGGTAACTTGAGTGACGTCACTGCAAACGGTTAGCGCTCTCTTCAGGAGCTATATTTAGGCGACAGTGATCGCAGCCTTGACAGTCCTCTGAAGAAGGCCGCAAGATGATGGCCGAAATGTTAGGTTTTCATAAATTGACTGGTTCAACCCAGACAACCACGATAACATCGACAATGACCGTGGAAGTCTGCGTACCCAATTTAACAGATTATTGCATCACAATTGATATAACGAGGAAGTTGCTTAAATTGAACAATAAGAGAGTTAAATGTGGAAATAATACATTTAATTGAAATTTAGAACTGTAGTTAACTATTGTGACATCCCACTTTAGCAATTGTGTGTTAATCAGACGTGTGGCTTTTTCCTGACTGATTGGTCTGTCAGGTATGACAGAGTGGAGGCCGGAGGTATTTTAGAATTTACTTACTTGCCAGGAATCTCGATGCCGTCCAGGATCTTGGCCAATCTCGTCTACTGGTCAATGTTCTGGTTAATTTGGTAGTGCTTGACTTCTTATTTCTTACACCAAGTACCTTTGGTTGGACAGGTTATATGCTCGAGTGATAAGTCGAGTATATGTAGACACCTTGGTTTATTGCCGTGCAAAGTTACAGCAGAATTGATGTCTCTGGCAAGAGTCCACAACTAATACTTGAACATTAACTTATGACTGGTTGAGCTGAAGATGCTAGCAGGAAGCTGAGAGACTGGCTCGCAGGCAAGTGTTGAGGTTGCATACCAGAGCTTCCGGTGACTGGCTCAGGTTCCAGGTGGTGTCAACAACTGAGGCCGAGACACCATATTCCGGTGTTAATATAGGGATTAGTCATGCGGACCTGCTGCATGCACGGGACGATCACCTGCAGTCATGTGGCAAGGTTCACATATGGCAGCTGCAGGCTGTCCAAAAAACAGTGTGTGGCGTGGTCGTCAACCCAGGCGGCCTGCTGATCGCAGCAGATTGTGTTGAAGTTTCTAGTATAGACTGCATGTGACTGATGTTTAACTGCATGCATGTCCGATACACATGTCACATTTGAGTGGCATGTGACTCGCTTGATTCTTTACTAAATTATTTGTCCTACTATTCCAAAAGTGACCTTCACACTGTTGATGGAATCTTTGAAGATGATGCAATGAGAATAAATATATTATGTATGGTTCAGTTTGAGCGACTTTAAACCTATTGCTTATCTTGCTCATATATAGAAGGTATAGGTTCTATATGAAAAGACTTCACAGGTAAGGATCATATAGGGATAGTGGGAGAAATGGAAACTCACCTTACAGGGATGATAGCTACATCATTAGAGGTGACCTAGAGAAGATAGCTAATATAGCATGCCACACTTGAATCAGTCAGTGTCAGTCATGAGATGCTTTGATTGGCCACAGATGAACTCTGCCATGAGGCGAATTAATCTAGAGCTTGAATAAATACTTATATCTGACTTTGGATCCAACATGGGTTTGATACCAGAGGATGCTATTAGTAGATAGGGCTATACTAGGCATGGGAGACACCTTGTTAATCGGAGGGAAAGGGTTTCTTTCAGATTTGATAGCTAACTCTTAAATTGGAGCCACCACCTCTCATAACACCTCTCATAACATGCAGGTCCTGAGTCGCCATGACCGTCCACAATTGAACTATGCTGTGAGGCGGGTTAATGTGGAAACAGAAGTGCTACTTGGGAAAGGCATTAGTTCTGTGTTGGGGGTTGTGCCTGTGAACACCATTGGTAGGTGGGGTTTCACTAGGCACGGCCTACACCTAAATAGAAGGGGGAAGGGAGTACTTTCTGAGTTGTTAGCTAAAGCAGTGAGGGAGCCCGTTTCCAGTGATGATGGGGTCAGGACTGTGCCTTTTTTAGGTTAGGGGCTGCTGGTGAAGGGACAGAAATAGATTATCAAAGTGATACTGATTGCAGATTCGCGATGGGGAAAGTCACAGATATTAAAGAAATAGATGAAATAGCTGAAACAATAACTGACTGCGGTAAAAGTGGGAAAGAGGAGATAAATTCTGAAAATGTAAAGCCAATAGTAAGGGTGTTAATGGTAAACTGTAGAAGTATAATGAACAAAGTAATCGAATTTGCAATCTTAATAGAGATGCATGAACCACAAATAATAATTGGGGTAGAGAGTTGGTTAAAAGAAGAAGTACTAGACAGTGAGGTTTTTCCTGATGGTTACAGAGTGTACCGCAGAGATCGAGGAGCAATTGGTGGAGGAGTCTTCATACTAGTTAGCAAAAACTACCATAGTTCACTGGCATTCATAGATCAAGATCATGAGTTACTTGGGGTAGATTTCTGGGGTAATAAAAAAGAAAAAATCAGAGTGTTGGCTGTTTACCGCAGTGGAAGAATGACAGAAGAGGATGAGGCTCTTGGGGAGAAATTAAATTCATACTCAGATTTCAGAGGTGAGAATAGAATGATCATCATCGGCGGAGATTTAAATTTACCAGGTGTAAACTGGGAAGGGAATAAGATAAATAACACAAGGGAACAAAGATTTGCAAATATCTTAATAAGGGAAGGAGGATTTACACAAGTGGTTGAGCAAAACACTAGGGGACAAAATATTTTGGATATATTTCTAATTAAGCCCGATGAAAACCTTTTGAGGTATCAAGTAACTGAAGGAATAAGTGAATCATGAAGCAGTTCTGATGGATATTAGAGGATTCAGTAAACCAGCAGCCAAAATTGAAGGGGGAAATAGGTACAATTATAAAAAGGCACAGGTTTCAAATTTGAGGAGATATTTCAGAGAACAATTCAGCAAATGGAAGGAAGGCTCAGGTACAGTAGAGTCAAGGTGGGAAGAGTTCAAGGAGATAATAAGAAAGGGGGAAGAAAAATTTATTCCAAAGCAAAAAATAAAGAGAAGTAGAGATCCTATGTACTATAATAGGGAAGTGAGGAGGTTAAAGAGGTTGGTAAGAAAAGAACATAACAGAGTTAAGAGACAGCAGGGTAGTAGGGAATATTTAAAACAACTAAACAAGGACTTAATAACAGCAAAGAAAATGGCTAAAGATGGGTTTATGAAGAGTATTGTCAGTGCAGGGGGACCATTGACTGATGCATCTAGAAATTTCTATGGCTATATCAGGAAACTGAGGGGAAGGGAGGATGTAGAGACACTTATAGATAAGGATGGAGAAGAAGTTACTGACGATTTGAAAAAGGCAGAGATTTTAAGTAACTGGTTCAGAGAAAGCATTAGGGACAATGAATCAGAAACAGGAGGAGTCTAATTCGGAGAACGAGCTTAACAACACAATTAGAAATGACGATAGTAAAAAATTTGATATCCATCCTGAGGAAATCATGAAGGAAATAAGAAAGCTGAAAAAACATAAAGGGGCTGGTGAAGATAATATTACTACAGATATCTTAAAGATAGCCGGATGTGACATTGTACCTTATCTTGAAATATTATTTAAATTGAGTCTAGACACTTGCTGCTTACCACAGGACTGGAAAAGTGCAATAGTAGTACCGGTACATAAGGGAGGGGTGAGAAATAGAGTTGAGAATTACAGGCCAATCAGTTTGACATCAGTGGTAGGTAAATTAATGGAAAGATTGATATGCAACCACATCAGAAATATATGTGAGGAACGAAATTGGTTTTCAAGCAGGCAACATGGTTTCAGGCAAGGATATTCATGCGAATCTCAGTTGGTGGGATATATGCAAGATATTTCAGATGAAATGGACAAGGGAGGCCAAATTGATAGTGTAGCACTAGATCTGTCTAAGGCGTTTGACAGAGTAAGCCATAAAATGGTAGTAAATAAGGTAAAAACCATTGGAGTGGATAAGAAAGTCATTTGCTGGGTAGAAGAATTTTTAAAAGGTAGAAAACAGAAAGTTAGGGTAGGAAAGTGTAGTATCAAAAGAAGTGGAAGTAAAAATGGGTGTGCCACAGGGTAGCGTAATGGGACCATTGCTATTCATTATTCTAATGAATAATTGTGTTGACTGTTTACTATCTGAAATTAGATTGTTTGCAGATGACATAAAAGAATCAAAACAATAGAGGATTGTAAACAGTTGCAGGGTGATCTGGACAGGTTATCTAATTGGGTTGGTAAACATGGAATGAAGATAAATGCAAAGAAGAGTCAGCTTATTAGATACACAAATAAAAAACAAAAGGTTAATTATGAATATAAGGTGGGGAAAGAATTGCTTGCTGAAGACTTGAAATGTAAATATCTTGGCATTACTTTTGATAACAAGCTTAACTGGGCAGGACACATAGGACAGGTGGTAGGAAAAGGTTTCAAAGTTCTGCACTTGTTGGAGAGAGTGATGAGGGGATGTACGAGAGAAGTCAAGGAATTGGGTTACAAAACTTTGGTCAGACCATTGCTCGAATATGGTAGCGTAGTATGGGACCCTCATTTTATGTATCAAATACAGGAGTTGGAGAGGGTGCAAAAAAGGGCTGCTAGATTTGTTTCTGGAAATTATCACAGAATGCAATCAGTGACGGATATGATAAAGGAGCTGGAATGGGATTCATTGCAAGACAGGAGGAGGAATGAGGAGGGCTCATGGGAGTGTACAGGGCATATACTGGCGATGAGGCATGGAAAGATATTGCAATAGGTATGAAAAGTAGTGCATGGAAGGGAAAAGATGACCATGACCACAAGCTGGCACTCGATTTCAGGCACAAGGGTGTAGGAAGATTCTCTTTTTTAGGTAAGGGTGTCAGGGATTGGAATGAGTTACCAAGAGAAATGATGAATAATTTACCGAAAACTTTGAAGGAATTTAAAGATAAAATTTGTAGAGGGCAAATGTAGGTGGGTGCAGGATAGGGGGAAGATAGCTGTGTAGGGAAATTGCCACCGGAGCCTGTGCTCCATTGCAATTAAAAATTAAATAAAAAAAAAAAAAACAATTCCTGTAGTTATTTCGGCTAGGGCAGCCCATTTTTTAGACTGTAGGATCAAATGGTAGGCAGTCTGTCTTAACAGAAGTTAATTTAAGCAGTAATCAGTTTTCAGATGCCAAAATTAAAAATTGCTTATCTGAACACCATATAACTGCAGAAATAGATATGTTGAATATAACTGACTACAGTTCATCTTCTCATTATTGCAGTATTAACTTCAAGAAAGAAGGATATAGTTTTAATGATACAAGTAGTAGCAAGCATTGTTTTTGTCAACATTTTGAAACCTTTATTAAAGGTAAGGGGGCTCTTGCAGCTACTGCCATTTCCCACAGGATTCATGGAGATCGTGTTCCATATTCCGTAAGCTACCTTAGAATTCTTCAAATTCTAATTAGACAGTTTGGTTATAGAGGACCAGGCATAGTGGAGGACCCGATACCACAGCCTAGAGCCATATACGCAGCGAATTAAAGTTGCAGAGTCAACCAAACAGCTAATACAGACCATAAACCATCCTTAAAGAACAAAAATCAAGCTTTAAACTTACCCAAATAATTGTAATAGTGTAACTCCATCACGGGAAACGCAACACTTCGTTATGATGTAATATCAATATAACACAACACTTTTTGACACCTTAAAAGTTCCTCATAAAAATAATCAGCCATTAGTAAATAAATTTTGTCATAAAGAAAGAGTAATAAAGAGTTTAAAGTCACTTAAAACTTAAAACACCAGTATTATAATTTATTACGTAAACTTGCATCCTAAATTTCGTGAAGCCAAATGTTTAAAGTAGTATTTGAAACCAAGTGATAGCATGAGACAAACATAATTTCTTCTGGTATAATATACAAAAATTTGGGAACCTTTTATACAGTCAGACAAGTCATAGATTGTTTTCAAATGAAATATATTGTTTTTCACACACAGTTTTAATTATTACGAACCCGCCAAGTAAAGTAAGTAAAAGAAAATACTTTCAGGATATGTAATAACTACCTCTAAAGTTAGTTCCAAAAGCCTTTTTAAACAATAGGCAGTAATAATCAGGTGAAATAGTGTTTTTTGATTTATGGCGGCGACAACCCGGAAATAGAAATTTTTAGAAATTCAATTATAAAGCAACTACGGCAGCTAGAGAGGAGTTTGAAAACTCTATGGGCAGTTGAGATGCCATAGAATTGAGTGGAATAAGTTTTAAAGCTCAAAATATAATATTTCCGCTACCAGAAATCAGGTGTGACACCACGGAAGTGTGGTTTTAAATGTTTTTTTTTTTTTTTACCCGATTAATAAACTAGCCATATTTGGTGTGAAATAAAAGATAATTTAAATAGAAGCTCTACAAAATTTAGTTGAACCTTCTATCACCTAAATAAACTGAGTTATTGACGTCTGTGTCATAATGGGGATGAAAACCCAAAGTTACTCTTTTATTGTGAATCTGTTAACTTCATAGAAAAATTCATAAGGATTTAAATTGCTAGTTGCCCCGTATTCTACCTACTGACAGAGTTTCAATACTCTACAGTTTGTATTTCCCAAGACTGGGGAACTATGTTGCATAGCGGAAGGTTACCCTGGTGGAGGGATTCTGAACCTATATATATGGTTGGCGTGGTTTCGTCAGGCAGTCGCTGATGGTCTCTTAGGGTGTGAAGGCTGTGACATACTGTGCAGCGCGAGAGGTGCTCAGGCAGGATAGGCGGAAGATGGCCGTTGGACTGCCATACTTGGTAGTGGCCATATTGGAATTTTAACAAGGAGTTTCGGTCTGTCTGTCGCACTTCATAATCTACAATAATTTTTGGTAAAGAAATGTCCGATTGCCATCAACTGTAATAAGTATACAAACTATTTTCAAGAATATAGGGTGTTTTATCTTTGAAACAACAGTAGTGGTTTTTATTCATGACTTCTACCTAACCTTTTCTTGCTTGAGGTTTATATCAGGGCAAGTGGCGGCCGTTCTAAATTCTTATAGTTGATTTTACAGTGGCAAATATATTACACAGTATGGCGGTTTTTACTATCTACGAGACAGTATCAGAACTAAGGTGACTGTGCATATCCTGACCCCAGTGTACACTTGTCCCTTACAATTCCCGTTAAAACCTTTTCGGCGCCAGAAAAGGAAGGGATATGATGAGATCAGTGCAAGCTCTGGGCACCATACACATTAAAGCAGGCTGATTGTATGTGAGAAGCCATTTTGAATGTTCAGCTTTGAATCAATTTTTTTGGCTTCATTGGGGATCGAATCTTGGTTGACCAGGCTGTTCTCGGTTAATCTACCAGCTGAGCTACAGAGCCAACACAGCTAAATTTCAGTAATGAAAATTTCTAATAGTGACCATTTGAAGAGCACCTCCTCAAAGCTTTGCACAATTTTTATTTGTTGCTGATGAGTGGACTGCAAGTAGCTCAGTGACTCACGTTATGGATTTTGTCAATACAGAATTCCGAGAAACATTTGACACTACGTCTGTAAATTTAACTACTCCAGAAGAAATAATAAAAGTTATCATGTGACCTACAAGCAAATAGTACAGTGGTTGTGATGGGATTTCCAGCAGATTAATTAAACTGTGCTCCACAGAATTAAGTAATATATACTAAGTTATCTATTTAATATATCTTTACTTGAAGCTTAAGTGCGCTGTTGTAAAACTACTCTATGAAAACGGGGATAAGTCAGTTGTATCGAATTATCATCAAATGTTGTTACTTGTAGCCTTCTCCAAAATTTTTGAAAAACAACATATAACAAAGTTATCATCACTTTAAGAATAAAAATATTTTAACTAAACCATAATCGTAATAGCCGTTTAACAAATGAGCTATACTTACATTCACTGACAATATTTTAGAAGGAATAAATGATAATTTACTGCCTGCAGGAAAATTTTATAACTTGTCTAATTCTGATACAGAAATTAAAGTATTATTGATTGTATTGTTAATAAATGGTTTAGTTTCTACCCTATGAATAGAAAACAGTAAGTATCACCAGAACGTTTCAATGCTGCTTCATGTGGTACTCAATTTCCTGAGTGGGGGTTCATCATATGTGTAGTACCTCTTTATATATTGGGCCCACTATTGTTTTTAATATTTTTACAAATGATCTAACCTGTGAAACAGCTGAAAACTCAAAATTTATCTTTTTTGTAGATGATACAAGCTTAAGAATTAAAACTACACCAGATTTGGCTACTAAACATATTTCAAATTATATCTTTGACCATATTAATATCTTGGTTGACAGCTTATTTTTAAATTTTGATAAAACTCAATATATGCAACTTAGTACATCACACAGATTAGCACCATACACAAACTTAAAATTTTCAAGCCAATACACTCAGCAGTAGAATGTGTGAAATTTCTAGGTTTGTTTATTAAACATTGGACGCAGACATATTTTCAATAGGTGATTTCAGTACAAAAAAAAACTATTTTATTTTGCTGATTTTCATTCCTTAATGTCATATGCAATAAAACTGGGAGGAAATTCAACTCATGGAGGTTGGAGTATTCAGAGCCTAGAAGTAAATAATAAGAATTATGCATGGTGGTAGCAGTAGAAATTCATGCAAAAAACTGTTCAAGAAGTTAAAAATTTTGACATTGGTAGGCGAATATATTTACTCATTAACCATAGATCACTAAGCTTCGTCGAATCAACGACGCGAATTCGAAAAAAGTGCCGTAACTTTTGAGTGCGCGGTCGCACCTATTTCAACTCCCGTGTAATTTCAGTCGACCCGTTGCCCCCGCGACGGACGGTAGTGTTTTTAGTGTGGGAGGTTTGTGAGCGCCGGACCAGCAACCATGGCTCGTCGCATCAACGATGGTTAGTATTAACGTTATTTTTTTACTATTTTGCTTATAATATTTTATGTTTATGTTTAGTTTTAACATCATAAAAGTAATGTATATTATTTTTTTATTTTAGATACGATTCTTCAGCTATTATTAGCCGATAATAGTGATGAAGAAAATTCTTCAGGGAGTTAGAAGGAAGACCACATCGAGCCTGATCCCGCTTATGAGTCAGATCGCGAGGATGAGGTTTCTTCTTTGTTACAACATCCACCTCAATCCAGCTCAAGACGTTCAGGTAAATGACCATGCATCTCCATCAATAGAAGATCAATACCTAATACTTCGGCACAGGAGAGTAACGAATTGATTATTATACCATCGCGTAACATACTTCGTGGAAAAGACAAGCACAAATGGTCATCGCTAAAGCCTAGGTCACAAAGCCGAATAGCTGCAAGAAACATAGTGCACGTTAGACCTGGACCAACTCGCATTTGCAGAAATGAATTGGATCCTTTGGGTTGCTTTTTGGCTTTTATTACAGATGATATGGTAAATATAATTGTCACACATACCAATGCTGAGATTGCACTAAAATCTGCCATATGCCCATCAGCAAAACGAAGGATGACGAAATCTAGTTGCTATAAGTGCAATAAATCGTTGTGTGGTGAACACAAACTTGATGTGTGTCACAAATGTGTTAGTTCATAGTTTTTTTTTTACCAAAATGTTATTTTTTTATTGATTCTATATGTTTATTTTAATTATTTGAGGTTTTTTTTATAAAGTATTGTGTTCTAGTTTAGTATTGTTTTCTAGTATTGTGTTTTTAATATGGTCTCAGTGTAAAGGCTGATTAAGTAATAAATATGAGATTTAAATAAATAAAAATGTTATAATTTTCTTAATAATTGATTATAATAAAAAATATGTAAAATAAATAATTATTTTATTTAATACAACCTTATAAACCTATTTTTATGACAGCGTAGTCGAAACAACAAAGGTTAGAAATAAGCGTTGAAAAATAAGGTTAGTGATCTAGGGTTAATGTCGTTTGTCATAAGCAGTTGCACTTTATTTAAAACAAATAGTAAAATAAACACTTATGGTGCTCCAATAAAATGAGCTTCAGAAGAATTGCAAGTTGTTGTCCAAAAGGGGTAAGATATTAAAAATAAATCGCTTCAATTAGCTGCCAACTTAAGTGTCTGATAAGATAAAATTCAGGAAAAGCTCAAAAGAATATCTGACAGATCTTCTTACTTCACAGAAGAATTATTTTTTTCAGAGGTATCTATAAAATAGTCAGCCTCCTGTGTAAATGTAATTGATATAATTACTGTTAATATTATTTTGTGAAACCATATTCTGTTATTTACATCTGTTTTGTTGTAAATTGACTCCTTTTCACATTCCACAGAGGTAGTCTCTTACATTGGAATTTGTGGAAAATGAATTTATTGTATCAGGTATAGTCCATATCAATTCAGGCAGGTGAAGAAAAAAATCTTACCTTCATAGTCTCAGAAGGTTTTGTAATTTAACTTATGTTAAAATTCAGGTCTTCTTCTTCTTCTCGTGTTGATGACAGCATCAAGTATGTGGTCGTTTTTCTGCCAATGTGATGGTTTTTGTTAGTAGCTGATTGGAGGTCAAATTGAGATAAATTTATTCCAATTTGTATAAAAGACAGCAAATGTACCATGGTTTCTCTCTCCCCACATGAACATGTGGTACCTGGCTGTTCTCCCAGGTATCCCCAAGTGGTGAGTATATCTTTTCAGTGGACAACTCCAACTCGAAGCCTGTTTAGTGACTTCCATATGGGCCATGGTTGTTCAGACCCAGGTGGTAGGAATAATAGTAAAAAAGTGTGGACAACTCTTAAAAAAATTCAGGTAAAAGTAAGATACCTGCATGTTTTTATGTTTCCCAAAATAATTCCTTGTCTGAGATACAGGTGGTCAAACATAGCACCCCAGGCACCATATCACACTTGCAATTTTCTAATAAAGTCCTCTATCTTGGGAACAACGTAAAATATTTTGTTGTAATTTTTTATTTTAAAGATAGTATGTTTCTGTTTAAAACAATATACTCAATTTTCAAATGCGTGAATAACTTTTTTTATTGCAGCCTTCTGAATTTAATTTATTATTATTTAAATGCCGATCCACTGTGATCAATACCATTGAGTACTGCATTCACTGAAAAGGACAACTTCCACTTTTGAGTTTGACAGGTTTTAGAAACAATGTAAAATTTTTGTCATACATTTTAACAGTTTCTATTACATCATAATCACATATTGGTTTCGTGAAATCAAAATCTAGTCTTTGATGTGGCATTTTAATTCTTAATAAATATAAGAAACCGACAGTAAAAAAAAAAATCAAAACCATTTTAAAACTTAAAAAATATATGTGCTATTTCCAAAACATTCCACTTCCTGTGTACTATGCTTAGAACTGAAATTAGAAATTCAATGAACTAAACATCTGTTGAACTGCATCAGTATTTTCCTCCGATATTGAGTGATGTCTTCCTGTTAAACCGTTAGGAACTGGAGTATCCACAATCTTTTAAACATTGTGAATTGGAAGTGAGAATTGGTTGTGGTATTGCTGTCTTACAGCTGGGAATCTATATCCAGCAGCCAGTCCTTGCGGGGACATAAAATTCACAATGACCTCATTTAACTCACAACTGAAATCTATGACCTCCACAATCCACCAGTCACAGTAATATATATAGGCCACATACATCCACAACATGTAGGAATAGGTAAGGTGCAGTAGGCCTATAGGAATATAGGCGTAGAAGGAAAAATAGGAAGAGGAAGGTTCTACTGCTAGATAGTAGCCATGGGAGAGGTGTAGGTCCTCTTCTGCAGGATCAATTAGGCACAGGCTACCAGGTCACAAGCTTTATCAAACGCAGTGCAACATTGGGTCAGGTAATAGAGGATATAAAACTTAACTTAGTCCACAACCTGAAGGTTGATTGGATCCTCCTGAAGAAGGCATACTAAGTCATCGTGTCACATGTAGGACGACCAGTTTCTTTCCTCTGTTTAATGTGGAATCGAACTATATGATCAAACACAACTACCAAAAATTCCTGCACCTGCCGGGATGCGAACCCCGGACCAGAGCAGCGAACATTTTGAAATCAAGACCCTTAACCACTGAGCTACCTAGGTTCACTGTGTAGGAATTTCACTAAGGATGATAGAGTAGTGATGATGGGAGATGCAAGAAATAATATTGATAAAAACATGAGTTATAGTATAGAGAGTGACCTTAGGAAGGTGGTGAAGGAGCACAGCATACCAGGGTGGAACCCGTGCAAGTTTTAAGTCGCCATGATCGGCCACAGTTGAACCACATTGTGAGGCAGGTAAATGTGGAAACAGATATGCTACTTGGAAGAGGTATTAGTTCTGTTTTGGGGGTTGTGCCTGTGAACGCCATTGGTAGGTGGGGTTTTACTAGGCATGGCCTACACCTAAATGGAAGGGAGTACTTTCTAAGTTGTTAGCTAAAGTTGTAAGCATAGCTGGGTGCAGTTAATCAAAAAGTGAACTTCGTTAATCCACTACTTAAAAAGTTAACTTCGATAATCATTAAAGCATTACAGTTTTGCAAATTTAATGCAAGTTACAGTTATCTGTTAGAAGTTAACCATCAATAACACATCTATAACACATCTATCCAGTGTACTTACTGGGTTTCATCATCTTAATCAGCTTCTCAAACATATCGAATTCTGCAACATATAGTGGGATTAAGGTGGCAACGAAAAATTTTACAATGCATTGGTCCACACTAGCTTTAGATACACCGTTGTCAGTAACTACAATGCCAAAAGATTCACCAATGCTTTGTTGACATAACTTTTTTTTTTTTTTGGTGATAGAAAGAAAAAGACTTCTTCTACATCAGAAGAATACACACCACTTGAAAAGGAAAAACAATTGAAAGCCTTCTTCAACGAGCTGCTTTCACTTTTTTTAACTGTAAATATTTGGATATTTGCTTCCTACTCATGTGTTGTATAAGATTTAATAGGCTAAATGTGAGCCTTGATTGCAGAAACTTTGGGCAAACACAGTTGGAATTAATAAATCAACTGTCATCCCAATCTTGATTTAAATGAAATATAACCACATAAATGTGGCTAAGGATTTTTAATTTGTATTTTTTGTATTTGTATTTATTGGTTCCTTAGCATCATACATAGTACAAAGTACAAATGATATGGGATAAGTCAAAAATAGTCTGTACGCAGACAGACAGTACATTCTCTCTCTTTCTCTCAAACACACACACACTGTGGTATAACGGAGATGAATAACTATAATAATTACTCTTAGAGAAAATTGGTAGTTAAGGGTAACGTTTGGATAAACAGATGAAAGATAGCTCAGGATCGGCGAACTTGGTGAGAACTTGTCGTTTTCATTTTGAATTTAAAGTTGCTTGCGGAAAAGAACCTGTATAACTTCGGATGATTAAAGATGTTATGACATTATAAATAAAAATGAATCAAAGCATATAAGTTCATTGGTTATTGGCGAAGCTAGAAAACTTCAGAAGAAATTACATTAAATAATTAAACAGATATCTTTACTATGACTACGAAATAAATAAGTAGAAAATACGAGCTAAGACAACATAAAGAACAACATAAATATACGACAACACACACATGGGCATTTTATCAATGCTGTGATCATTCGTAAGATAGCTGTACAAGTTTGATAAAGACACAACATTTATGATTACAAATAACACATGATTTTTCACTATTTAAGTCTATCATTTGGTTTGAAAATACTCATCAATACTGTAGAAGCAGTGGCCGAGCATGCACTCCTTCAGTCCTGAAGTGAATTTTGTATTTTCTTTTACAGAAAATTTTCTCATTACTATTGCTAGCATTACTGGTTTCACTGACAGTTTCTAAATCTTCATTTTTCATGATGTAATCATGCAACCAATATCACTTTCATTTATTTCACTATGAACACTAACTAAAAAGTGGCACTATATTAGTCAAAATGTTAAATTATATAAATATTATAAAATCAATCACTGATTGGATTTGAAACATGTAGCCGGTTTGCAGACGTAAAACAGAAACTCTCGATTATCCTAGCATTTCTGGTCACAACCATGCAATGCCTAGCATAATAGTTACATATGGATCACACTCGCACTTGCACTTCACCCAATTTGTTCACTATTTGACTCGCCGAACGTACCACTGTGCCTTGGCATGCTATTCAGACAAACGAAATGACATCAACAACCAATGTAATGGACTAAAGGTAACAGAATTTCAGTTTAATGGAAATTAAGAAGAGTGTTAATGATATTTTTTTAGGTAAACTTAAAAGTTAAATTTTTGCAATTTTGTTAACTTCGTTAATTAAAGATTAACAAATTAATGGGTTTCTGCCCATCTCTACCTGTAAGGGAGTCCATTTCCAGTAATGGTGACGTCAGGACTGTGCCTTTTTTAGGTCAGGGGCTGCTGGTGAGGGGATAAAAATGAGTGATCAAAGGGATACGGGTTGTAGATGCACTATGGGAAAAAATACGAATGCTAAAGAAACATATGAAGCTACTGAAATAGTAACTGAATTGGGTACAATTGGAAAGACAAAGGTTAATGCTGAAACTACCACAAAGCCAAAAATAAGGGTGTTATTGGTGAATTGTAGAAGTATAATGAACAAAGTGATAGAATTTGCAAACTTAATAGAGATACATGAACCACAAGTGATTATAGGGATAGAGTCTTGGTTAAAAGAAGGAAACTAAACAATGACGTTTTCCTTGAAAGTTACAGAGTGTACTGCAGAGACAGAGGAGCAATTGGTGGAGGGGTATTCATACTGTTCATAGATCATAACCATGGGTTACTAGGGGTAGATTTTTTGTGTGATAAAAAAGAAAAATCAGAATATTGGTCTGCTTACTGTACTGGAAGAATGAAGATGAGACCCTTGCAGAGAAACTAAAGGTTATTATTGGAGGAGATTTAAATTTATCAGGTGTCAACTGGGTGGGAAATAAGATAAATAATGCAAAGGAACAGAGATTTGCAAATACCTCCATAAGGGAAGGAGGTTTTACGCAAGTGGTAGAGCAAATTATGAGGGCGCCAAACATGTTGGATAGAAGAAAGATAGAAAATGAGAGAAGTAAAGGAATTGGATTACAAAACTGGTCAGAGTATTGCTTGAATATGGGAGTTGTAAGGACAAAGGCCGATACCGGGGCTGTAGTATCGCCTAAGTGCCTTAACTTACACTCTTGTAGACTCACAGTTCTCAGTAATACTTGCTTAAATTTGATTTGATTTAACTTGACCATGTAGCCAGGATGACTCAACTGAATGCCTAGGTCGCCACTATATTTGTTACCCACAAATAGAGAAAAGGGTTTTATGCTAACTACTGAAGAACACAGGTTCACAGTTAGAAAAATCCACAGTTTTATTTTCAAAGTCACAAGTTCAAAATGGCATTTACAGTTGAGCAGGCATATCGAACACTCGATCCAAAAGTTACAGATTGTGGAGAGAAATCTAACCGACCGAAACCCCTTTAGTAAATTTAAAAGTTCTTAACAGTCATTGAAGTTATGATTTAACACGACACGATCCCTCATAGTTGAACTAGTCCACATGGCGAGTTACAACCAGCGCGACGAAAGCCAGACCGAAACAGACGCCAGGCAGGAACAGACAAACCGGAATAGACCAACAGCAACCGACAAAAGACCAACAGGAACAGACAAACAGCAACCGACAAAAGACCCCCGGCCAGAACAGACCGGCTCTTTTATCGAAACCACGAGAACCAGTGACGTCAGCAACTATATCACATCTTTTTCCTCCGCGTAGCTCAAAGAGTACGAAATTTATTTGACGATACCGATTATTCACAATGTTCAAACTTTGATAGTATCTGGACTTATCCACTAGAAGTCCGACAGCAGTCCCTTGAGAAATTTAGAGTAATTAATTTTAATGTTTTAGCTGATTAAGACTCCGCGTAGTGATACATTCAAATTTGGGTAAAATCCCTAAGTGTTCTAGAACTTTTTACGCGCGTGCCCAACAATCCGCGACAATCTATTTTACAAAAACTTAATTTCCGGACAAATGCTTAAACTTTTGATGAAAACCCATATATGTATGAACTCGTCTTGATTAGGGCTATCTGCTAATGTAAAATTTAAATTGATATCTCTTTTAGATAAAAAAGCTTATTATTTTCTCTTAATTAAAATCACTAATTAATCTTTACCAAATTATTTAATTTTATTACCAAAATATCGGGGATAGTGCTGACTACAGCTGGTGATAAAAGTTCGGTTGTAGCTTTACTGGATTTAAAGTTATTACAAATCTTAGAATTTCACTATTCTGATCGCGTGTTTCAAAACTCGAACAAACGGGAATAACTCTTAAACCAAACGTTTCCCGATATGATAATTACACATAAAAATGATTATTATAATGAATTACAACTGTGAGCAAGATTACAGCGAAATTACTTAAAGTTGAAAACTATACTTCTCGAAATTTCTAAGTCCCGCCTAAACAAAACTAGAATTTGCCAAAATTCCAAGATCCTTACAGAGTGTAGTATGGCACCCACATTTTGAGTAACAAATATAGGAGAGTGTGCAAAAAAGGACTGCTAGATTTGTTTCTGCAAATTATCACAGAATGTAATCAGTAACAGATATGATAAAAGAGCTGGGATGGAATTCATTGCAAGACAGGAGGAGGATGAGGAGGGTCATGGGAGTGTACAAGGCTTATAGTGGTGTTGAGGCATGGAAAGATATTGGTGTAGGTATGAAAAGTAGTGCATGGAAGGGAAAAGATTACCATGACCACAAGCTAGCACTTGATTTCAGGCACAAGGGTGTGGGAAGATTCTCTTTTTTAGGTAAGGGTGTTGGGGTTTGGAATAAGTTACCATGGGAAATGATGAAAAATTTACCAAAAATGTTGAAAGAATTTAAAGATAAAATTTGTAGAGGGCAAATGTAGGTGGGTTCAGGAAAGGGGGAAGATGGGTGTGTAGTGAAATTGCCACCGGAGTGTGTGCTCCATTGCAATTAAATGAAATTAAATCATTTTAATTGATGAAAATCTTGTAGGGTGTTAAGTAACTGAAGGAATAAGTGATAACTGTGTGGTACTGATGGATATTAGGATATTAAATAAACCAGTAGCCAAAATAGAAAGGGGAAAAAGATATAATTATAAAAGGCACAGACTTTGGAATTGAAGAGATATTGCAGGTAAAGGTTCAGCAAATGGAAGGTTGGCACAATTTATAGTGGAGGCGAAATGGGAAGAGTTTAAGGAGATAGTAAAAAGGGCAAGGAAATGCTTATTCTAAAGCAGAAAATAAAGAGAAATACAGAACCTACATACTACAATAGGGAAGTGAGAAGGTTAAAGAGGCTATTGAGATGGGAACACAACAGAGTTAAGATACAGCAAGGCAGTAGGGAATACTTAAAACATCTAAACAAGCAATTAATAAGAGCAAAAGGAGAAACAAAGGATGGGTTTATAAGAATATTGTTGGTTCAGGAGGACAACTGAACGATGCATATAGAAATTTCTATGTCTATATAAGAAAAATGAGGGAAAGGTAAGGTATTCAGACTATTTTATATAAGAGCGGAGTTGAAGGCAATGAGGATTTTAGAATTGCAGAGATATTGATGAATGGTTTAGTGATATAATTAGGGACAATCATCCTCTGATGGGAGGGAATGAATCAGAGGAGAGTCTCCCTAAAATTATAAATGAGGAAACAACAAAATTTGAAATAGATTCTAAGGAAATTATGAAGGAACTATGAAATCTAAAAAAATGTAAATGGGCTGATGTAGATAATATTACTTCAGATTTATTAAAGATTGTGGGTTATGATATTGTACCTGACCTTGAAATTTTATTTAAAATTAGTTTGGAGTCTTGCAGCTTACCGGTTCATAAAGGAGGGGTTACAAATTGTGTTGAAAATTGCAGGCAATTACTTTGACATCACTGATAGGCAAAATGATGGGGAACTATATCAGAAATGTCTGTGAGGAAAGAAACTTGTTTACAGATTGACAACATGGATTTAGTCAAGGATATTCATGTGAATCTCAGATGGTGGGCTACAAGCAAGATATTTCAGATGAATTGGAAAAGGGATACCAAGTTGATAGTGTGGCACTAGATCTTTCTAAGGCATTTGAAAGAGTGAGCCGTAAAATGGTTTTAAGTAAACTGAAATCTATTGGATTTTATGAAAAAGTTACTTGCTGGGTAGAGGAATTCTTAAAAGCTAGAAAGCAAAGTTTTAGAGTAGGAAATACATTATCAAAAGAGGTGGATGTAAATATGGGAGTGCCACAGGGTAGTGTATTGGTGGACCATTGCTGTTCATTATTCTAATGAATGACTGTGTTAATGGGTTGCGGTCGGAATCTAGGTATTTTGCAGATGATATAATGGTATACAATAGGATGAGAACAGGTGAAGACTGTGAACAGCTGCAGGGTGATCTGGATAGAATATCTAAATGGTTGGCCAGCATGGAATGAAGATAAATTCCAAGAAGAGTCAGCTTATTAGGTACACAGGGTACACAGATAAAAAAAAACTGAAGGTTAATTATGATTATAGGGTGAGGTCAGAATTGCTTGTTGAAAGATTGAAGTGTAAATATCTTGGCATAATGTTTGATAACGAACTCAGCTGGGCAGAGCACATTGGGCAGATGGTTAGAAAAGGTTACAAAACCATTCATTTACTGGAGAGGATGTACCAGAGAAGTTAGGGAGTTGAGTTATAAAACTTTGGTCATACTATTGGTTGAATATGGTGGTGTAGTTTGGAACCGACATTTTGGTTATCAGATACAGGAGTTGGAAGGTGTACAAAGAAGAGCAATTAGATTTGTTTGTGGAAATTATCGCAGGACCCAATCAGTAACTGGTGGGATATATGCATGATATTTCAGATGAATGGACAAGGGAGGCAAAATTGATAGTGTAGCACTAGATCTGTCAAAGGCATTTGACAGAGTGAGCCATAAAAATTGTAGTAAATAAGGTAAAAACTATTGGAGTGGGTGAGAAAGTGATTTTCTGGGTAGAACAATTTTTAAAAGGTAGAATACAGAAATTTAGGGTAGGAAATGTAGTATCAAAATAAGTGGAAGTAAAAATGGGAATGTCATATTTGGACCATTGCTATTCATTATTGTAATGAATAATTGTGTTGATTTTTACTATCTGAAATTAGATTGTTTGCAGATGACATAATACTATATAAAATAATCAAAACGATAGAGAGAACAGTTGCAGGGTGATCTGGTTGGGTCGGTAAACATGGGATGAAGATAAATGCAATGAAGCTTCAGTTTATTAGATACAAAAATGAAAAACAAAAGGTTAATTATCAATATAAGGTGGGAAAAGAATTGCTTGCTGAAGACTTGAAATGTAAATATCTTGGCATTACATTTGATAACAAGCTTAACTGGGCAGGACACATTGGACAGGTTGTAGAAAAAAGTTTCAAAATTCTGCACTTGTTGGAGAGAGTAATGAGAGGATGTATGAGACAAGTAAAGGAATTGGGTTACAAAACTTTGGTTAGACCATTGCTCGAATATGGTAGTGTAGTATGGGACCCTCATCTTACGTATCAAATAAAGGAGTTGGAGAGGGTGCAAAAAAGGGCTGCTAGATTTGTTTCTGGAAATTATCGCAGAATGCAATCAGTGATGGATATGATAAAGGAGCTGGAATGAGATTCATTGCAAGACAGGAGAAGGTTGATTATTGTAATGGGAGTGTACAAGGCTTATAGTGGCGTTGAGGCATGGAAAGATATTGGAGTAGGTATGAAAAGTAGTGCATGGAAGGGAAAAGATTACCATGACCACAAGCTAGCACATAATTTCAGGCACAAGGGTGTGGGAAGATTTTCCTTTTTAGGTAAGGGTGTCAGGGATTGGAATGAGTTACCATCAGAAATGATGAATAATTTACCAAAAACGTTGAAAGAATTTAAAGATAAAATTTGTAGAGGGTAAATGTAGGTGGGTGCAGGATAGGGGGAAGATGGGGGTGTAGGGAAACTGCTACCGGAGCTTGTGCTCCATTGGAATTAAATTAAATTAGATATGACAAAGGAGCTAGGTTATTACTCATTGGAGGAAAGGAGGAGGGTGAAGATAGTGCTGGGAATGTACATGGCATATGTTGGTGATGGGGCTTGGAGGAATATTGGTCAAAGAATTAGGAATAGTGCATGGAAGGTGAAAGGGGACCATGACCACCAGTTGTGCTTGATTTCATGCATAAGTGAATAGGAAAATTTTCTTTTGTTTGTTAGGGTGTCAGGGATTGGAACAAATTACCAAGTGTAGTGATGAATGATTTACCAAATATGCTTAAGGAATTTAAAATCTGTAATTTGGAAAAGTAAATGGGGAGGAATTTAAAATTCCAGTTATAAAATAAAATTTAATAATATACATATATATAAGGGGTGACTTGTGAAATTACCACTGAAGTTAGCTCCATCACAATTAAATTAATAATAATCCCTGTTTGTAAATTGTGAATCTGAATATTCTCCTTTTATGTAAGAGATCTTGCTTGGATTTCAGCATCAAATGAAATTTCTTCTTTCTTGCTGTTTAAAGTTTGTGCGATATAGGTTCTCCCATCACGCATGTGTCTTCTGAATTCATTTCACAGAGGCAGTTTTGATGGACTATTTTCTGCTGGTAGAATTCTTCAACTTT
Organism: Vandiemenella viatica; assembly: GCA_031002005.1. Lineage (NCBI taxonomy): Eukaryota > Metazoa > Arthropoda > Insecta > Orthoptera > Morabidae > Vandiemenella > Vandiemenella viatica. Next base: position 73,464,955 of record JARYHS010008075.1, read on the forward strand.
CTCTTTTGGCAACAAGATGAGAGCTGTTGATGTGTATGACTTCACCACTCTTGGTAAAATCCTTGGCATTTTGAATTTCCCCTGTACTTGGCTTGGAAAGATTATGTTTTGTAGCATTGTGTTACAGCAGGCCTCCTACACCATCACAAAGCCCCTTCCCATATCCAGTAGCACTGTATACCCACTCCACTGGCGCAAGTGACTTATTTACTTCAAACAGTTGGTAACAATGTTTTAAGTCACTAGGGACACCATCAGAAATAATAATGATCTTTTCTGGCGTGATTGCAGCTGTTATTGAATTTTATATATTTGCAGCAGTGCGTGTGCTGAGTCATGTCCTCTGTCATAACTGCAACACTTGTGGTCTTGTTTTGAAAATATGTGACTCCTCCAAAAATTGAAATTTGGTCATTACTCCAGTGATATCCCCATATTTCTTGTGACAGAATCACTGACCAGTTCTCAGAAAAGTCACATTGAAGCTCAACATAGTTGTTCAACGTCTATATGTCCCTTCATTTCTGAAATGTGTAGTTGTTACAATTTCTTCAGACAATGTTGTGTTTCACTGCCCATTTCCCAGGTTCATTAATGAAGGTATCAATGGCAAATGTTTCCTTAATGCATTTTCCATGTTGCATATATAGCTTCAGAAGAGTTATCTTCTGCTTTTTTCCAGAACATTTGTCTGTAATGAGATTCCTCCCTTTTTGGAGCAGTCACCACATTCCTGAAACAAACACATTCAACTATAGACTTCAAATGGCCAACCAAGGTGTCGTATGTCATGCCTGCAATCAAGTTCTTTGAAGTTACCATGCATGTTTCAAAATTGGCACAATACACACATAAACAGACATCTCTTTTCAGAGGTGGAACCACATACATAGGTTGTAGTGTTTAACATTTAGATCTTACAATGTGGAATACAGGATGTTCTTTCTTATAATTGCCATAAGCTTCCTTAATACTGCAGGTCATATATCTTTTAACTTTCACCATTTTTTCTCCTGCAACTCTTATAGTGTCTTTATTGCTGGTACTCTGGCAGTTCCATTTCATCATACTTATTAGCAAACCTCATAACTCCATTTTTTTCAATATTATACATTTTAGTGCCAACTTGAATAAAAAACAAAATTCTACCTGTTTCAGCAATCCTCGTAATTTCAAACCATTACAGAATCAAGTAAAGCTGATTTTTGCAAACCTCTTAACTCCGGTATTGTAGTTTATGAGTTGGCGGACCTGGTAACTCCCATGTTGAGCATTGTTGTGGAACTGTTAAGTGTTGCTCTATTGGCGATCTGTCTTTAGACTGGCATATTTTCTGTTTTATTGCTGAAGTTTAAATATTCTCAAAATGTAAGTATTACAATCATTATTATTCCTACTAATAAGTTCGCAGCATACTAGTAAAGTGTTGAAAGTTCCAGTAATTATTGGTCCGGAGTTAAGAGATTTTCTACTATGTTAATCTGTTATCTTGGCGAAGGAGTTGAGAGATATTCTACATTATCAAAATTATAAGCAGATATAAAATTTTTACTGAGGTTATAAAATATCTGCAAATCTATTGACATCAAAGAAGAAATTTTGAAGCTACGCAAAACATTTCACCTATTTGCAAAAAGTATTGCTTTTTCATTAATTTTCAGTTCAAGCTTCAAAACACATAAACGGTATGCTACCTTTATATTGGAGTTATGGAGCAAAAATTTTAATTTGGTTAGCTTCTATTTTCATTTATTTATACTTTACAGAATGTCAAGAGGAAAGATGCAAGTAGAAATTGCAGTAGATGAAGATTTTTCCATAGAAATGGCCCTAGACCAAGACGTTCCCTGTAAAAATGACCTCATACCAAGATGTCTCCATGGGAACATTATTGAAAGTGAACAAATCAAATGAAAATATGGTAAAGGAAACTAATTTAAATTTAAGCAAAGAGGAAAGAATTTTGAATAATCTGGACCTGGACATAAGTGCAAATAACTCAGATTTACGAAATTTTGAGACCATTGAAAATATTTTTGAGCTGTTGTGTGAACATATAAATGAAGTAGCAACACCCTCCAGTGAGGTTAGTGACGATGTTAGAGATCTTCAGCTGGAGGAGCAGCCTAGCAAAAGAACACGAAAAAAGTGGTATACTGTAAAACCAGCCACTTGAAAAAGTAATGAGTTGAAAGTAGCTAGAAAATTTGGTAAAACTTATTATGGTAAGAGAAAGTCTGATGATAGAAAGTGGAGTTATGATATACAAAGGAATGAGAGGAAAATGAAGCCACGGTGCTCATATGAAAGAAAAGATAAAAGCTTGTTGCAAAGTGCAACTGTAACAGATGAAGACAGAGAAGACAACTTTACAGAGTTTTGGGGCCTAGAGTAGCAAGGTAGAAAGCTGCCTGTAAAATTTTTGACAAAGAAAACAAATACGAAAAGGACTAGATATCGAAAGGAGAGTGAAAGAAGTAAAAGGAAATACTCATGCCAGTATTTCTTTTTTTTTTTAAAATGAACGTGTACAGTTCATGTTTGTAAAACAATGTTTTTAAATACTTTATCCATTGGCGAATGAACTGCACTAAACTGGCAAAATGAACCTCAAGATTCACACCAGGTCATACAGGTAATAAAGGAGTTGAAGATGGTTCTATAACAGTGCCTGCCACAAAAAGACTTAGAAAGGCAAAGAAGGCTGACTCTCTTGAAGAGTTTTTTAATGCACTGCCTTAAGTTGAATCGCATTATTGTCGGAAATCATCTACCAGATTTTATTTTGAGCCAGATTGGAAATCCAAAAGGCATTTATATTGCTTCTACAAAGAAGATTGGTGCCAAAAGAAAGATATAACCCCACTCTCAGTATTTAGGTTCTCACAGATGTTTGAAGATCAGAATCTAAGTCTGATTCAACCTAAGAAGGATTTGTGTGATGTCTGTGAATCTTTTAAAACTGGTAATTATAGTGAAATTGATTATGAAGCTCACATTATAAGAAAAAAATTAAGCACAAATGGAAAAGGAGTCAAATAAGACAAATCCAAAATATCTTACTTTTACTATGTATTTACAAGCCTTACTGCAGCCCCCTAAATCAACTGTTTCAAGTCTTTACTGCAAAATGAAACTTTCAGTTCATAATTTTACAATTTACAACCTAAGTACCAATGCTAGCTATTGTTTTCTTTGGAATGAATTAGAGAGTGGTTTGACATCAAATGATTTTGCAATTTTTATGTCAAGTTTTGTGCTTTTGCAGCTTCCTATAATACCAGAAGACCAAGAAGAACTTGTACTGGACAGTGATGAATGTTCTTATCAGAATAAAAATCATGTGTTTCCAATGCCTTGTTGCACATATCTATCATAAATAATATGGTTATGGAACAAAAATACTTGGAAGTAGGACACGCAGGTGGAGGCTAATTCTGTTCATTCTGCCATTGATCAGATGCTAAAAAACAAAACAAAAAATCACTGTACCTGCAGACTACATGTCAGTGCGCACACTAGCATGGAAGTCTCTCCCTTACTCAGTAGAGTATCTTGACCATTATTTTTTCAAATCATTTGACACCTATCTGTATTATAAAAGTATTCAACCTGGAAGAGGTGTTGAGTCCTCACATGTTGTTGATGTAAAAGCCTACCGCTATCTTCCAGAAGCTAAAATTCAATGTAAATTGAGCTTCACTGATGATTGGACAGATCTACCAACACAAAAGAACAAAAACATGACATCTATATCTTTTGGGACTCTTCCTAATTTGTATAAGAGTAGAATAAAAATCAAGAAACGAAAGTATGATGATCTGCAAGATCTTAAATCTGTTTTAGAATATGATTACCACACATTTTATGATAATATACGATTTGCTTGATTTTATTTTTTGAATGATTAAATCAAGTGCTGTGTAATATGTAGAGCAATGTTCTAAAAAATAAAAAGTGATATAACAAGTTTCTTTTCCTTTAACATTCCCAGCACTTAAGTATGGTACTACATTATAAGAAAACCATGTATGTCCTATGTATTTTGCTCTAAAACCTCTTAACCCCATAAATTAATTCAATTCCTGTAAAATGCAGAAAAATGCAATTTGTATAACATCAATGAACATTAAAAAAGTATTTGCATTATAAAAACATGTCGTGGGGACACTGACAGAAATAAAATTCAGTTTTTTCGTTTGTGTAGAGTTCGTCATTTGGGAGTTATGAGGTATACTAATTAGTACGACAATTTATCTTGCTGATCAAATGACTGTGCAATGTGAACATCAACTTTATTCATATTTTTTTTTTTTTTTTTTTGTAACTGCTTCACGTCTCTTTTTAACATCGAGGTCTTTAGAGATGGGAAAGGATGGGAGGCAAGGATGGGGGTAAGGAATGGGAAGGAATTCGGCCATGGCCTTTTGAAGGAAGCATCCCGGCATTTGCCTGGAGTGATTTGGGGAAACCATGGAAAACCCAAATCTGGATGCCCGGACGGGGATTTGAACCGCCGTCCTCCCGAATGCGAGGCGAGAACGCTAACCGTTACACCGCCCCGCTCGGTCCTTCAATGTTCTTGTTTTCTCCATGATGTATTTTGTTGCAAATGGAATGTGATGCAAAATTTGTACCTTTGAAAAGGACGCTTGGAAAATTGATAGAAGGTGCATCTTTTATTTGTAGGATTCACATGATTCAACAGCTGAATTGATGTTTAATTTAATTTAATTGCAATGGAGCACAGGCTCCGGTGACAATTTCCCTGCACCCCCTTTCCTGGCAACTTTCCCATGTTTTTTATGTTCACTTTCTTCTGAAGATGGAATTTCAACACTGGAGAGTTTGATCAGTTTTTGTTTGGTGTACTCAGCCATAGCTTCAGCAATTTCTATGTGCTTTCTTGATGCATAGAGCTTATGGCTTGACTTCACTGCCCATAATTTTTTAATGGGATTAAAAAAACTAACCACTACAGTTGACTGAGTCAGGGAGTTTAATTTTTCTGCTGCAGATACAAAATCTTCACCATACCACGGGAGAATTTGTTAGTGTCATGTTTGATATTGTGCCAAAGCATTTAGAACACAGAAAATCACAGTTGGAAACATCTTCACTTTGAAACAGAGCCTTCAAATGAGCATTTCTATTCCCAACTTAAACAAAGTTTGTGTTTTTGCTAGCCTTATATATCACCTTTTCTTATGGATATGCAAATAGTCAGCACACTTAACTCTCCTATGTCTCTAGTCAGAAGACATTTCAAACTCAATTCTTTCCCATAAAAATCACACAAAAATCTTCATAAAATTTTATAAACATAATTTTTGATCACAAAATTTGGTGAACTTAGTCTCTTTGTCTGTTGACAACTGAACTGTGCGAACGAAGACTTTCCCGGCGTGTCGATGCAATGAACTCTTCATAGGTTTGCTGCCGGATAGCGTTTGCAAACGACGAGCTTTCGGCGACCAACTCCGTCGCCATCTTCGGGTCTGATGTTAGCGCTGCGGCGACCAGAGCTGCAGCTCTGGTCGCCGCAGCGCTAACATCAGACCCGAAGATGGCGACGGAGTTGGTCGCCGAAAGCTCGTCGTTTACAAACGCTATCCGGCAGCAAACCTGTGAAGAGTTCATTGCAACTGAACTGTGATTTCATGTGTCCTTTTTAAATGTTAGGCCCAACACACAGAATCAACGGAATGTTTCCACATTGTTCTAGACATTCTGGTATTATCAAGATGGTTCCACATTGATCTAGAAGATTCTGTTACACTCTGGAATTAGTAGATGTTTCCCCATTATTCTAGAAGGTTTTGTTATATTCAGGAATTGTAAAGAAGATTCAATTAAGAATTTACAAACATTTCAACAGATTCAACTTAGTTTCATTTATCATTTTTATCCATTCACATTGAACATTGTTCCAATAATGGATTTTGTACAAAATAAATTAAGAAAAAATTTAGAAACAAAGTGCCATTTTGTAATTTTCAGGATATGCAGTAGTTCTAACCTGACAAATATGATACACTAACAGTTACCAGCGACTTCATCTGCTTGAAAGTGTGTTATGGTATAAAAGTTTTTGTTACTATTCAGAGTATGACCAGCAGAAAAATTTCCCCTTTAGGGTTGAAACTGTGGTCTACTGCTTCCTTGGCTTTTATTCTTCAATGAAAAGTGTGCCTCAAAGTTGGAAATACGGTTTGGTACCTGAGATGTCACACTATTTCATGTCCGCAACTGAAGACATGTTCTTGTGAACTTACCAACAGTACTTATATGTGTGGTTGCAACTAAGGACTCAGTGGGAAGCATGTGGGAGAATGGTTATAAAGTGCAAACCTTGTTCAAACATTTTATTACAAGAATCATGGTCAACGATTAAACTTATACAGAATATCACAAATAATATACTACAATATAATACATAAGAAAGCTTCGATCTTGCAGATTATGATCTTAATAAATCCTGTACCAATACAAATATATGTTAATGTGATGACAACCTTGTTAAGCCATGAGAATATCCCTAATCACAATATTTCCACTTGTATTAAACATGCAAACAGAAAATCCTTACGTACTTGGAAACGTAATATAACAGGGCAGGCTCTTACCAATTTACCATCATATAACAAATTTACAGCTAGTATCAAACACAAATTTGTACACAGGAGGCAAAATACAGTAATTATTTTAAACAAACAGGAATCAGTTTACCTTAGCGTCCTTCAGTTTAACCTTAAGAACCAAGTTCTTACCAAAAGGTTCTGACACACTATAGTGTGTACATGCCGGCGCATAAGTCATTACCACCCACACACACTGATAAGGTAGGGGGAACAATTAGCACCACATATTGGGGAATTTTGTCCATTCCCATAACAAAATTATTAAGCACAATTAAAAAGAATGCAGTAAGCGGCGCACTTTGTTGTTGGGATCATCAGGTATTCTACCTCAAATACCCGACAGTGCTAGAAAATGGTAATTTATCACCTCGAAGCCACCGCCAGTCCTGCCCACTGCGGTGCTCCCCAATCGGCGGAAAACCGCTCACGAACATAGAGCGCAGCGGAGGAATTCCCTCGATTAATGCGAGCAAGGAACGGTCTCGGTCGGGTCACAAATCCACATCATGCGGTACTTCCAGGCCACCTGGTCAAATTACAAGGCCTTGCTTATACCAGCTGACCTCTAACGTCGCATTCAATTAGGGAAAATATTAGACCCAAAGAACCAATCCGCTGCTGCCGACCGACTAGCTTCCCGGTTTCGTGTCCCCGAAAATCAACTCCATCAGCCGGTAGAGGGCACCACCAGAGCCACAGCGCGCTCTCATGGGTGAAACTAGCACGTGGGCTCTGCAGGAACTAGCATCAGAAGACAATCGAGGGCAGGGAAAATAAACAATGCGAGCCGAGCACAGCTCAAGTACGACTTTAAAATTTGTTTAGGGTATGTACAGATTTATATTTCCTATTTTGGATCTAAGATTATTGATCTTTTGATACAATTTAAGTACAACATGATGCATGACGCCCATGAGAGCAGCTTAAATTACTAACAAAGTTTCAGTTGTCAATCTGATTCAAGCTGTATTTTAACCAAGCCATAAACTCCGCCAATATTGTCGCTAGAAAAATAAGGGTACTATTACTTGTGCATTAATAAAGTCACTATATTGCATGTTAGTGACATCATGAATTCCGATATAAACTTGACCAGAAATTTCAGATCATGATATCAAAGTAGCCGCCAAAAACTGGCTGAAAAATGACCTTTGCCACATGGTGGCTGCAAAAATGAAGTAAATAATGAATACATGTATAACATTATCCATTCACATGAACTATGGCATCAGCATCATGACAATTATTAAATTAACATAATTTAAAAATGTACACTCAAATTCTCATAACACACTCTGTACAACGGAAAGTCCAGAATTAATTACAACTCTTAACAAAGCCTACGTTAATATTGCAAGTCAAGTTGACATTGCAATACAGTGACTGTCTTAGTGTGCATACTTTAGACCAGCTGCAATTCATACTGAAGGTGTATAAAAAATTATTTGTGATAATTTATGCCAAGCTAATAAGAAATCCCGCTACTATTCGAAATTAGTTCTGATGCATTTAATGTTTTAAGGTGTATCCGTATCGTTTGATTTTGTAGCAGCAAAATTAGAGAGATAGTGGCTAAGTGGAAATGCTGCCTGGACAAGAATGTTCTTGTTATAGCATGAGGCACCAGGATTTTAGTTATTATTAGTAATAAATAAGTTTCTTTCATAAGCACTGTATTAGTGACGTGTATTGCGATGTAAACTACTCCTAATATGGTTTCTTGAAATGGAAAGTTTGTATGTTAGATCATTGAATACATTTGTTTAGGATTTAATAGTTATTTGCAGAATATTGAACAGTGAGCAAAAAACAAATTTGTTTATCATAATCCACTTTTGAACTGAGTTCTAAAAAGAAATTGGACAAAAAAACAAAAACAAAAAATGGTTAGTTATGTTTGGTTAAGTTTTAAATTTTGGTAAAAATAATTTGTAATGTAACAGAGAGTGTACAGTAAAAAAAAGACACACAGGAAATAATAAATTGAGCCGAGTTGGAATCGAAACTGTTACGTATTTGTAATGAACATACAAAAAATTTGGCACACAACCATTTTGTCACTTTTAGTGAACCGACTTTTGTGCTGATATACTCTTAGTATTGTACATTTTTTTCAATATTTGATTTTTCACATATATTATGATGCATATATCATGAACAGAATTATGCTGTGATACGTGAGGTGTCATACAATTTCATGTATGCGACTGAAGTCGTCTCTTCATGAACTTACCGACTGTACAATATATATATATATAAAATTAATGTTGAGGTCAGATTTATATTTCCTGCTTCCTAACTCTTATTTGTCAAGTACATCCGTTGCAGCACATTTAAACTAAACACACACTTGCATATATCAGAAAGGTTTTTGCTTTTATTTCTGAAAAGAAGTGTTTGTGATGTACGTAAAAAGCATGAGTAAACATGGCGCTGCTGTGTACGAAGTAGGCAACTCTTTGGAGTTTTCAAATTTATAATGGCAATTTCTAAAGGAACAATTCATTTTTACAGGATAGAAACTATCCTAAGTCACTTCACACACAATTTACTAACTTCATGCCAAATTTGATTTAAATCTGTTGGGCAATTAAGGTATGATTGAGGCAGATAGTACATCCAACATACATCCAAACTTTCTCATTTATATAGGTATAGATAAAAATTCAGAGAATTTTACATGAATAGTGTATTTACGAGGTTTGTCCAAATTTAATCGGATTTGTACAGTCAATTTTCAGTTTTGGGTTTTTCTAATTTTGTTATACTCGTCTTGCTCATATCTTCACAGTTTCAACTATATAGCAGTCTTTGCATTGTTTGTGAGAGGCATAATTGTCAGAAGTATTTTGTGTGATCGGCGATTTTCTGCTGTCGAAAAAATGGATCAAAGTGTTTGCATCAAATTTTATGTAAAAAATGAAATTAAATGCTCCAAAACATTTGAAATGTTGAAGTGGCATACATTGAATTTACTTCTAGTGGAAAAAACAATGTTTATAAGTGGTAAAAGCTGTTCCAAGATGTCAATGACGTACCTCGCTCTGGATGCCCCAGCATGTTAACAACTGACGAAAATGTTGAAGAAGTGAAGAAAATGCTGTTGGAGAATCGTTGAATCACCATCAGAGAAGTTGGCATATCAGTTGGCTCCTCCCATGCAATTTTTTTGGGCATGAGGCGTGTGCCAGTTAAATTTGCTCCAAAACTGCTGAATTTTGACGTGAAGAACCGTCGCATAAACAGCGCTCAGAAGCTGTTGAATGAAAAAAACACACCAAGTTCGATCCAGTGTCAAGATTTTTCTCACTGTTTTCTTCGATTATAGCAGCGTAGTTCATCAGGAGTTTTTACCACAAGGTTGTATGGTCAATAAGGAGTATTAGTTTGAAGTTACGCGCTGTAATTTTTTAACCGAAAACAGCACCACAATCATGCCCCAGTCACCATATTCACCAGATTTGGCTTCCTGTGATGTTTTACTGTTCCCAAAATTGAAGAGACCAATGAAAGGACATAGATTTGCAATGATGGAGGAGATAAAGACTGCATCGTTGAAAGAGCTCAAGGCTATACCAAAAAATATTTTTTAATAAAAATTCACCTTACGTTTTGAAAAAAAAGTCTTTGCAATTGGCATTTTTGAAAACATTATTATTATTATTCTGACTTAAAGTCAGAAGGTTGCAGGAAAAGAAGTTGAACACATATTTGAAAATTGAGTTTATCATTTAAAACAGAAAATAATCATCTTTAAAATAAATAGAAAAACAACAAAATATCTTATACTCTTCCAGAGATAGAGCACTATTAAATTTTTATCAAAAATTGCAAGTATAAATGGGTTTCTTTGGCAGCCAGGAATTTCTTTAGGCAAAACAAAAATATGCAGCTATCTTACTGTTTTCAATGTTTTATTTTGTTGACATTCAGGTGGTTTACTCAATTCTGCTGTAACCGTTCCATTAACTTCACCTTGACTTCTTTACACACTCACACGACACTTTCCTCAATGTGGACATTTTCCTATGACAAGGTATCCTTCACATATCGAGCCCACAATTTTACAATAGTACCTACATTTCTACAGTTGCCGTCCCTTCCACTCCTAATGTTTCCTTCCTTATAATCTTGCAACCTGTGGCAGATGTATCCTATCTAATCATGAATCATCTCCCAGCTACTACCAAAACATAATACAAGCCACAATTTTCTGCTGCCTCCCTAATCTTGTATATATAAAAAAAATCTCTCATGCTACCACCCACCAATCGCACAACTCCTGTTTTGCACCCCTAAAAGCTGATTGGAAAACCGTATTTATTAGTAAGTGCTCTCCAGGCTTCAAGTCCATTTACTAAGTATATCATCTACCTTGGGGGTGACTTCCTATGTTCATTACCTGAAATGTGCAGTCTTCTTCACAAAATCCTGCCCCCTTCCCAACTCCTCTTCCCTTCAGTTACTTCAACAGACTACCCAAATTCAAGAACATCTTGTTCCAGAAATACTAACCTTCTGATTCTTCTTGACTACTTCATGGATCTTTCCCACATGAAAGACCTAGCTGCAAAACTTGCAGCTTGCATTCAGCTAACACTAACTATTCCAATCTTGTCACAGGGTGGATCTTTTCTTATCATTGGGTGTATTACTTACACAACTACAAATCTCATTCTCTAAGATACCTGCCTTCACTGCACAACTTCTTATATATGTTTCATCACTAACCAACTGTCCATCAGGCTGAAACATCTGAGGCTAACAGTTTATACTGAAAACCTAAACCGTTCAGTGGCTGCCCAAGCCATTTGACCATAACTCTAAGGCCCTGTGCACATGTCCAGTTTTTCAAGCTGCAACACTGCAATAGTGCTGCAAATGTGGCACGTGATACACAGAAAAGGATACGCTTATGCATGGACACCTCTGAAGCAACGTATGTCCACACTGTGTTCATTTTTCAAAGTTCTTCACCACAACAGTGCCAGACATGCAACTCCAGTTCAAAAGTACATTGTTTCCTATGCAACACTGCATACATCTGTCAGAAAACACAAACTCCTCAAGCACAGCAGACAATTTATTACAAAACATTGACACCGAGCATTTCATTGCCAAAATTAAAAGTTACCCAAAAATTTTGGATATCACATCAGAGAGCTATCATGACCAAGTATACATTATAAATTCTGTTTTCAATAAAGAGTTTTAGAGTCTAGATTTTATGTATCATAGATATAATTAAATTGCTGCGGTGTGCACAAAAAGTCTTAAATATAATTTATTTGCCAAAGTACGCTGTCAATATTGGAAACCAAAATTATCCGCTAACATGTTTCTGGCTTGTATATTCTGATTAGAAGTTCCTCCTTTTCATCTCGAGATGTAATTGCTGATATCAGTGAAACCTTTTATACTCATTGCATCTTGAACATTGAATCCACCTCTAATTCTTGCAAAATTATGAATACAACAGTTAGCCTTTATCAATAAGATAGACAAATCCAAATTTAAATTAATTGATTTTTTTAAAAAAAATCCCATTTATTCGAGAGTCTACAAATTCACTTTTGACTTTGCTTTGGAGGTGTTATAATCTATAGTTGAAAATTGTTTACTTGTTTGACAAAACTTTAACAGTATAAGATCTCATTATATTAAACACTTCATCACGAACAAAAGGTTTCTGTGGTTCCCCAAATCACGCTAGGTGAATGCTAGGATGTTTCCTTTAAAAGATCATGGCTGAATTCCTTCCTGTTTGTTGCCCCATCATTTCCAACCTCTAATGGCCTCAACAAGGTGAAAAACCAATTAAAAAAAAAATAGGAGGCAAAAGAGAAGGGAATTTTTGTTCCTTCAGAGTGCCCGGGATAGGTTGGTTGTCTTCTTGGAATCTTCAGTTCATTATTTCAAGCCTCTGATCAAAAGAAGTTATTTGCAATATAATATTGTCTGGTTCTTTCCCAAAAGCTCCAGTGTCAATGTTAATGAACTTGTTATTTGTGTCAACAAAAACTAGCAACAGAACTGAAAAACAATTCTTGTAATTATAAAAGGGAAATCCATACATTCTAGGTTTTTAATTCTCACATACTTGCTATGGCTCATAAGCAACTTTTGTAGAAAAAGTACACAAAAATGACCCATTTTACATTATAAAGTCCCATTGTTGTCAGTGGCTGGCATGCTTCAATTAAATATGTGTGCATTGGATGTTGCATGCATGGAGTGGCACTGTGGCTTAAAAATTGGATGTGTGCACCAGGTCTAACCCTCTCAACAACTGTTATGTGAGGAGAGTTGTTAGAGTTTTTACTGATACTTCTATCCCTCATATCCCGACTCCTGGCCTTAGCCTCTCATAAAACCTCATCAGTAAATCTATTATTTATGTATATGCAATAAAAATATTTTATAGATTGTATACATTTTTTCCTAATGCTGTTTTTTTATTACTTTGTACAGCCTTTGAAGAAATAATACTTTTTTGTAATTATTGATTATCTACTTCTACGTCCACCACTGCCACACCAAACCTGATCATATTTATGTCTGGCATTGATATGTACACATCTTATCCTTTTCCATATGTCTCACCTGTATACACAATTATGGTTTATGTTGAAATATTGTAAAATTTGTATGTTTTTATTTGTTCGTCGTGGCCCTCCTGCATTCACCTATGGTTAATGATGGATTTACTTTCCCTGTCCTTCCTTAGAGCCTTTATTACATATGTTTCCAGTTTTTGTACAAGGGTTGCTATTTATATTTCTGTCCTTGGCAATAATAAATGTTGTCAGGCACCGTCCGACATTTTCATTGGAAACACTGACATTGTTGAACATAGCCGTATTCATAACAATGTGTCATTTGAGCATGATTTGATGTTTACAGTACCTTTAAAAATTCATCTCGGGCAAAAAATGGAATTGATTGTGAACATTTTCGTGCAATTATTTTTCACAGCTTTTAACATTGATTATCAAGACAAGAGTTCAGTGATGAACTTAATTCTTTATACGGTGATAAAGCACCATCATATAGCACTGTAAAAAAAACTGGTATAACAAATTCAATTTTGGTCGAAGTTCGCTTCAGGACGAATTCCGTCAGGGTCATCCAAAATCGGTTGTTGTGCCAGAAAACATCGATGCTGTGCTGTGCTGATAAATCAAGATCATCATGTGACATACCGTGAGATTGAGGCATCTTTGGGCATTAGTATGACAAGCATCGATAAAATATTGCATGATCATTTGGCCATAAAAAAGATTTGTTCGCATTGGATCCCACATAATCTGACAAATGTTTAAAAACTAGCTCGTGTCGATTGGTGCAAGAAAATGTTAAAAAAATACGTTCAAGGTTCATCAAAGGCTGTGTATAACATCTATACAGGTGACATATTGGATCTATGCAAATGAGCACGAAACAAAACAGCAGTCAACCGTATTGTTCTTCCATGACTAGCCAAATCCAAGAAAAGTTGTTCCTGGAAGAATGACATCCAAGCAAATGGTTGCCTGTTTTTTTTTGGCATTACGGGTCATCACATGGCAACAGTGGCATTAGAGCACTGTAGGACGGTCAACTCTGAATGGTACATGACCATTTGTTTTCCAGAAGTCTTTGGAGAAATTCGGAAAAAGTTGAAGAAGAGGCGAATAATTCTTCATCACAACAATGCGAGCTGTAACACATTGGCTCAAACAAAGGAATTTTTTTATCACTTAAAACATTGACTTGATGGGTCATCTGCCATACAACCCTGATTTGGCATCCAACGACTTCTTTTTATTCCCACACATCAAAAACAAACTACGTGGTCAACGATTTTCGACACGTGAAGAAGCGGTTGATGCATTCAAAATGCATGTTCTGGAGTTACCTCCACTGGAGTGGAAAAAGTGCTTCAAAAATTGGTTCAGACACATACAAAAGTGTATTGATCTTCACTGAGAATATTTTGAGAAACAATAAAACCAATGTCGATCGTAAATATTTGTTTTTTCATTATCAGGCCAGAAATATAAATAGCTCCACCTAGTATATCCACTTATTGACTTCTACAGTAAATACAAGATTTTCAGACCTTACTCTGTTTCTTACTTCTCAATAATTAATTCATCCAGCCAACAGGTCACTTTTTCATCCACTTGAAAGGTTTTTACAATAATATTAATACTTTTGGGCAATTAAATTAAGGAAGAATAGGAAAAGTTGATCTTCACTTATAAGGAATGAAGGCAGATGACACCAACAAACACAAAAAGTAGATGCACCAATAGTCAACATGTTAAGAATTTATTTTTCCATTTTCAAATCCTGTGACCATGCTATTTAATTAATATACATTGTAAGTGATTTTCTGTATTCTGTGTGTATCTGTTCAATCTATATACATACAAATGTAAATGTAAGTTTGTACCAGCTGTGGTCCTCAGGTTCTGAAACAGATGAGACTCATACTGTCTGCCTTTGTCGGTGCTGATGTGCAGGACTGATCCAAACCACAAAACCTAGAATGCTAGGAAAGACACGGCCATGCCTTCTGCAATGACATGTTCTATAGACCAGACTTCTGTTCAACGAGATAATTGGTTGATAGCTGTCAGACATTAGCAGTAGTACCCCGAAACTGGAAGCAATCCAATTATATCCGGACAGATGTGTTGGAACTGGGAAGATGGCATTGTGAAATTTCCCACTGATGCATATGTGTAACATGTAGCTTTCATGTGCTGACAGTCCTGACAGGCTCAAAAACCATGCATGGCAGTCTTTCACCACGTTAGGCCACACAAAACATTCTAAAACCAAATTAACAGTAGCTTTGGCACTAGGATGGCTCAGATCATGAAGGGACAAAAAGGCTAGTCTGCAGTAATATGTGGTGATAATGGGCCTTGATTTGTAGAGGTGTCACAGAAAAGAACTGTGGTATTCCCAGCAACTGGAACTTGCTTCAATCAAAGTACTCAATTACCATTGATGGAGAACAGAGTTCAGCATTGTTCTTTTGAGAGTCTGCCAGTGTGGACAAATTCAAAGTTCTGTTTGAAACTCTGTTGATACAGGACAGTACATCTGTGACTATGTTGGAAGAATCTTCAACATATTCAATACTGATGGTGAACTGCACAGTGAACAACAGTTCAGTTGCATTGGTGGGAGTTTGTTACAGTGTTGTTGAAATGCACATATAAGCAGCTTGTGGTCATTGTAGATGGTTCACAGATGAGCTTCCAAGGCATGCTGGAAAATTTTGGACAGCTTTGTAGATTGCGAATAACCCGCAATAGTACACTGACAATTCAACTTGCTCCTTAGGGAAAAAACTAGGGACTGCCACATCCCATTTACAGGCTGTTGTAGACTAGCCCCTCTAGCTGTGTTGAAAGCATCAGTGGTGCTTCAGAATTTATCAACTTTGAGTGTTAATTGGGCTAGGCTGGGTTTAAAGGCAATAAATATCTTTCCCAGGTATGGATCCTTGTAGACTGGATATTACTGAGTGGAGAGATACCTAGTATTCTGCTGCTAAAAGAAGGAAATGATGGTAGTAATTCATCATTCCCAAGACGTTTATGAGATCGTGGGCTGTCCTTGGAAGAGGGAAGTTTTGCAGGGTGCTAATTCTATCTAGTAGCAGCCGGTTGCCAGCATCAGAGAGAAAGTGATGCTTGGAGAGACTAAAGTGGTTTTACAAGCTCTGACAAGGATCCTGCAAGATTACAATCATTGGAAGATGGAACACAGTTGGGATTTGTGTCTTCAGGGCCCTTAGACAAGACAATCATATCATCAACATAGGCGAATGTGAAGTTTTAACTCATTGATGAATCTCTGAAATGTTTGACTGGCATTCCATAACCTAAATGTCATGAAAGGTAACTAAAATAGTCTGAAGGATATGATAATTGCTGTCTTTGGCTTGTCATTTGTGTTCACAGGAATCTGAGTGTATGCTTTGACCAGATCGCTGACAGAGAAGATAGTGTATCCGTACAATTGGTGACTGAGATGGCAGAGAGGGTACATGTCTGAGATTGTCCATAAATTGAGGGCTTGATAGTCTCCACAGGGGTGCCAATTGTCACCAATCTTTGGCACAAGGTCCCTCTGAGTGACATGCTGTACCTTCCAGGAGCATTAATTCGAATTCCTTCTTGGCAACCTGGTGATGGTTTGTGGTAAGGTGACAAGCATGACACCAGACAGGTGGTCCATGTGTAGTACAGATGAAATGCACTGTGGAATGCTCTGTTTCTCTCAGCATTTCAGGTTTGAGATCGGAAAAATCTCGCAAGATTTCTTGAAAACTAGTGACAACCTTGATTGATTTCATACTAGGTTGTTCCAAGTTTGCTGACTGTACATGCTCACATAACCCTGTGACACTGTTGATGATATGTTTTGGAGCAATGGTAAGTGAAATCTGATCTTATGATGAGAATTGTGATGTCAGCTACAATGAATCTCCAGGACAGATGTCCCTGCATGCCGGGGTACATCTTTAGAAACAAAGTGCCATATGTGTGAATGGTGGAATCATTTGCTGCAACAAATTTGTACTTGTTAAGTTGATGACATCCTTCACACAGTGTTTTGGGATTAGTCACCATCTCTAAAGACCTCGCTGTTAGAGAGATGTTAAGCAGAGAAAAAAAGGGATCAATCAGAAATTTATGTTTACTGTTGCTGTTGATGTAAGGAGGCAGCTTCCACCTGTTGGACAATTGTTTACCACTATCACTGGCTCGTGTTGTTGACTGAAAGTTACAAGGCTGTTTGAATCTTTGAGCTCAGTCACATTAGTGGCAGTGATACGAGCAGACATCTGAGGTGCCAGTGCACCCTGTAGGCTAGCTGTTGTTGTGGGGATCATGTAGCTGGCTACAAGAATGAAGACATGGGTATAAAGTGGTTTGCAGTGTTGACAGCTGTTGTGAGAGCTCATCCACGCATTTTGCAAGCTGACTTAGCTTGTTATTCAAGGACATCGGCGTACAGATATGGTGGAGAAACTTGCATAATTTTATCAGCTAATACAGCAACTTTATTTGGGGGGGTGGGGGAGGGTGGTTGTCAGCCTCAGTTTGCAGGATAGCTTATACCTATGATGGAAGGTTCTGGATACATAATTGCCTAAGGTGATTGTTTTGTACTTGAGTGGCACCTGTCAATGATCTCAAATGTTTTAAAAATTGGGACAGCTTCTGGCAATTGAGCTCTTCCTCCATTGATAATTGATGAACATGTTTTTCTTTTGGCAAAGAGAGATGCTGAATCAATTCATTTCACAAGTGTTCATATGCATTTTGAGAAGATTGTTATGATATCTTCCACCCCAATTGCATACCAGCTGTCCAACTGAGAAATTATGTGGGCGTAGTTCATAGAATCTTGCTTAATTCCTATAATGTCAAATTGGGCTTCCACCTGAGAAAACGATTGCACTGATTTGTTGGGCCAGAAAACAGACAATGTTGTGGCAACATGATTCACAGATGTACCATGTGGTAACACAATTCGCTGATGTACTGACTTGGGGGAGTGGTCTGGTTGCTCAGTTGGTTAAGTTGTGTGACTGGGGAATGGAAGGTCCCTGATTTGAATCTTGCTTGGAATTTTTTTGAGCCATAAAACTGACCTTCACCTCTGACAGAGCTTTGATTTGTTCCTTTGAAGCATACTAAGATGCTCTGTGGTTTGCATTCCATGTAAAGCTGTAGGTTCTCTTTCCCTGGTAGGATTATCGGGGTAGGGCAGCCATGACAGTGGCGCATGCACAGCTAACTAAAACTGTCACGCAGCGGCCGAACAATTCGGGATTTCTCAGCTAACAATGCCATACATGTTTACATTTTACCAGCATGATGCACTTGTTTTTGCAGGATGCGGTTTCACTCTTAAAGCTGGCATAGTTGTTCTTTAAATTCATCTATGGTGATGAAGTTGTGGTTAAATCTTTAGCAGTATTGTGGTGAGACCACTGATACCAAGTGTGGTGGGTGAGCAGTAAAAGTTTTGCTTCACATTCGGGGGGACATGGGTTCGAATCTTCGTCTTGGCATCCAGATTTAGGTTTCCAATGGTTTCCACAAATAACTACAGGTGAATGCCAGGATGCTTCCTTAAAAAGTAATGACTGAATTCCTTCCTGTTCCTTGTCCCCAGTCCTTTCCCACCTCTAATGGCCCAATGAGGCATAAAGCAATAAGAAAAAAAGGAAAATGATGGATTTACTTTTCATTTTGAGCATGGATCCTGAAGAATGTTTATCCACAGCATTTTAATACTCTCCTCATTGTTGATAAATTGAATCTCTCCAATTTGATTGTAACTAATGCTGTATATGATCCCATTAATTATTCTTTTACCTGGTTATTTTGTACAATAGTTTTTATACCTTGTCTGGAAATTTCTCAGCCTTGACCCCAGTTGGCATGCCGATTGCTCTATGCCTTAATGACACACGAGTTTACAAAATATCCCAGCTAACTTATATGTGTTGTCCAATCTTCTCCATATTCCACATTTTATAGTTTGCCACTGGCACCAATATCTATTGCCAAGAATTGTTCAGACAGGATAGTAATTTAAGTTTTATAAGGAAGTTACATGTACCTCATCACAGTTTTTCATTTGTGATGGCAGTTGACATTAAGTTGCTTGTTAATGTTGGGTTCTATCATGCAAGTTGGTTTTTATTTCTCGTATTGGTGTTAGAGCATTTAGTCTTGTTTCTTGTGGTGTAGGTATAGGTGACAACAGCATTTTCTGGCTGTCCTTGATTTTTATAAATATCATGTGCCTACATGAAAAGCAGTATGGAGGATCAGCTACTAGGGAGATTCAAAACTAAAGATTTTAATATGATCTGATTACTTTGCTTATGTTTAATATGCTCTTGATGCCGATGAAATTTGTTTGGAGTAAAGAGCCATTAATATGTTGTTTCATATAATGATTGTTGAGGGCTCTAGTGGTATAAAGTGAAGCTAAATATTCAGTTAGAAAAATAATGTGTTAATGTTTCTGTCTGTGTGTGTTCATAATAAACAATGGAGCGGCAAGAAGTGTCATCAGGAAATCTATCTATATATCTATAAATGAGAAAATGAGAAAGTTCGGATGTGTGTTTGGATGTACGTTGGCAATCAATCACGCCTTAATAACTCAACATATTTAAATGAAATTTGGCATGAAGTCAGTTAATTGCGTGCGAAATGCAATAGGATAGATTTTATCCCGTAAAAACGCATAGTTCTTTTAGAAATTGCCATTAATATCAATTCGGAAGCAACAAAGAGTTTCCTACTTCGTAGATAGCCGTGCCACGTTTACTCTTTGCTTTTTAAGTAAATCGCAAACACTACTTCTCAGAAAAACATATGCAAGTTTGTGTTTAGTTTAAAAGCCATAAAACTGACGCACCTGACAAATAATAGTTTTGAAGCAGGAAATATAAATCTGTTCTTAAACTTAAATTAAAAAAAGAAAGGTAGGTACTGTTGTCAAGTTCGCAAAGAGATGTTTTCATTTGCGTACATAAAATACTATGACATATCAAATATTACACCATAATTTCGTTCGTAATATATGCGTTATAATAAATATAAAAAATCAAAGCTTGGAAAAAAAACAACGTAAAATCCAGGCGAAGTCGGTTCACTGAAAGTGCAAAATGGTCGTGCCCCAAATGTCGTATTTATAAAAATGTAAAGGATTCCATTTTATCTCGGTTTAAGTTATTTCCTGTTTCTTTTTTGTTACTATACAGTCTGTGTATTACAAATTATTTTTGCCGAAATTTAAAACTTAACTAATCCTTTTTATTTTTTGTTCAGAATTTTTGTACGAATAGTACTGCTTTTTATTTACTGTTCAATATTCTGCAAATATCTATCGAACGCTACACTTGAAACGAATGTATTCAATGGGCTAATATAGAAACTTATTGTTTCATGAAGTAACACTGAAAGTCGTTTACAACACAATACACCTCATTTGCATGGAACATATGAAAGCTGCTTACTTATTACGAATAATAACTAAATTCCTTCTGCCATCTGCTGTAACAAAAAACATTCTGGTCCAGGCAGCATTTCAACCAAACCACATTTCTGCTAATACTGCCGCTACAAAATCAAACGATACGAACACATCTCAACACATTAAATGCTCTGGACCTACATTTCGAGTGGTAACAGAATTTTCTATATCAAAATTCCTAATTAGTATATCATAAATTACTATCACAATTAATTTCATTATACACCTTACTAAATCACGAGCAATAAAAGTCACTTTATCGCGATGTACATTTGACCTGCAATATTAACGATCGTAGAGAATTGTGGACTTTCCGTTGTACACTGTAAGTTAAAAGCATTTTAGCATAAATTTTTTAATTACATTACCTCAATAACTGTCATGAAGCTGACGACATAGTTCATGCGGCTGAATGTAGTTTTAGACATATTCAGTATTTAATTTACTACGTTAATAATAAGTCAAGTTTATTTCGCTATTCATGACGTCACTAACATACAATATAGTGAATGTATTAATGTGCGAGTGATAGAAGCTTTGATTTTCTAGCGGTAATTTTAAAACGCAGCCTGGGCCAGAATGAGAACTGAAACATTATTAGTTATTAAGCTTCTTTCATGAGCGCCATTTTAGTGACATCATGTATCGCTTTGTACCGATATTGTATCAAAAGATCTATATTAAGCTTGGACGATTTAGCAGAACCATGCGGCGTTGCCCGAAGTAAATTTTTTAAATTTATCAATGTTTTATTCAGATAGTGGAGTGGCGGAAAAGCGGAGTGGTAATTCGCCGGTAGTCATTCAATTCTGTATGCAGAATAAGAAACCGAATATGAAGAAACAATCTATTACTACTTTTATATTGAAATTTATATTTTAGCGCAGAATTAATGGATCAAAACGAATGAACTATAGTAAACTGGTCTATAGGAAATTCAGTTGTTTCCAGAGATAGAGAAACCATTACCGCAATACCACTGATTATTATGGATAAAAGAATCAATTACTACTATACTTACTACTATAATATGTAAATTTCTGTTGATGGAACCAATATATCCTAAAAAAAATCAATATTCAAAGAGCAAATTAAGTTCTTCTTTTTTAAAATTTTTTTCAGGTACTCAATGCAAATCAAAATATTCATTTTTAGTATCGCAATTTTACTAATGGAAATGAACGTCCTTGGGCCACTTAAGTATTTATTTTCTGTTTGGATGTTAGTATTTTTTTGTTGTTGATATTTAGTCGATTCCATCAATGTATTGCTAATATTTTGACGTTTTGAGCTTCCATTAATTAAAACTATATTCATTTTTATTCGCGTGATGAAATTAGTAATTTTAAGAGATGTTGGGTAAACGAAATTCAAACCTTTCAAAGAAATGTAAGAAAACTAGGGCTATGAAAATAGCCAAAACCTAGGAGACAAATCCACAATATTGTATATACGGATATATTAAACTGAAAATACTCCTTACAAACAGAATATTTTTACTGTTTTAAAAATTCAGAGAAGTAGTTGTGGAACATAAATAGATTTTTTTAATTTTATTACAACATTTATTACTACTATTACTAATAAAAATAGCTCTAAAATAAACTGTATGGTCGTATTGACCTGGTGACAAGACTTCTTTACGTCTCCGGAATCAGTCCCTTTCGTAGCCTCTTAACGTAACCCAGTAATCCTACCGGACATAGAGGACCCACAGTTCAACACGGAATCAGAACAAAGTGAGCATTCTGGCGTAATTCACATCACACACCAACCTATGCCAGAGGTGAAGGTCGAGCTAGGGACCTTTGAAAATCCTCGCCAAGACTGGAATTCAAGCTGGGGACTTTTCCATCTCCAGTTGAACGCCCTAACCACTGAGCAACCAGACCTCTCAAGAAAATCTTATATTACAACACTTTTCAACGCGGACGAAGTCGCGGGTAACTGCTAGTATTAATATGTAGAGGAAAAGTAAACTAGATACATCAGTAACCAAAGCAGAAGGAAGGTGGGCAGCAGCGAAAATACCTCATAAAAAAAGATACTTAATGGCAAATATTGCTAAATTTGGGTGTGGACCTGCAGTCAACCAAGCCACATGAATTGTATGGGCCTGGCACACCTGCTGTATGCGAGCTGGAATCTTGTGAGTGCTGCAAGTTTCTCTCACGGTAAACTTTTTGCATGCTTCAATGGCCAACATAGGGTATGAATGGGAACATTGTGTGATCTAGAGACCTGGGCTTCAGCACCTGGATTATGTATTAAAGTAAAAAGAAAAGTTAAGTAACATGATGAAGAGGTAAATGGGTGGTGAGGCAAATGACTTGCAAGCATACAACCTCAGGGGCATTTGCCACAGCATTGTTACTTTTTTTTTTTTTTTGTAACAGTTTAACGTCCCTTTTTAACAACGTGGTCTTTAGAGACGGGAAAGGATGGGGGCAAGGAATGGGAAGGAATTCGGCCATGGCCTTTTTGAAGGAAGCATCCCGGCATTCGCCTGGAGTGATTTGGGGGAAACCATGGAAAACCCAAATCTGGATGCCCGGACGGGGATTCGAACCGCCGTCCTCCCGAATGCGAGGCCAGAACGCTATCCGTTACACCACCATGCTCGGTGCATTGTTACTATAAGCTGGGCCACACAATACAGTGTCTCAACATTTCTTGATGTCATTTCTCTAGACACATGGAACCAAAAAACATGAATCCCACAAATAACCCCCCCCCCTTTTTTTCCTTGTGACTCAAGTGGACCACAAAGGTTTTCTGGCACCCACAAAATCAAAAAAGAGGGCTTGGGCTGCCAATCCATCCACTTTAGTAACAGAAAATTGTGACAGGAAAGTGTTTGGCATGGCAAACACTTCAGTATTATGTAAAGAAAGGACGGAACCCTTAAGAAGGTACCCTTTTATAGTTCAAATGGTGTATAGAGTCTGGTAGTGACTCTGAAATTAGTTGAAAAAGCAATACCATGTTTAAACCATTGGTTTTCACAACCAGCTTCAGTCATATGGCAAAATTTCCAGTCAGTAAGAAATGTGCTCAAATACTAGAGGCTCATGTGAATATAAATAAGGTACCAAACTCGCAAATATCTTAACACCCAAGATCGCATATGTTTGTAGTTACACATCTGAACCCCTGACTACTTGAGCAGCAGGTTCTATGGTTCCTCCAGTGGAAACAACACTATCTGAGAAAAGAGCTTCAACTGTAGAACTTTCTGTAGTGTTGACAGCAGCAGTAGTAGTAACAACATTACGTGGTATTGGAAGGTAGAGAAAAAGATCCGAGGTCTGAAATTGCGACAAAGGATTTGTGAACTCCCCCTCATCGCCATCTCCCTGAGCACAAAGTGATAGAGAGAAGATGAAGATGTAGCCTGCATGGAAAAAGAAACAGCAAGTCTTTGAGGCCTTCACAAAGTTGGAGTTGCCTCAAGACTGAAAAATGCTGGTGAAAAAACCTGATGCCATTCCTAAGCAGACTGCAAATGAGAATCCTCATGTACTGGGGTGGATTAAGTTAAAAAGGTAGGATTGATATTGATCCCATACTTCAATGGAACATCAGTTGGTTTCAGGTTCATAAATAGGAATTGAAACTCAGACTAAACCTTTATGTGTCTGTCCCTAGGAGACATACTTTAGACCTACTCACCATCCAGTGCTAAGAGGGTATGAGCTTTATAGGAAAGACGATATTGAGGGTGATGAAGCGAAGTGGAGTAGCTGTTTTTGTTTGACACACTGTCTCGTCTCACCTCAGAATTACAAGCAATAATAATGAAATATATGGTCCAATACAACTGACCATACACTTTATACATTTACCACCAAGTGCACTGGCTGAAATATCTCAACAAACTGCCAAAGTAAACAGCTTTGTTGAACTGTCAAATTACTGAGCTATAAGTTTACTACCTACCATCTCATAAGTTCTCAAATACATAGTTCACGACAAAACCACTATGTACTTAAATTCACACTACAATCTGGGCAATTTCCAATCCGGTTTTCAAAAAACCACAGTATGATAATTGCACTCATAAACGTAAGAGACTACAAGGATTTGCTATGGAAAGATGGAAAATAACACCAGTGTTCCTTCTTAACTTCAAAAATATGACCTCATTATTAGCAGAGGTCCCAAGATGCTCTAAATTGTGATATTACATTAGATCCTACCTTAGTGACATGTCACCAAAGTTCTTCCACAATTACCATTTGAAATAATCCAGGATTTAACATAATGACTAAATGACTTTACAACACACTGGATAAAATAAACAAGTATTTTAACTATAGAAAGCACAAACCATACATTTATTTGCCGAAATCTTATACAAACAAAGATGAAAGTGGTGGTAATCCTTTATGAAATTATAATACCAGAAAGACGGTAATCCAGTGATATAGGAGGCAGTTGAAAAATAAGTGGACAACTAAAGAATGAAATCAAATCAGGCATGTGTGTGTTTGGTAAAAGGGGAGGGGGTAGTTACTGATAAATTTAAGTGTATACTAAGTAGTGATTATGTACCTAGAATTTTACACACTGACATTTAGAAGGAATTGTTTAATACATTAATGACAAACAATGTTGTTACCAATACTTACTCAACATATACTCATATTAAGGTGTCAGAACGCAATGTATCACGAGTTTAGCAAATGTGGGTCACTACCCCGCCTCTTACAGGCATTGATCTCAAAGAGATTGTGTAACCCAATTCCTTCACCTCTCTATCTTAACCCCAACACCATCTGTAATAAATGATCGATTTAGAAACCTCATCCTACCACCTGTCCAATTTAGTATAAAATATTATGCCAAGATACTTACACTTCAGGCCTTCCCTACCCTATAATTATAAATAACATTTAGTCATTTAACTTTGGATGCTTGCTTGATGTTTTCTCCCTCTCTCTCTCTGGGTAAGTGAGAGACTGAATGTGTGTGGTATCACGTCCGTTGGTGAGTGAGTTAATGCCTGTGTGAGTTTGTCTGTGTGGGTGACCAGTGACATATGTTTGAATGTGTGCTTGCGTTCCTGAGTGTGTTTGTTGGTGAGTGTGGGTGGTGACGATATTTTTTGTATGCAAGTGGGTTAGTGGGCGTCAGAAGGTGTGTATGTCTGTATTTGCCCATGCATTGTATACCTAGTTCACACTTGCATTTTTTTTCTCAGTTTTTCTGACATGCAAAAAATTAAATTTCAATCATTACAATGAAAACACAATAAGTCAATTAATGCAAATCATTTTAAGACCTCTTCCCGTATAGCTAATTACTTTTAGTTTCGGCTGAAAACACTACCATAGCCAAGTTAACTGCCTTCCCCCTCCCCCCCGATGTATAAATATTGATGGTTCTAGGAACTATCACTATGGAACCAACAGTGGCCATTAAACTTTTTCGATTAACCTCGGCTGACCAGGGCCGGCGTTAGGGGAAGTAATTGGGGCAAATGTACCCTGAGCCCACTGGCTGTAGGGGGCCCCCACCCAATGTGCTTGGCAACTTGTAGTACTAAAAAAAAAGTCTCCCATTTGGCCTGAGCGAGGGTCCCAACTGATTAATTCTCGCCACAAGCCCCCAACTGGTTACGTGACTGCTTAGAACACTTACCCTGGGCCCCACAATCCTAGCCCTGGTCCTGCGGCTGGCAATGTGATCCAATTGGCTTTGACTTCTGAGCTCATTCAGATATCAGCAAAAAGATCGTGGAGATGGCCCTGTGTTTAGAAATGAGCCAAATGTTGTGATATTTAGTTACTAAAAATAAAAAGATTTTACGTAATGAAATTTATTGAGCTAGGAAGATTGTGGCGAATATCATAAGATATTTTGTCAGTTGCTTGAGCAAGCAGACAAATTTCACGAGTATTTTAAAATGAAGAATAAAATGTTCTGCTACACATTTTTCAAATTTATTTATTTTCTGAAAAAATGGGTTTCAGCTTGTATAGAAGTTTAGCCAGCCTTACAATGTTTATTACTGAGTCTAATAGTATACATTAATTTTTCAAGTCTACATCACTTTTGTACATGTTTTAAATCTCAAGGATTTTAGGTTCCATGGAAAATGAGTTATTTTATTGTATTGTGCACTATAGTACAGACAACACTCAACAGACACAACCATACCTGAGACTGCACTCAAACTGACAAACCCTGTAACTCGAGGCCAACACGCTAACCTCTGTGCTCCTGGAGTGGCCTTCTGATATATGCTATATACGCTTCGTTATTGAGAAACTTTGGTTTTATTGCCTTTATTGTTTATAAACCTTGATGTCAGTGAAGACAGGATGGGGTTTGTGGGGGAGGAGGTGCTAAAAATGGGAAGGAATTTAACCATGGTCTTTGAGGGAAATATCCCAGCATCTGCCTGGAGTGATTTCGGGAAACTATGGATAAGCAAAATCTGGATGTGTATTTGAACCCGCGTCCTTCCCGAGTGTTACCAGGTTATGTATTATTGAGAAGCAGTCTAACTTATGGAAATCCCTCTCACCATAAGAGAGGCAGTACATAACTATCAGGTTAGTAACATTGTTATTCATTATTGTTGTTCATATAATATCATAATATTATTATTTATGGAATAATAATAGGGAATAGTATAATTTTATAAGGAATAATATACTTTATCGACAAAATGAAATGAATACCAAGTGAAACCTCAAATAAAAAACGTTTTATTGTAAACTTACAAGAATGAAAAAATTGTGAATAATAAAAAGTTACAAAATTAATTAGATGCACATCACATGTTTTGTGAGAAAACTAAAAAAAATACTTCTTCTCTCCATAATCACTTTTTCCACGTCCTTTTCGATTACTCAGTAAAACCACTATCAATTGTCTGGTGGCGGGAAAAAAGGGGGGGGGGGGAATTTACATCAACTAATCACCGACAGATGTCGGTTTCTAAATGGTCGACAGAATCTGTTGCACCGACGTCGACTGGTGTATTGTGAGTGGACTGACCTGGGTAGAATATAATTGAATCCCTATATCTCTTTTTCTTGAAGCTGTCTTGATAAATTTTGTGTCTTCTTGTCTTCTGTGGGGAGATATCTCCTAATGGACTTAATCAGGTTTTGAGACCGCTTACAAATTATCTGTCACAATAACCACCAATGGATAAAATAAGAGTATTTGCTAGATACTGGAGGACAAATGAGACTTGCGAATAAACTATTTAATAATCGAAGATGATTACAATAGAATACAGTTGATGCTGAACCAAAAGATCACCGTTTAAAAAGCTATGTCAAAATATGGACATTAGACAAAATAAAATGAATGATTGTCTATGATAGAAAACGGCTAATGGTTGATTGTATGATTAGGTTAACTGATAGTTGGTGACTAGATGAAGTTTCCACCAAGGCTGTATTCCAGTAAAGCAAGTTATTGATTTTACCTTCCTGAAGTCAGTTCTGCTTTAAGTCTTAGATTATCGACTGTTTCAAATTACAAGCAACGTTCTGCTGATATAAAATACAGCAATTTTGCAAGCAAACAGTTATCACTCACTCAGTATGTGAAGTGACCTTTACAGAACCCAATTGTGTTTGGTAAAATATAATTCATAGTATTTAATTTAAGTAATAGCAAGTCTGTTATGACCTTCACAGTTTTAATGCATCTTAATAGTAGGATGTGTGTAATGAAAATGTCCTTGGGACTTAAGATCTACCACAGTTATTGATGATGTACGCATCTCAGAAAACTTTGACATCAGAGGAGAACTAATAATGTGATGACTAGATGTGTTAATATAAAAAATTAAATACAAATTGAATCTGAATAAAAGTCAGATATAAGACATTGAGCTACAAAGTGGTGGATGGATACTTGGCTATTAAGATCACATGAATCAATTTTCATCGTTTAGTACCTTTATACTTACTCATCATGCCACCTGTGGTTGCAGAAAAAAGACAGTTAATATATCTGGCTGAAATTGTGAAACCAAAATATGTCAGTTCCTTAAGAAGAAATTTCAAATGCATCAGGTTTCTAAGAAAATATGAAGGAAGGAATTAAGGCAGGAGGCATGAACATGGAAAACAAATGTGGAAATATTAATCGAAAGATAAATTTGAAGGATGATCACCTGGTGAGGAAAAAAGGACATGTGTGAAACAAGGGCCCATGGAACATGGGAGACATCATACTTGTCATATTAGTAGGTTTCTGAGTCAAATCAGGGTCCCAGGAGATGTGATGCTCAATAATTCCAAATTCTTGGAGACTGTAATTTGTCAAAGTAACTTTAAAAACAAAAATAGTTATAGTTACTGGAACATGTGGAATTATGGATGTAAAAATAGATTAAAGCGCTGGTTTCCCAAAGGGTCTGAATATATTGAGGTTAAAACATCGCTATGATGTAGTGTTGACACCATTTGAATTACGTGGTTGAGACAGGTGAGGCGTCACTTTCGAAAGTTACCACATGGTTGTCACTGAAGGTAAAACTATGGAAAAGTGCTTACATGAAAAGAAGAAACTTTCATCGGGCTTTTGCAATGAAAAGATTTATGCATTATTTTTGGATGACCCAAGGAGTTTGAAGAGGTTTTAATCCAACCTGTTATTTACACCTACTTCCACTGCAGAAAATCTGTCAGTATTTTTGAGTTAATTCTTTTTTACTTCTTATTATATTTTTTTTAAAAAGAAAAGTACGTAATGGGACATAAGAGACACTTGGAACAAGAAAGCAAAGGTCAACAAATTATTCTGGAAACTGTAAATTGTCTTCACGTGAATCCTCCATTTCTTGGTAGGAGATGGATGGAGGCTGCCTTGAAGAGGAATAGGGTGTAGCAGCAGAAAAGCTCAGTTTAGATAGAAGTATTCCCCTCTAGAAGAAAGTGTTACTCTGGGACGCTATTGAATGATGTAGTGAAAATAATAAGTAAATAAACAATGTAATAATATATATATATATATATATATATATCAGTCCTTTAAAAAAATACTTTATTAAAAATGAACTCAAAATGAGAAAATAAAAGTGAAAATTGTGAGTGAACAACTGTGTAATAAATAGATGCCAAATTTACTCACAACTTGTTGAGCTCATTTGCGATACTTGTCATTTTCTTTTTTAATAAAAAATTTGCCTTTGATGTAGTTTAAATGTCTGGTATTATAGATCACTCAATCAATTTTTCTTCTTCAATACTTGAAAATAGGTGTAAAATAAAGTCAGATTATAAATAACACAAGAAGGGTTAAGGTAAAAACTGGCATGGCACAGTTTCTGTGTTGTGAACACAACGTGGCACAGTACTGCGCTGCCCTGCTCTGCTTCTCAATATGTGCTGTTCCACACCAATAGACAGAGCACAGAAACTGTGCTGCCCTGCCTGCGCCAACTGCGTGTCAATGTCACCTGGCCTTAGGGTTGTGATGTTAGTTGGTTTTGATGAATGTTTTTTTCTTGGATGATGAACTCTGGCATTCAATTTAGTTTTTAAGGGACATGAACCAGGCCAAGTTTGAGGAAACTTGTCGTGATCAGTACTTCAGGTATTCGATGTCACAACACCAATCTTCTGTCAATATTGGGTGCGATGATGAGAATGTCGTTCGTATATGCGACCACATAAATGTACACTAACTAGCTTAAAGCTTTGACAACAGCTCTCAAGAAGACAGAACCCATGTTTTTGAAGCCAAAGGGCATGGTGAGGTATTGCCAGTGGAGTTTGGTGGTGATGAAAGCAGTTTTTCAGTGGATTTCTCACCCGCTGAAGTGGGTCCCTAGTTTCGTTTACTTGGTCTAGGATTAAGATCCACAAAAACCTGTCAAACATGACATTGTCGTCTAGTTATCTGTAGTTTACACACATGCATGTGGAATAGTCCTTCCTGACCAGATTATGGAGCTGGAGAATGGCAAAGAGTTTCGCCTTATTATGTCTGCGTCTAGTAGCTCTTGTTCTTTTCTGCATTACAAACTCACTCTCATTCAGTTCTGTCCTGCAGGGCAGTCGTGTGTCTTGGATCCCTCAGATTAAGGCCCTCTTCACATTGCACAATTCCAAATCGATGCCATTGATACTTAAGTATCGTCAATTTGAGTTGCCTGTGAATAGGATACCCACAGGCGACCTAGGACCACATACTGAGGGTACTATGAAACAATACAGTCACTTCAGTCAGTTGGTTAATATAGCCATGGTAAGCGTCATTCTAATAATCATCCCTGTTGTGGTTTATACCTGAGTTTTTCATCATGTCAAGATGATGATATCATTGTCGCCTATTGCTACAACTATTATAGAAAAAGAAAAATTCGAGGAATGTGTTGCTATTCTTAAATTATATGTACAAGAGTGTGGTGCCTGTCGCAGGTTTGTGGCGAATGATATAGATTCAGTGAGCGTAAGAAATGATTTCATTGAATATGTTGTGGAGAGGGAATATGGGAACTAAGTGAGACTCTTCCATGGTTTATTCCACTTTGTTTTAGGAATTGAAAGGTCAGGGAGATGGGCAAAATGATCAGGAAGTTGGCTGAAAGAATTAGGGGTCTTAAGGCTCTGGATGCAGATGTGGAAAGTGGGGATGGTGGGTTTAGTGGCAGGCGAGCTGATAACAGGTCATAAAGAGAAATACGTTTAACATGACGAAGAAGCCAGACTCATCAGAAATTGTGGGGAGAAACAGGTTTGACCTGTTAGTGGAGTCAGGAGGGCAAGTGCCTCCTGTAGATGTAGGAATAGGTAAGATGTAGCAGATCCTTAGGAATAGAGTCATGCAGGGAAAAAATAGGAATAAAAGGTTCCCCTGCTATGTAATAGCAATGGGAGAGGAGTAGGTTCATCTTCTGCAGGATCAATTATGCACAGACTACCAGGTTACAAGTTTCTTCAAATCAAGTGCAACATTATGTCAGGTAATAGAGGATATAAGTTCACTTAGTAGGGGTTTTACTGAGGAGGATAGAGTAGTGATAGTGAAATGTCCAGGGAATAGTATTGATAGAAATATGAGTTATTATTATATTATTATTGTGATTCTCAAGTCACAAAGATCAATTACACAGCTAATCAGTTTAAAACCATTTAGCACAGTACATCGTAACTTCAAATGCATACAGGTTGCTTGAAACTAATCACCTTCATTATCAAATGATGGGCACATAGGACACTGTTTCATGGTTGGTCCTGATCATATTTACCCGTAATGTTGGTTAATATTCCATTATTTTGTCTTGAACCTCCTCATTCCTGTCCACAATCGATTCAAGAACTTCCAAACTTCCAGACATTCCATTCCTAAGCATGAGCAAAGGCAAGTGCTCTGCAACTGTCCTGGACTAGAATCTCTGGGCTGATGGTACACTGCCATGCAATGAAAGTTGCATTCCTGTTCTACTTTTATCATCTCCTGGTTCGTAGCCATTTCTCTTCTGATGCTGACTGTGGCAATTCCTGAAAGCTGATAAAGCCTGTTAACTGGAGTGGGATTTAGGCAGCCTGTTATCAGCCTACAGCTATTATTGAGGGTCTCACCCACCTGTTTGGTATGAGATGATGAGTTTGAAACTGGGAATGTACAAGTTATAGCACAGAGAGTGACCTGAGGAAAGTGGTGAAGGAGGCACCGCACACCACGGTAGAGCTCATGCACCTCCTAAAGTCATTGCCAAAGTTTAACCACACTGTGCAGCAGGTAAATGTGGAAGCAGAGGTGTACTTGGGAAGGCATTAGTTGTGGTTCTTGTCTTTCTCACTCAGTTCTCTGCTGGGTTGATATCCTTGAACCTTTTTATTTATTTTGGCTATGATTTACTCAGATTTTTTCCTGAAATGCAGTGGATTCTTCCCACCAACCTTCCCACAGTAACCCGAATCACTTCCAGCTTGCAACGTAACTTAAAAGATATACTTGAGCACAGCAGACAACTAACAAACTCCTAATGTTCCTAAACCATCCTTCAGCATTTTCTAGTCAAACAGGTTTCATTGCAAAATATGCAATATCCATCCATCCATCACAACATATTGTAACTCTACCAGTGGTGAAACTTATCCTATCATAGGTCATGCCTCCTGTACAATATCTTAAATACCACCTTACCAGCTCCATTGCCAGAGTTCTTACATCAGCATCACCATTAACTGGCTGTCCAACAGACTGACTCCCAAAATCTGGACTGCTCTTTTGCTGCTCATTCCAGCTCTCACAACTCTCATTATCTAAATAACTGTTTCATAATAAAAGCCGTCAAAGAACTCTTGAAAAAAACATCACTATCCACACTCCATAGGCAGGAACTGAACTACAAACACATTCTAGTTACCAGACATCCCCCAGTGTCAGATAATAATCACATTCACTATCCTGGTATTCCCAAAACTTGATACTATAATTAAATTAGACATATGTTTTATTTCAATATTTTTTGTGTATCTCTTAGATGTCCCCTTTTTTATTTTATTTTGGTTAATTTCTTTCCTTCAGTTAACATTTCTGATCCCTCAGCTCTTCCACTCCAGTTGGAATAATCAAAACAACCATTCATGCGACATTGTTGACTATAGGTGCCTGCATGTTTTTTGCCATGAATAAGGATGTAGCACAAAATATTGATGTTTGTGTGTGTGTGTGTTTGTGGAGTATTTTTTATTGCTGCTGCCCTCCTCCCTTCAACTTTGTTGACTAGTGGTAGTCTAACTTCTTTTCCATATAAATATCATTTTAATTTTTATCATTCTGTTGAGCATTTTCAAAACAGTTTATGTAGCTAAATGTTTATCAGTTCTGTTGGATTGTAAATTTTGACATGTTTTGTAAAATATGTTCCTAAAATTTGGAAGTTTGAATGGGAACAGATAAAAGCAGTTCTTTTTTGTAATTTTCTCCTCAGGACAGAATGTGCAGCTTCTACAGTTATTTTAGAGAGCAGCATGCACTGGCTGTCATTGAAGAAGCCCAATACAAACAGAGTAAGTGCATAATATTGAATGATTGTGGTCTGCAGAAATTACCTGAATCTATTTTCAGTCTTCAGAATGTAATAAAATTGTATTTAAATTGTAATCAGTTGACATCTGTGCCAAATGGTTTGTTAAACATGAGACATCTTGAAGTTCTGGCTCTAGATTATAACTCCTTAACAAAGTTTCCAACTCCAGTGCTCAGTTTTAAAAACCTGACATGCTTAAATTTGAGCCATAACTCAATCAGAATTTTAGCTGCAGAAATAGGAGATTTGGATAGACTAGAAGTTTTGTGGCTTAATCATACTGGATTAGATGCTTTGCCTGCAGAGGTTGGAAAACTCAGCAGATTAGATACTCTTGGTGTAAGGGGCAATCACATAAAAGAACTTCCAGAAGAACTAAGTCACCTTTCTGCTTTGAGGCAAGTACATAACATATAGGTTCTGCATTTAAACTTCTGTAAGTGAAATAACTGGACAATTTGTTATTCATTTTTGTTTCCTTTCAGATGGTTAACTCTTGAAAATAATCATATTTCTGAAATTCCAAAGAGTTATGAAAGACTGAAAAACCTGATTCATTTCAACATAAGCAAAAATGCTTTATACCATGTGCCATCAGTCATCGTACAGATGAAGGTATTAAAAAGTGCCAACATCAAACAAGAGAAAAAATGATTTTATTTTTCAACCTTTTTTTTAATATACTGCCTCTGTGAGAGTACAAATTTTGTTACAATTTTTAGGGTCTTAAAATGTGTATGTTATTGTCATAACTTTCTTTATTACCATTTATTTTTATATTTGTGGTGTATGTGTATGGTATATGCAGATTACTCTCTGGTTCATTTTATTGCTGATGTTACAAATGTTTGTATCATCAATAATTTTTATATACAGTTAGAACAGAGTTACTCACACATTCATTTTGTTTCACATACAAATTTTCTGTTAAATAGAATTCACTTTACAAACATATGAAACATTCTTTTTTTTAAAAAAAAAAAATCAGTAACAAGTGATTTATTTTAATTGAGCTCATTGCATATTTTGCAAAATTGTCTTTCAATTTTATTTATAAATCATACTTACTCATGCATAAGCAAGAAATCATATGAAATTTTTTTAAAAAAAATTGTATTTCATAGCATATTTTATGGAATTCCCTTTAGAAAGATACATGTTTTCTTGTCAGAAAAAGTGATCTGCTGAGATTTCAAATTTGTTATAATCGCTCATTTAGATAATTTTCCTGTTAATTGTAGCAGACAGCCTTAAATTGAGATCCAATTTATGGTGTACACCTCATCACCAGTATTTACCTTTTATACTCTCAGCACTCTCTTCAGCTTCCTCCTGTGTTCCAATGCAACTCATTGCCACTTCTTTTAAATATCATGTGCTGATTATGTTCTGCAGTAATTTCCAGAGACAGATCTAGCAGTCTACTTTTACACCCGCTCCAACTCCTATGTTTGATACCAAACTGTGGGTACAATACCACACCACCATATTCAAGCAATGGTCTGACCAAAGTTAGCAATTCATTGAATCTCTCATAATTCTATTCTTCATTCAGAAGGTATGGAACATTAAAAATGACCTAATGATACAATGTCTTCACCTGGTTTTGTTTAATGAGTGTAAAATTAAGATTGGGAAAATAATTTTGCCTACCATCCTCTCCATCATTCACACAATTAGCTGACCTTTAGTTCTCTGACTCACAGTCTGTGTATTCTATATTTTAGTGATAAAGAAGGGGTTGTTCCCAAAAATTACATTATTAATTAGCCTACCTGATGTTTTTTTTTTTTTTTTTTTTTTTTTTTTTTTTTTTTTAATTTCTGCATCACTGTGCTATCACATGTGTATGTGATGGTTGCTGTCTTTTTTTCTTATTTTGCTTAATATTTTCTAATCAGTTCCTTTTTTCTCCTTTCAAACCCATGTATGTTGATTCTGATAAATATTTGTTGATCAGCTCCTTTTCTAATCCTTTAATTCATACATTCATTCATTTATTTGGTCCCATTTTTATCATTTACATACAATAAATTGTACAATGAAATTTAGGACAAGTCAAAGATTATAAATTTAATGCCATAAATATAAATATCTCTACTAGTACATTTTTAATTTTGTGTCAGTCACTTACTAATCATACATTTACATTATTTTTTTACCTTATTTATATTTTCATTGGCAAATATGTTTATTCACAATTTCTTTACTCATGCTGTTGTTTCCCTTGTTTCATCATTTAAATACTCTTTGATTGAGTAGAAAGCTTTATTACATAAATGCTTTTTAAGTCTAGGCTTGAACTTTTCTCTCTTATTGCCGATGAACCTCAGTTCTATAGGAAGCTTATTGTACAATTGGGCTCCAGAATAGGAAGGGCAATTTCAAATTTTTTTTGTGTTGTGTACTTGTAAGTTGAAGTCAGTTTTTATTACGGGTTTCATACTCGTGTACTTTTTAATAGCATTATAGACTTGTATATATATATATATACAAGGAAATTTCAGAATCCTAAAAATATTTTTTGCATGATACTGTTTTTTTTTTTTTTTTTTTTTTTTTTTTTTTTTTTTTTTTTTTTTTTTTTTAGGATAGCTCTAATTATGTTTTTCTGTATTTTCAATATTCTACTCATGTTATTCTCTCTGGGTCTTCCCTATGCTGATATACAATATATTAATTGACTTACAAAAAGAGAGAAATAGATGGTCATTAAAATATCCCTAGTACAGAATTCTCTAAGGTAGCTGACCATAAATGCAATAGTGGTTAGTTTCTTACAGCACTGATCCACCTGATTTTCCCAGTTCATGTAGTTGTCAATTTGAATTCCTAGCAAGTTGGCTGCTTTTGTATCACATATTTGCTCACTGCTTATATTTAAATTTACAGAGTACCTTCATTTTTTGTTTGTTTTGAAATGTTATTATTTGAGTTTTATTTAGGTTAATTACAAAGTAATTTTCTTTCAACCACATTGCTAGTTTCTGAAAGTACAGATTAAGATTTGTCTCTAGATTCCATAGATTGATATTTGACATCTTAACTGTTGCATCATCTACATAAATAACCATTGAATCATTCTCTCCATTTGGTCTTGGGATATCATTTACATATAGAATGAACAACAGAGGTCCCAGCACTGAGCTCTAAGGCACTCCTGATTTTATTGTGAGAGTGTTTGATATAACATTGTTAAAGTCTGCGTTGCTTCTTATAACTGTATTTTGTTTTCTGTTTGACAAATATGATTTTATCCATTCGTAAGCCTTTCCCCTTATACCCCATTTTTCCAATATGTTGAGTAATTTTTGATGATTGACTATGTCAAAGGCTTTTGATAGATCTGTAAGAACTGTTGTTGTGTACTCTCCAACATCCAAGGATTTTTTTACCGAATCTACGAATGTTATAACTGCTGTTTCTGTGGACCTATGTTTCCTAAATCCATGTTGTGCATCTGTAATTATGTTATGCTTATTAAGGAAGTCAATAAGCCTCTGTTCCATTGCTTTCTCAAAAAAATTTGATATACAAGAGATTAGTGACAATGGTCTATAATTGTTTACGTCTGACCGTTCCCCTTTTATGAATACAGGTATAACTTAAGCAATCTTCAGAGATTCTGAGAATATTCCACTTGTAAATGAATGATTTATTATGTGTACCATAGGTTGTAAGCGATAACTATTACATTCTTTTATAAGCATATTTGATATCTCATCAGTTCCTGTAGAGGATTTGGTTTTTAATGACTGTGTAAATTTTCTGATTTCTTTTTTTGTAGTCGGACGTAGAAATACTGAATCTGTATTAATCATAATAACTAAGCATTCAATGCCTTTTGACTTGTTGCTGCGATTGTTTGTCAGTTTGTCTGCTATACTTATATAATGTTCATTTAATGTGCATGCAATTTGTTTAGAATCATCTACTATACCCTCATTATAAACAATCTGCTCAATAATTTAATCCTTTTTCATAGTCTGATTTCTTCCCCTCTCCCTATTTATAATTTTCTAAAATGCTCTCTGTTTATTATCACTTCTATGTAGTATCCTATGGATGCCATCTAAATCTTATTAATCTTATTTTTTAATTCATTCTTACACATTAGAAGATATTTCTTCAGTGACATTTATCCCTCCCTACATAATCTACTAACCCATTTTATATGTTCCTTGCATTCTATAATATCTTCCATATTCCATTTTTTCTGTGTTGTTTTATGTATTAATTGTTTTTCCTTTTTTTATTGGGAAGGCTATGTCTTTGTAATAATTAACTACACTTATGAATGCATCATATTTTCCATCTGTTGTGTCAGAATTAAACATATCAGTCCAAGTTTCTCTGCTTAAAGGTCTCTTAAATAAATCAATATTTTCTTTAGTGTAGGGTCTATATTCTTCAAGTAGCCAAGTTTCCTGATGTTCTACTTTATTTTTAATACTAATTTCTTGTGCATAGTGACCTGATATTGATGTGTGTAATATCTTTGTTGTACATTCATCCTCTGGGTAATTAGTTATAACATTATCTATCACTGTTTTTGAAGTACTAGTTTCCCTTGTAGGGCTGTTTATGCATCAGAATTACATAGTCATAACTACTGCATAAAGAATCTAGCACCTCATATAAGTTTTTGTAGAATATTTAAAAGTTTCCTACAGGTGCACTGTATATTCCCACCACAGCCACTATTTTGCCTTGTATATGGATAGAAATACCACACATTTCCAATTTTTTTTGTGACAGTAGTTGTGACTTCATTTTTAACATTTTAAAAATCTATATTTTACTAAAATTAAAATTCCACCTCCTTTATAACTTTCCCTGCTGTAGCTATTTCCCACTGTATATCCTTCAATGTGTAGGCCTGGAATTACTTCATTTTTTAATGCATGTTCAGGAAGTAATATTATACTAGGACTTGTTTCATCTATCAATATGTCTAGCTCATTTTGTTTGTTACTTATGTATTGTACATTATTTTATAATGTCTATTTTCGCTATCCATAATCTTATGATTTTCTCTAGAATGATTTTGATTCTTAATCTCATTTCTTTGTTTCTCTGCTATAATATTGTTTGATACTGGGTTACTTTGTATGAAAAATTACTTGCTTTTGACTCTGTTGACGATTTGTGTTTTTCTACTGTGTTACTTTTCAACAGGACTGGCTTAAGGAATTTTGGGGCCCCCTGTGAAGTTTGATTTTGGGGCTCCCTATTTCTTTTCTAGATGTACTTTTGTCTACACTTTTGATAATTTTAGTGACTTTACACACACACACACATTTATATATATATATATATATATATATAACTAAGGAAGGATAGGGAAATATGACTCAACACTTACCACAGATGAAGGCAGCTGGGACAACGAACAAAAAACAAACACAAGAGAAGCGCAATATTTTGGCCTGCAGCAGCCTTAAACGTGCAGAAGGTGAAGCACCAGTCGGCCGTCTATGTGTAAACATGTGACGCCACCTGGTGAAACAGAAAAATTTAGTATGCTGGAATTAGAATTATTTTAAATAAAATCAAGCAAAGGCTACAGAATACAGCTAGAGAAGAGTAGTTTGATTTCAGGCAGGGAAGATCTACAGTGCATGCAGTTTTCATACTCCGGCAAATCACGGAGAAAAGGTGGGAATTTGGCAAAGACACAGTATAACTTTCATTGACATAAGAAAGGCCTATGACAAAGTACTGAGGGAAAGCATATGGCTTTAAAAAAAGAGACGAATAGATGAAGGGATTGTGGAATTAATAAAGAACATCTATGAGAAGTGTGAGAATTGTGTGCACATAGACAGTAAACATTCAGAATGGTTTCACATAAAAGGAGGAGTAAGACAAGGAAGTGTGTTGTCACCTGTTCTATTTAATGTAGTATTAGATGTAATAATAGCTGAATTCCAGGGACACAGAGATCCAGCAGAGCTGAAGGTGATAGCGTATGCTGATGACATATAGCATGACAGGAGACAGAACAGGATATGCAAAGAGAATTACGGAAATGGTGGACTGCAATGGGTAAACATGACCTGGAGATTAGTGCAGAAAGGACCAAAATAATGAAGAAAACAAGAAACACTAGCCCTTCAAAGGATGTGTTACTCGACGGCAAGAAATTGGAATTGGTAGAATCATTGGTGTATCTGGAAGGCAAGGTAACTTCCAATGGAAAGATGGAGTAAGAAATAAGTCAGAGAGTAAGGAAGAGTGGACATTTGTATCAGCAGATAAAGGATGTCACCTGGAGGTAGGATGCCGAAATTCTGCTCTATCAAGTATATTCCCAGGCCACACTGACTTATGGTTCTGAAACATTGACTTGGACAAAAAGAGATATTAGCAGATTGCAGGCAAAGGAGATGAGGTTTCTGAGAGGGATAGAGAATGTCACAAGGAAAGACAAAATTAGAAATGAAAACATCAGGTAGAGACTACAAGTGGAAGCATTAGAAGAGAAGTTAAGGAGGAAAAGAATTCAGTGATTGCGTCATGTTATGAGGATGGAGGAGGAGAGAATGCCGAAAGTAGCACTGTTGAACAGTGGGAAGGGAAGGAGACTAGTTGGAAGACTTCGGGCAAGATGGATGGACCAAGTGAAGAAAGATGTAGAGGCTATGGGAGTCAATTGGAGGAAAGTGATGGAGGAAATACCTTGGAAAGACTGGCAGACTTGGAAGAGGATGTACAGTATGACCCACAAAAGTGGAAACATCTATTGATGATGATGATGATGACAGAATTTCAAGATCATAAATATTTAAAAAAAATAATATTTCTAAATTAGAAATATTTTTAAGAGGGAATAGTAATTAACAGAAAGAACACAAAATTTCAGCCAGAAATGTGAAAACATCATTTAATTATATACTTGATTGGGTGTAATCTACAAAACAGTTTAACATCAGGAAATATAATATCAAAATAAAAATGAATACAGGTATTAACAATATCCCAAAAGAAACAGAAAATTAGTAGAAATTGATTGTGATAAATAACTTCATGAGAAATTACGGAGATTTCAAGAATTAAAGGAAAATGAAAAAGAAATAATTCTAAACCCTAACTTTAATTATTTATAATACTAATAAGATTTCAGAAAAATTGTCATAATTAAATGTGTTGGAAATAATTCATTTTACAAAATGTCAAGTTTTGGAAAGGATTTATTAACATTTCAATACTGTGAAAAAAGGAGAACATTTCAAATTTACATGAAGATGTGGATCGCAAATGGAAAGCCAGACTGAAAATGTGGTTTATGAATGAAATTTTGAATGAGGCAACAAAAGGTGGAGCCAGTACATGCCTCATGGCAGTCAGTAAACAGTTTTCAGCATGCAGGCGAGGCTTTCATCAAACAACATAATGAAGTGTGGGATTTTAAATATTTCCAGAGAAGGAGTGTTAAGAAAAATTTCAGTGACAACAGGACTTAGAAGAATATTGAAGATTTCTTTAAAGCTCTCTTAATGAGGTTGCAGCATGGTTAACAATTTATGCTGTAATTGTAGGACATGTTTTTTCAAAGAATAACTTGCAATCTTTATGTTGATAGACCCAAATTAATTTTAAAATCTATTAATTTTTATGATACCTGCCATATCTTCAACACTTTGCAATATAAATTCATGTGTTGTTTTCACAACCATAGACCATGTAATTATTGGGGGTCTTTGCAGTGTAAGATTTTCTTTCTAAATATTACAAGGAATCTGGCAACTGCCTTGAGGCACAAACTAAGTAATAAAAGAATTGGAATAACAAACCACAAGGTAATAGCTAGAGAGAAGCATTTTCCATACACCAAGAGTCATTTTATCACTACACCATCCACATTCGAGAGATTAATGATACATGTCTTGAATTTGTGATATATGGCAAAGATCTTTATATCTATCTATCTAATAACAATGAGCAGGAAAAAGCTTTAAGGCAATAAAACTAAGGAAGGATTGGGAAATATGACCCAACACTTACACACAGATGAAGGCGGCTGGGACGATGAACAAAAAACAAACACAAGAGAAGTGCAATATTTCTGCCTATAGCAGCCTTAAGCATGCAGAAGGTGAAGCACCAGGCGGTGTCACATGTGTACACATAGACAGCCGACTGGTGAATGGCGTCTCAGACGCGGATGGTATTTTAGATGGAAAGGGGGGGGGGGGGAGAGTAAGCTCAAATATTGGATCAATAATCAATACTGATGATGATATGTTATTATTGAAAGTGGTGAATAATAACTGGGTGGTTATATATATATATATATAAAATTATAAGTGAAAAATAAA
This sequence comes from Vandiemenella viatica, assembly GCA_031002005.1. NCBI lineage: Eukaryota > Metazoa > Arthropoda > Insecta > Orthoptera > Morabidae > Vandiemenella > Vandiemenella viatica. The sequence goes on from JARYHS010008075.1 coordinate 73,506,999, forward strand.
ATAAATGTAGATAGCATGGATAATAGTAAATACAGAAATACAAAAAATGTAAATGGTATAGATAATAAGTGCTGGGTCTGGTGGGCAGAGTTTATTGGAGGTTTGTTGGTAGGCTAGTTCCCATCTAAGAAGTTCAGAGGGGGTCGTGTTGTTATTGAAAACTCTGATTGCCCTAACTGAAAAACAGATGTTCAAATTATTGATTTTGTGGGAACTGGCATGTTTTGCAACTGGATGGGCCTCATTGTTAGTATAAACTGTCTGCCTGTGGCCATTCATTCTGATAGCTAGGGGACTGGTTGTGAGGCCTATATATGAACTGGAGTAATGGAGGCATGTCAGTTGGTATATGAGGTGAGTTGTCATGCTAGTAGCATGACCAATGATAGGGAATGTTTCACCTGTGGTAGGATTGGAGTAAGTGGTAGTGGCTGGGTGCATGCTGCATGTTTTACAATGGGGTCTATTGTACGGAAATGAACCCTGTGGCAGTCTGGGGGAATTACTTGGTGAGTACTTGTGAACCAAGATATTGCTTAAATTTGGTGGTCTGCTAAAACATGTGCAAGGGGCAGTGGGTAGAATTTTATGGAGAATGGTGCGCATCCCGGGGAAGGAACGTAGGAAATCATGTCCACAGTGAAGGATTAGGTTAATGGACTCAAGACCAGGGAAGAACTGAGTGATGAAGGCGGGGCTGTGGTTAGTTTCAAGGGGTACTGACTTGGAGTGGCTGTGTAAAGGAAGGGCTATGGCACGGGAGATTTGTTTGTGTACCAAGTCAGGAGGGTAGCTATGGGAGATGAGAGCTCCATACAGGTTTTCTGTGTATTGGGAAAGAGATTGTTCATCAGAGCAGATTTGCCTGCCATGGAGGGCCAGATTGTAAGGAAGGGAACGATTGATGTGCAAGGGATGACAACTGTTGAAATGAAGATATTGCTGCAGATTAGTAGGTTTGATATGAACAGAGGTATGTAGGCGCCTGTTATGCAAGGAAATGTCAACATCAAGAAAGGTAACATGAGTATGAGAGTATGTCCAAGTAAAGTTGATGGAGTGGTTGTTTAGGGAGTTGAGGAAATCTATCAGATGATGCTCATCGTTGGTCCAGATCATAAAGATCTCATCTATGTATCTGAACCACACAAGAGGTTTAATGGGAAGATTGTTGAGGAATCATTGTTCCAGATGGCCCAAGAAAAGGTTTTCATAGGATGGTGCTATGCGGGTGCCCATTGCACCAACATCCCAATCATCCTCAACACACTCCTAGAGCTCCTTTGATTTCCAGAACCCCTTGTCTTGCCCACATTTTCAATCTCCCCCACCCAAACCCTCTACCACCCACACCAAAAGCTGCCACTCTACCTCCTGCTAAATCACAGCAGTCTGTGTTGAACCTTTTATCATCTCCGTTAACAGAATCTCAACTCTCTGTTCTCTCGAAGGGATTGTCATTTTCCCCAACCCCGAAGGTTGACCACGCTGCTTTGGTACGGGACTCTTTAGCGTTCTGCCGCACTCTCCAGTGGTGTTACCACTTTGCCACGCGGGATGGTAATGACTTTCAGCATTATGAGATTGAGCCCTGCCTAGAGCATTTCAAACTTTCATCCAAACTTGATCCACCTATCCTTCCTCAACACCATCCACTCCTTATGTTCCAGGAATTCCTCACATCCAACCTGTCCTCAAAATCTTTTCTCAACTTCATTTCCCACTCCAACAACCTCAGTATTAACAAAACCCGTGCCATGAGAGAACTGTCTAGGAACAGGAACGTCATTATTCTCCCAGCTGACAAAGGCTTTACGACCATAGTCATGGACCGCTGTGACTATGAGGCCGAAGCTTTGAGACAGCTCTCTGACACCAACACATACCTTCCAATATGCCAAGAAGTACGCACTCTCCTTGACCTCCAAGGCCCCTTACAAGGACTCTCCCCCAACTCTTTGTCCCTCCTTAACCCGCAGAACCCCCGTACCCCCACCTTTTACCTTCTTCCCAAGATCCACAAAACTGGAAATCCGGGGAGACCTATAGTTGCGGCTTATGGGTCTCCTACAGAACAGATTTCAGCTTTTGTGGATCAGCACCTCCAGCCTTTTGTACAGGACCTCCCTTCATTCATTAAAGACACCCCACACTTTCTTGAACGACTTTCCACAGTCCCCACTCCTCTACCAACCGACTCCTTCCTTGTCTCCATAGATGTCTCTTCCCTTTACACCAACATCCCTCACAGACAGGGCCTCAGTGCCATGAAACACTTCCTGGAAATGCGACCTCCCGACAGCCTCCCCAAGACATCCTTCCTCATTTCCTTGGCTAACCTCATCCTGTCTCACAACTACTTTTCCTTTAACTCACAAATTTACCACCAAATATGGGGTACTGCAATGGACACCCGCATGGCACCATCCTATGCAAACCTTTTCGTGGGCCATCAGGAACAAAGATTCCTCAACAATCTGCCCATTAAACCTCTTGTGTGGTTCAGATACATAGATGACATCTTTATGATCTGGACCAACGATGAACATCATCTGATAGATTTCCTCAACTCCCTAAATAACCACTCCATCAACTTTACTTGGACGTACTCTCATACTCATGTTACCTTTCTTGATGTTGACATTTCCTTGCATAACAGGCGCCTACATACCTTTGTTCATATCAAACCTACTAATCTGCAGCAATATCTTCATTTCAACAGTTGTCATCCCTTGCACATCAAACGTTCCCTTCCTTACAGTATGGCCTTCCATGGCAGGCGAATCTGCTCTGATGAACAATCTCTTTCCCAATACACAGAAAACCTGTCTGTAACTCTCATCTCTCGTAGCTACCCTCCTGACTTGGTACACAAACAAATCTCCCGTGCCATAGCCCTTCCTTTACACAGCCACTCCAAGTCAGTACCCGTTGAAACTAACCACAGCCCCGCCTTCATCACTCAGTTCTTCCCTGGTCTTGAGTCCATTAACCTAATCCTTCACCGTGGACATGATTTCCTACGTTCCTTCCCCGGGATGTGCACCATTCTCCATAAAATTCTACCCACTGCCCCTCGCACATGTTTTAGCAGACCACCAAATTTAAGCAATATATTGGTTCACAAGTACTCACCAAGTAATTTTCCCAGACTGCCACAGGGTTCATTCCCGTACAATAGACCCCATTGTAAAACATGCAGCATGCATTCAGCCACTACCACTTACTCCAATCCTACCACAGGTGAAACATTCCCTATCATTGGACATGCTACTTGCATGGCAACTCACCTCATATGCCAACTGACATGCCTCCATTGCTCCAGTTCATATATAGGCCTCACAACCAATCCCCTAGCTATCAGAATGAATGGCCACAGGCAGACAGTTTATACTAACAATGAGGCCCATCCAGTTGCAAAACATGCCAGTTCCCACAAAATCAATAATTTGAACATCTGTTTTTCAGTTAGGGCAATCAGAATTTTCAATAACAACACGACCTCCTCTGAACTTCTCAGATGGGAACTAGCCTATCAGAGTATCCTTGACACCAGACATCCTCCTGGCCTCAATCTCCAATAAACTCTGCCCACCAGACCCAGCACTATCTATACCATTTACATATTTTGTATTTCTGTATTTACTATTATCCATGCTATCTACATTTATTTTACTTTTCACTTATAGTTCTATATATATATATCCCCCCCAGTTATTATTCACCACTTTCAATAATAACATATCGTCATCAGTATCGATTATCGATCGAATATTTGAGCTTTCTCTCACCCGCCCCCCCCCCCCTTTCCACTAAACTACCATCCACGTCTGAGACACCATTCACCAGTCGGCCGTCTATGTGTACACATGTGACACCGCCTGGTGCTTCACCTTCTGCACGTTTAAGGCTGCTATAGGCCGAAATATTGCGTTTCTCTTGTGTTTGTTTTTTGTTCGTCATCCCAGCCGCCTTCATCTGTGGTAAGTGTTGGGTCATATTTCCCTATCCTTCCTTAGTTTTATCTATCTATCTATCTAGATCTAATATTTTGAATTACATTTATATAGCCCTCTAAATGATCCTATAGGGAAGAAAACCCACAATCTGGAGGAACTTGAGCAGAGTATGTTAGAATCTTTGATTACATACTGAAGAGGATAGCCTAAAACTTATACTGATAGCTCAAGAATAAGAGGAGAACCCAGCTCAGCAGCATATATAGTCCCGGAATGTAGCCAGTGAAATTCTCAACTATTTCCATGGAGACCTTTGAAATTTTAAAGGCTCTGCAATATTTATAGGAAATAATTAAAACTAGCACCATTCTATGTACAGACTCCAATTCTGCTCTGCAAATTATTTAAGGAGTTTCCAGAGGATATCTAAGAAGTTGCTGGAAACTGGAAAAAAGCATAAAAATAGATATAGAAGTCAAATTGCAATTACTGGCATGTCATGTGTGTATATCTGGCACCTAAATGGCAGAAATGCAAAAAAACAGTTGAATGCCCAGGGCATGGAACATACCCTGGTTCCATATATGGATTATAAGGGGACAATATCCTCATTGTCTAATATATAATGGAATAAAGTGTGGCAGGAGAACAGAAAAGAAATAGGCTGATGGTATTGGGTCATAGTGAAATTAGGGACAAACCATGGTATGTCCTTACTGAAAATATCCTACTCAGTGTAAAAAAAAAAAAAAAAAAAAAAAAAAACATCAAAAGAAAATTGACTCCACAATGTGCTTATCTTGTGGAGAACTGGAGGATATATATATATCACATGATGTTGAGATGTAATTTATACCAAGCAGCAAGAAATAAACTCTTTGTAAAAGGTTTGCATACAACAGACAACCAGTCCCTCATGCAGATGCTTGCTTTTCCAAATAAAAACACAACAAAAATTCTTCACATCTTTGTATCAAGAACTAGGATGATTCCTATATATTTGTGACTACGATGTAAACCCACTATGTAGCTGACTGCATTAGCCTGTGGCTAAAGCCAAATAAAAAAAACCTTATAAATGGCAGTACTGATATGATAAAACAACTGGAATGGGATTCATTGGAAGACAGGAGGAGTGTGAAGACAGTCATTGAGTGTACAAAGTGTGTATTGGTGATGAAGTGTGGAAAGATACAGGTGTAAGATATGGAGTAATGAATGGAAGTGAAAATATGACCATGGCCACATACTGGCATTTGATTTCAGGCACAAGGGCGTGGGAAGACTTTCTTTCATGAGTAAGGGAATCGGGGATTGGAATAATTTACTATGAGAAATGGTGAACAGTTAAGGAAACATTGAAAGAATTTAAAGTTGAAATTTGAGTAGGGCAGAAGTAGGTGGGTACAGGAAAGGGTGAAAATGGGTGTGTAGGGAAAACTGCCACCATAGCATGTGCTTCATCACAATTAAATAAAATATATACTTCTGTTTGTGTAAATTAAAACACTAGGAGGGATACATGTGAAATTTATTCCACAGATTAAGACATGACAAAAAATAAATAACAAAATGGTACATGAATTTTTAACATAAGAATTCAGAGCAGTATGAAGCCACCACGCATTGCAATCAGAGCCTCTAGACATTAAGGCTGGACTCAAAGAGAGCCTGGGTATGCTGCTAGGATAATCATAGCCACGTAGTTTGCAGGTGTGACCAAAAAGCATCTAAAGTGGTTGTATGAGGAGCAGAATGAACCATTTGATGACCAACCATATCCCATACATGTTCAGTGGGCATCATGCCAGGCAAACATACAGGGCATAGAAACAATGGTACCTGTCATTCATTAAAGAAGGCTTGCACTTTCCTCTTAACATGTGATGGGCATAGTCCTGTTGAATATGGCAATGGATCTGTCTGCAGGAGGGGCAGTGCTTCGGCCTCATAATCCACCGTGGTGTACCAGTAACTATTCCGATTGGCCTCAATATGTATTAGACTAGATCGCATGGTATAGTCATTGACACCCCAAACCATCACACATGGTTTTTGTCCACTATGCCACTCAGAAATGCAGTCTGCCTTATTGCATTCACCATGGTAGATTCTAACACATATAAGGCTGTCACTGTAGGACAACTTAAAGCAGGACTCATCTAAAAACACAGCATTTTGCCACTCAGCATGCCTGTGATTGCAGTCTAAGAGTTGGTGGTTTCTGGACAATGGAAACTGACACAATGGCCTGCACGCAGGCCTCAGCAGACAGCATTCAAACTATGACACAGACGTGTCTACACTCATTGCAGTGCTCCAGTTTCGAGCCAACATGTGGATGGATCTGTTCTGTCAGTTTATGACCATGTGGTGTAGATGGCAGTGATAATCTTCTGCTGTAACCACATTGCATGGTCCAGTATTTGTTCATCACTGTTTATTACTCTCTTATATCCTCTTGTGTCACATAAGCATCACTGTTATAACAGTTTGTGTGATACCTGTTTCCTGGAGACCAATCATTCTGACACATTCAAACTCACTTATAAGCATGATTTTGTCCTCTTGATGGAGCATACCGTTTGGTTGTACATTTCCATTTTGTTTGAAGGCTCTGCATTGACTGATCCTCGCATAACATTGACCTGTCCGATCACACATTAGAAGGCGCCCTGTGCATGCCTTCTCTCTGCAATCTTAATCACTTATTATTGTTCCACTGTTCTACACTTCCTCCAATTTTGTAGTAATTCAGACCATTTCTTTGGGTGCTGCAATTATCACAAACAGTAGTGTGTGTGTACACATTGTTGTTGAAGAGTTATAAACATTTATAAAAATTTCAGTGCTCAATGTGTGTTTCTGTCCATGAGTGTATCCAGCGAGGGGTAGGGAGGGTGGGCGCTGCTCCCCCCCCCCCCCCAGAAGAAAATAAAAGTTGCCTTCAGTACACTTCAACGAGTGAAGAACTGGCTTAGCAACACTTTGTGAGAGAAAATATTGACTGGATTATGCCTGATGAGTGTGCATCGAAATTTCGTTAAATAATTTGTGAGAAACAAAGCTATTGATAAATTTTCTAAGAATCTGAGACGATTAATGTTTACATAAATTATAACTGAGTTATGATCTTGATTTACTACATAGTAGGTCCTTAGATTAAGTGGTTGGATTACTATATTAATCAATAATAAAAATAGTTTCCTCAATAGGTTTGAGTTTCATTTAGTAAGAAATCATCATGTTTCAGTGCCCCACCCCACTTCCTCGAAACCAATATGAGTTGCCCCCCCCCCCCAGCTCAAATCTTGCCCCCCTCTTGTTCTGATCCTGGATATGCCCTTGTGTTTTGTCACTGCAGCAACCTGCGATTGGTGGTTATTCTCCTATCCAAATGTTTAATTTATACACTTCATAGTTCCTTTATTTCCTAACAAAGCATATATTACAACTTTATATATAAAAAAAGATAGTTATTGGATACAGGAGGCCTGCATCAACAAGGAATACAACATTTTGGACCATGGCCTTACTCATAAAGGTGGAAAGGTGTGTCCAAAAAAGAAAAAAAAAGCTTGATTTGTTTTCAGAAGAAAATGCTTGCCTTCAGTATTAATATGAAGTTTATGGAAGATAAAAAATCTCCAGTATACAGAAAGTATTTATCAAACTGCTATGAGTTCATGAGTCAGACATTGTACTACATTTATTAAATGTATTTATTCATTCTTGGAGCATCAGTAAAAACTCAGTTTGAGTGAGCAGTAGTCTTTGCAGTATCATCTATACTAGAGATGAAATGGATATACGGCAACTATTTGGTATCCAGCCTATTCGGCCAATATTTACTATCCAGCCAGATACTGGATGATAGGTCAATAACTGGCAGGTATTGAATTCTCAATAAATTATGAAAATTTCAACAACAAAAAATCTTTAAATTTACAAATGCTCAGTGTATAGTAAGTCTAAACACAAATTTATTTATTTAGTTATCGTATGATTATTTAACAAGGTACACAATAGGAAATGTACATATCACAAGCTTGTACAATTTCATATCTCGAGATCTAATGTTTTAATCCAGTCAACTGCACTGATCGACACATCATATATTTCCACCATTGTTCTCTTGTAGGCCCGAAGAGGACAATCAGAAATGATGTGATTGATTGTCTGTAAGGTGGTTCCACAGTCACAATTTGCAGAATATATCCAGCCCCATTTGTATAATAAGTAGGCGCATCTGCCTTGTCCTGTCGTTCGAATCCGATTGATGATTCTCCACTGCCGCCTGGGGAGATCGAAACCTTGTAACCTTACTGAGGGGTCCTCAACTAGATTTTTATTGGCTACTGATCACTGCTTCCATTGAGTTGTCCACAGCTTGTTGATGTTGAAAGAGGACTCTGTAAGGTTGATTGCTGTGCGCCATGGTGGTTTTCTCAATTTCAAGTGTTGGTGTTTTGCTTGAATAATGTCTTGATGTATAGTCAGCTGAGGGTTCTTCAGGATATTTTTCCAGATTTTTAAGAGAGCCTCTGATCTTCTTAGTGCTGGGGGTGAGATATTGCATAGCACTGGAAGCCATATGGTGTTCATACTGTGAATACATCCCGTAGTTATCCTCATTACCTTATTGAGTTGTACATCTATCTTCTTTATATGGGCACTATTGATCCAGGATGGGCAGCAATATTCAGCAACAGAGTATGACAGAGCTAAGGTTGTGGATCTTAGAATGCGAGCACTGTCCCCCCATGAAGCACCTGCAAGCTTTTGGTGAATATTATTTCTCGTTTTGATTTTGGCAGCCACGTTTGAGAGGTGCTGCTTGAAAGTTAGAGTTTCTGTCCAGTGTTATACCCAGATAGTTTGGTGTGCCACAATACGACAAGAGTTGGCCTCGGAATTTAACTTCTAGTTTATAGTGTGCTTGTCTGTTACGTAAACGAAATGTTGAAATAACTGTTTTCTGAGTATTTAGATGGAGGCACCATTTCTTGAAGTAGTCATCTAACATTTCCAGATCAGCTGATAAAGTTGTTTCTGCATCAGAAAAATTGGGGTTCTGGCTCACCAAACAATGTCATCAGCGTAAGTAAATTTTCTTGAAGATGTTTCCAATAAATCATGAGTATGCAAATTGAATAGGAGGGGTGGTAAAACAGATCCTTTGGGGTAAACCATCATTTAGTATAAATATTCTGCTTCTGTCATTATCAGAGTATATCTGAAAGTATCTATTACTCAACATGTTGTTAAGTAGTTCCATAAGTTTTCGACATGGGATAATACTCACAAATTTCAGAAGAAGTCCTTCTTGCCAAACAGTGTCATAGGCAGCTGATAGATTCAAAAAGGCAGCCAAACTTACTGATTTTTTCTCAAACCCATTTTCAGTATGAGAGGTGAGAGTGAAAACCTGGTCATTACAACTTCTGTCTGGCCTAAATCCTGCTTGTTCTATGGGAATGTGGTTATTGATCACTTCAGAAATTCTGTTGTATATCAGGCGCTCAAGGAGTTTGTATGGGACACTTAGAAATGCTATTGGTTGATAATTTGCCACTTTTTTAGCGACCTTATTTGGTTTCAATATGGCTCATATATCGGTGCGAGGTTTCCAGTTTGTAGAATATTTGAGAAGAAGTTGGTAAGCCATCTTACTGTAGCTGGTTCACAGTGGGCCAAAAGTTCAGGATATATACCATCAAATCCAGCTGCTTTTCCCAGTTTCATTTGTTTGATTGCATCTTTGGTTTCTTCTTCTTGGAATGAAATGGAGAATTCAGAAGATTGTGTGGCTGCTTTTTCTTGTTGTGTAATTTTAATCTGATATCTCTTTTGGTTTGCTTATCTTTTGTGTTCTTAGAAACTGATACTAGGTATCTGGCAAAATCATTCAGATTGATGGCAGTTTTTGATCTTCTGATCACAGGGATTGAGCAGTCTAGTTTTCTAATGACTGATCAAGTTTTTCTGCTAGAGTGGGTGTAATCCAAGGATTCTACTGTGCGATGCCAAATATTTCTACGACCCTCATCTAGTGATTGAAGGAGGCATGTTGCATTATCAGAGGTTGGATGTTCCTCATATTTCATTAATAGAGTCTCACTTGTTGGGCTCCAACCAGGGATGTACTCTTTTTGACATCCTCTAGGAATACATCATCTAGCTACACTATTAATGACCCCAACAAATCTGCTATAATTATTGTAGGTTGGTTTAATCCATCTGATATTGGAGTCTGTTTGTTTTGCAAATTCAATACAATTAGCTTTCTTGAAGTTCCATCTTTGTGTAGGGTGTGATCGTATAACAGGTAGAGACGTTCCTACCTCTAGGATAACAGGTCTGTCTTGACTGTGAGGAAAATCCTTGACCACTGAACGATGAACTTGACTGATTGCACTCTGGAGCTGGGCTGTAAAATATAGTTCTGGAGTGTATCCTCAGCACCATCGAGCTGAATGAAAGGTCAGCAGATCTTTAGCATCATAAAGTAATTCCAGATTATCAGTTTCCATCCAGTTTTCAAGTATTTCACCATTAAGGTCATTCTTGCTATAGCCCCAGATGTGATGTTTACTGTTGAAGTCACCAAGTACTATAGTTGGGTGTTGTTGAGGTGGAAAAGGAGGGTTAGGCAAAATAGTTCCAGGTGGCTTGTACACATTGACTATCGTCAGATTATCGACTTTTGCCGTGATGGTATAAATCTCACTATCAGAGTCTACTGACAGGAGTTGATAATTTGGTTAATCATTCTTGACATAAGTTGCGAGGCTGTACTTGGGATGAAAATTAGAGGCTATTAATTTAAAACCTGGTATTCTCCCTCTGCATTGTATCTGTTGTTCGTCTGCTGTGTGAGTTTCTTGGAGTGCAATGACATCGACTGCGTATTTCTGTGGAAGTCTGGAAAGATATTCACATTTTGCTTGACTTATTACTTCGATATTCAGTTGACAAATGCATAGAGATGGTCCAATTCTACGAGCTTGTCCTTCTGGCTCCTTTTTGTGTGTCTTTTGACTGAGAGGTCTATTCAGAGTGTTCGGTCTCATCTTTTCGCTGTTGCTTTCTTAGCACCACCCAGGGGTCACGTGTAGGGCAATTGAGGTTATACCTACGGACGTGAAGCAACTTAGACCCCCTAAACACAAATAAAAACACTATGTATTCAAATCAAAATATTGTTTTCTATTGTTTTTAATATAAAAAATTATTTCTTGTAATTTCTCTGTAATAGGATGTAATCAGTTTTGCTTGTCCTTGTAAACAAGGCCAGGTTCAAAGTAAATTCTTTTGCTATATACACTACTGCAAGGCGCTGAAAAATAAATTCTAGCAAATTTTGTCATATTCAGGTACTGCGTCGCATTAGCTGACCACTAAATAATACGTGTCACACTTCCGATCAATTTGAGATGACTTTAAATAAAAGCCAATCTGGCTAACAATCATGTTTTTTTCTTGATTGTGAAAATGGCTATCTCATTAAAACAGTTCTAAAATGTGTCATGAGCTTTGTGAGTCACTGTTGATTCTGTCTTGTCTCTCCTACTCCTTCTAATAGACATTGAGGATGAATTCCTGCTGGTGGAAGATTCCTCACAAAACATGTTTATTGTTTCCAATAGAATCATCTGACGAGCTTCAGCAAACTCCAAATAATTTGTCTTGGATCTTGGCTGTATGAAGGTCACAATCAAGTAGTTTGAATCTTCACTTAAGAAGCCGAAACGACTTTTTAATTCATTTTTCTAAGAGGCTCTCATGTATGATAAGTCAGGGAGTTCTTTGTGCTTTCTCATCGTTATCTAAATATTTTTTTACTGCAGAAACTTGTGATATTACTTCGAAATTGCAGTAGAGACCAGAACTTGTTGGTTTTATTATTTATTCAAAGGGCTTCTACAGCTTAACGCAATTTACCATCAAACACCACTGTTGACCCATTAAATTAGTGTGTATTCTGCTATCAGCCACTTATAGAAATATAGCCCTATTTTGTTCCATTGGAAACTTTATCATAAAAAGGGTATGACTCCATCTTGTGCTGATATCTGGCACAAACTGACATTCAGGTAAATTTTTCTGTTTTAATCACCAGCAATTTTTCTTGAGCTAAGCCCGAACCATTAAAGTGCGTAACAAGACATCTATCCCTAACCATAACACAGGTGACTTCAGGCTGGATCTTTAATGACTCCGCTAAAATTCTCTGAAGCAAATGGATGAAACACTTGCAGAAGCATACTCAGCCACGCATATACACCCTTCACCTTTGTGGCGCCACTGTCATTAATGAGTAAGTATATTTTGTTTGGGTCAATAGACCAATGATTTAAGATACCAATAAGCTCCCTTGCTATATTTTCTCCTGGTTGAAAATCAGGGAAATACTTCATAGCAAAAACTCCATGTCCTAGTCTGACTGCAGAAGATACCCATGAGCTGTGAAACTCAGGAAGCTGGCATTGTTGTGCACTTAATATATATATATATATAGTTACCAGGAAATAATAGTAGCTAATTAGCAAATGGATTTACAAAAAAGGGATAGCAAAATGAACCACCACCTACCTTAGATGATGGTATCATGGGGTGAACACATAAATAAACACAAAATACAGGAGAAACAATGTATATTTCGAGACTTGGCTCGTTGTCAACAGGAGAAAATGAAGGAGGGAGGGTGGTGTGGGTGACCGTTTCACAGAATGACAGCTTGTCAGGAACATGGTGGGGGTAAATTCCAATGCCTGCCCTGGACAGGGAGAGGGGGACAGTGAATGGGAGCTAGTACCTGAGAATGCAAAATGTTACTAAAAGTGCGGAAAAAATTTATTCAGATGTTCATAACATAAACTTGAGAAAGAAAAAATAAATAAGCAAACAAAATAAAATTGAAAAATATAATGATAATAATGATAAAAGAATCTCTGTAGTTAAACATCACCTCTGGTATGTGGTGGTTCAATATACTGTAGTCAGTGGGCATGGAGGCAAGTAGAGGGTAGAGGGAAGGAAGAGTATAAACTGGGTATTGTCTCAAATTAAGACCAGTAGGATGCCTTGTGCCTAGTTTGTATTGGTAGGCAAGTTCCCACCTTCTGAGTTCAGAGGAGCTGCTGTTATTTGGGAGCACTCTGATAGCACAGACCGTGAAACAAGAATTGAAATTATTAGTGTCATGGGAGATGGCACGGATAGCTACTGGATGTTTTGGATTCCAAGTGAAAACTGCCTGATGGTGGCCATTCATTCTAATGGCTAACGGATTGGTGGTCAAACCTATGTAGGAAGCCAGGCTGTATTTGCAGGTTAACTGGTATATTACGTGGGATGTTTCACAGGTGACGTGTCCTATGATAGGAAAGTTCTCGCTGGTGAAAATGGTGGAGGCATGGTGAATGTCGCACATCTTACAGTGGGGTCTTGTAAGGACCCAGGCTACACCGGGATCAAGTATAGGCCTAGTACCTTAACTGAATGTTTACTGGAAGTGAAAGTTCTGTTAAATTTGACTAAATAATTTTAAATTGACCATGTGCCTGCCTGGAATACTCAACTGAAATGCTTAATGGTCGCCACAAAGCTTTTTTAACTGTAAGCTGAGGAATGATTTCAGTCTACTACGAAATCACTAAAAGTTCACTTGAATAAAAATTTGAAGTTTATTTTCAAAGTCACATTTTCAAAATTGTATTCTACAGTTGAGTAGGCTATCGAACAAATGTTTCCAAAAATTTCAAGGCTATGGAGAGAAATAGAAACGACCAAAAACCCCTTTAGTAAATTTACAAGTTCATAATCATTACTAGTCCCTCATCAGAAAATTTAGCATGCTGGTACACCACCCATGCGGTCTCTCAAAGTTATAATATTCCCGACACATGCACCATACCTAGCGCAGACTGCTTTCACTCAACGTTCCCGGAGTAAAGACAGCCCCCTCTCCTAAGCTCCAGGCCTAAATACCACCATCCGCATACCACATGTATACGGACACTTATTCAAAATAGTGAAAAATGATTTTGATTATGGAAGGTGTTCAAACTGTAACTGCAAGTAGTCTTGTCTTCAAGGTACATAAAAAGTGTTTAGTGAGAATTCCCAAATGATTATCTTGCTTATAAATGAATCTAGTTTACCTGGCAAACTGATAAAAAGATTCTGAAAGTTAAGTAGGGATTCTCCTATTTCTATCTGGATTTATTCAATTTTTAGTCAATCCTGCTGGATTGCAAATTATTGCAATAAAATTAGTGTTATCGTATTCTATAAAAATTTCTGATACCAGTGATGTAAATTTTATTACGATCGGTGGTGAAATGGAAAAGTTATGAGTCAGTGAAGATTTGGTTTTGAAATGTTTCAGAAGTTAACTCGGTTTCTGGTTCATAATTATTAAAGTGTTTTATATCAAAAAAGTGGTTCATTTCATGTCGACCTACTCCCACACCCAGGCCACATTCTTTGATGTGGACCTGTCCCTTTCCAATTGCCACCTCAGCACCTCAGTCCCCACCAAACCCACCAACTCACAGCAGTACCTCCATTTTGACAGCTGCCATCTGTTTCATACCAAAAGTTCCCTTCCCTACAGTCTTAGCATTCGAGGCAGACGTTCATGCTCCAATCAGAAATCCCTTATAGAACATTCAAACAACATCTCACACGCATTGGTATCCTGCAATTATCCCCCAGCTTTGATTCACAAGCAACTTTCACGAGCCACATTGCAATCTGCTCTACCTATTGACTGCTCCAAACCCCCTGAAACCAACCATAGTCCAGTCCTGGTTACACAATACTTCCCTGGCCTTGAATACATCAATAAATTCCGTCGGTAGGGTTATGATTTCCTAATAACCTGCCCAGAAATGCGATCCATTCTTCCAAAAATGCTCCCTGGCCCTCCCAGAACTGGTTTCAGCAGGCCTCCTAACCTCAGCCAGTTACTAGTCCACAAACACAGTCTTCCTCATCGCATCAGACAGCCCCAAGGATCCTTCCCATGTAATAGACCCCGCTGTAAGATGTGCGACATTCACCATGCCTCCACCACTTTAACCAACTCTATCACTGGCGAGAACTTTCTTATCATAGGACACGCACTTGCAGGGGCGGCCCTAGGGCGGTGCGAGCGGTGCGACCGCACCGGGCGCATTCATACGGGGGGCGCCGAAAAGGCAGAGATAGATCGTCTGCGCAAAAAATGAAAAATAAATTCTATTATAACCCAGCTTTTAACACACATCATCCAGAAGAGTTTATAAGAATAAGAGTCTCAGCTTAATGCATGGTCGTATGTTATCTTAGAATAGAGTCAATTCGAGTTGCTACTTGAGTCAGTTAGAGTTATTCGAATCATGAAAATCACAACTCATTCCAAAGTTAGCACCCTCCCGTGCCGCGTCGCGCCTCCCGCACCTGTTTCCTGTCTTTTCGGCTGTAGTCTTGAAGTTCATGCATGCGGGTACATGTGCACGGGGAGAGATTCAACCTATTTATCTCTTTATACCATATTAGATCCTCAGTAATTACTATTAACGTTGGTATCGTAAATATTTACAAAGCTTATCTGGCTTTTACAGACAACACATGTCGCTAACCAAAAAAAAAAAAAAAAAAAAATCATGGCGCACAATACTTAAAAAGAAAACAAAACCAAGACAAAATTGAGAACGCTTCAAAATTGCTAGTAATTTTTTTAGAAGTCATCTGAATCGTCTCCAGAACTAGTTCAACACTAGGCGGAAGGAAACTTTTAATGGAAGTTATTCAGACGAGGCTCATGATAAACAGCAGTATGTGCGAGAAGATTTATCAATGGCTGGAACGTCGTCTGCTGTTCAAAAGATTACATGTGGGTATACAAGACATACCACCACCGTCGCCTTTTCAAAGTACAAATTATGACGATATTTCAAAATTGTCGCTTATTGACTGTGCTGGCAGAGATGAAATAATTATACAAGCAACGAAAAAATCCCCCCAAAAAATCCTGGACTTCATTTTTCGAATACATATTTTCAAAGAGTAACACCAAATGAAGAAACTTATAGAAGTAGATAGCTTGTTTATTCTAAATCTGCGGATGAAGTATATTGTTTATATGTTACTTATTCAACAGAAGGTCTCATTTTTATTTGGGAAAAGAAGGATTCGATGACTGGAGTTACTAATCTGAGCGTTTCAAACTTCACGAAACTTCCTCAGATCATGATCACACATCGCTCAGTTGGATAGAAGCGTTGAATCCATTAAATAACTTCAATATACTTGACAAGCATTTGTAAATACAGACGGAAGACGAAAAATCACAGTGGGTTGCTATCCTCTAATGAATGATGTATTGTTCAGAACAAGCTTCGGGTCTGAAATACTTCTAATGATGGTAACTTCCTGGGTATATGATCCCTGATGATGGAGCATCTCCGTCGTATTGCTAATAACGAGACTAATTTCTTATTATATTGGCAAATGTATTCAAAATAAATGAAGTTCGTAATAAAATTTTGACTATGGTTAGGTCATCTAAATATTTTCCCATCATACTGAATTGAGCTCCTGATATAAGTCACGTCGAACAATTATCTTTGACTTCATTTTACTGACACCAGTGAAGACGAAGTCTAAGTGCGTGAGTATTTCGCTGTACTTATAATCCGGAAAGTGACTCTTTGGGACCTGGGAGCTGCCCTGTTCGATTTGGAATATGAACGATTGTCGAGGCCAAAGATATGACAGTGGATCCAATTTGGTAGGAGGAAACAAATGTGTCCAAAGCAAAATTCTGAACCAGCATCTTCGAACATTTTTTAATCAATGTAACTGTCATTAAATCTGGTAATAGCAAGTGCCGCCAAAACATCAGTTAAATCTGTTTCCTTGTACGGATTTCTTTGAAGAATATTTGTCTTATTCTCTCGATAAAAGAAGCGATGGGAAGTGGTATTCAAGCACTTAGAAGGTATATCGCCAAAAAAAGAAGCGAAATTCGTTTCAAGAATAGAGTTTCTAGCATCGCTACAGTTCGTTATCACTACTATTCAGTTCGTGACGCCCTTCTGAAACGAATTATTCAGTTGCAGTACCAGATGCCTTGTCACTTAGCCATATCATGGAGCAATTTGAGTTCATAATTACAGTGGTGACTTGGTATAATACATTGTTTCAAGTAAACGTTGTAAGCAAAAGCTATGAAACTCTTCACGGTTGCTGAAAAACAGGTTGGGAATGGAAGGGGATATTCTCCACCGCCCCGAAACTGGTACTAACCTGTTGAAATATTTTTTTGATTCCTGCGTTATAATGTAGAGTTACCAGAATTTTTTCTTTAAATCCGGGGACGCTTCACAACTTTTTCACCAAAATCCGGGGACGCTTTCGACATTTGTCCTAATTACGCGTTTTACTTTTATAAGTTATATCATTAAAGGTTGGGTTAACTTAAAAGCCACATATTGTTTATATTTTGCATTTTAAATGAGGATCACAGACAGCCATGTTGCACACAGCAAGGAGACTTGATTTTCCAAAGCTGTTGTGTCCAAGACGCGGTATCCTTGTAATTTTCTTTTAATCCTAGGCACCTACAAGGAAAGAAGTGATCTTCATATCTCATGCTTTAAACGAATGCGTTAGCAAATCAGGGCTTTTAAAGAATTCTCGCTTGATTAAAAAAAAAAAATGCTGGGGACAAGAGTAAAAATCCGGGGACATTGCGGGGACGAAATCTGTCGGGGACAGAGAGCTAAATACGGGGACTGTCCCCGTCAAACGGGGACGTTTGGTAACCCTATTATAATGTTCTCTTCAAGTTTTTTCACTCTCTTTTCTCTAAAAAGTCGCCACGAATAAGTTAAAAATACCGAAATGTGAGAATGACGCGCAGCTATTAGATGCCGCAGGAGCTCAAAACCAATTACAATCTTTTGAAATGAAGTCTTTTGTGTAATATTTTCTTGCTGTTTTAGATACATTTCGTTGTAAAACGTCACACGAAATTAACAGATAGAAAACTTTTATCCGCAGGCTCGCCATCTTAGAATCGATACAAGCATTCAGAGATTGCTTACGTTTCTGAGATGGATACCGGAGAACGAATTTCCATATCCTCTTCAGTCCCGAGGTATCATATATGATACCTCCAGAAATTATTTTTTTCTCGGGCCTCTGCACAGCTGAACCTTTTCTGGCCTATGGTATCATCTACGATACACATCGCGCTTCTCACAGCTCATTCGTTTGATCTTCTGCCGAGTGTCACAAGGTGGCAGCACTGTTTTGAAACTTGGGATTCTGCAGCTGCACAGCATGTCTCGTCGAATAAAGGTAGAGTCATATTTTTTTTCCATTTACAAGGGTTTTCACGTGCTTTAATAACTTACTAAATCTGTACAGACATTTACCAGTTAAAATCAAACTATAAATTAATGTTATAACGAATTTAAAATCTTTAAACTTTTAGGTATCATATATGATACCTTGGGACTCAATGCCTACTTTGTAGGTATCATATATGATACCTTGGGACTCAATGCCTACTTTTTTTTACATCAGTGGAAGTGTAATTAAATATTCTTTTCACTTGATTTCCAGGCTTGACTGATGAAAACATCACTGAGCTGGTCAGTAGAATTAATCAAGATTATTCTGGCATGGAGTTTGATGAATCTGATGACGCAAACAGATCAAAGTGCCTCTTGTTCAAATTCGACAAACAAATGAGTTCTGGAGGCATTCAGATGAGTAAGAATAAGTATGTTACCAAAGTAATTACTTTTTTCTAACTAGATAGTTTATTTAGAATAATTATTTGTCACTTTTAGTTTTCAGATCGGTGACACTTCCAGATCAAAGTGAAGAAAGTGCTTCAGAAAAGGAAGCCCTGCCTCTTGTTCAAATTCGACAAACAAATGAGTTCTGGAGGCATACAAATGGGTAAGAATAAGTATGTTACCAAAGTAATTACTTTTTTCCCACTTGATAGTTTATTTAGAATAATTATTTGTCAATTTTAGTTTTCAGATTGGTGACGCCTCCAGTGAACTCAAATCGAACATTGTTGGCAGCAGCTCAGTAGCCACAGGTGAACTCACTACTGACAGGAATTGCTTTAACAAATTTTGCAAAAAATAAAATTAAATTAAATTGAGACAAATAATATTAACAGTGATCCATGTTCTAATATCAAGAAAAGAAAAACTACTTTGAATATTTTTATTGTTGTAATTTTGTTTAAATATTTTGAATTGTTTACTTCGCAATTGTTGAAAATTTTTATATTACTTTTTATATTACATTTGTATGTTGGCCTATCTACAGACCTACAACAAAATCTGAAGATTATGTGTATTGTTTATGACTTATTTATTTGTAATAAAACAGCATGAAGCAGTAAAGTTGTGTATATAATTTACCTGCTTGAGTCCCAAGGTATCATATATGATACCATCTATAAAAAATTAATTATTGTTTCAAAATTTTTTTCATGGTCATTCATTGTTAACTAGCATTAACACAAAGTAAATAACACAATAGTAGTTCACTTGCACTTTTATTATGAGCTCGGGACTGAAGAGGATAACATTTTATTCTTGGTCCAGACCGAATTTCAATCTATCTACGATCACTGTGACTAAACGAACCTGTTTATGTTGATATAATCCCTGTACCGATAATTTTTGTTTCATTTTTGCATAACATTTCGCGGTTGTGGAGCGTCTCACATTTCGGCATTTTTAATTTAATTTGTGGCGACTTCTCCGAGAAAGGAGAGTTCAAAACGAGAAGAGGACATTATGACGAAGCAGTTAAAACAAATTTCAACAGGTCAGTACCAGTTTCGGGGCGATGGAGAACATCCCCCTTATAAGAATACACAGCATCTTAGTTTTTAAATAATTAATAATTAATGTTTTTATATTATTTCAATGGGAAGCGTATTGATAGTGGTATTTTCGATTCATTATTTTGTATTTGATTAATGTTAGGCTGATTATGTGTGTATGGTGTTAAAAGTGTTTTATATATTGTTATTTTTATCGTGTTATTAATATTGTGTCAAAAAAATCCATGCGCCGTTACCGAATGAACAATGTACATGAAAATCTCTGGAATAAACAGTGCAGGAGGAAGATCTTTGACGAACAGATGAGAAGCAGAGATCGTGTGTAGTACGGCGAAGTTTGGATGAAACTGAGAATTGTATTTGTTAATGTAAAGCAACAATAAAGTAATGAAGGATGATATATATAAATAATTTAATTTTACACGTGGCGACTGTGACCGTGACACAGAGCTAATTATTTAGCTCGTAATAAAAGAAGCCTGTAATCTTCGGAAAGGAAGTGACGAAAATTTTGAAATAAGAATGGATGGAAAAGATTTGGAAGTAGCTGGGGAGCGGGCAGTTGCCGCACTGGATTGTAGTGCTGCTACCGTTCATGATGATTCGGCAACTGGCATCGCGGAGAAGAATCTGTGCAACGAAAAGAGTAAGTCCGTAAAAGAAATGTTGGCTATGATTATTCAAGAACAGATGGAAGCGAAACGAGAAATTCAGAAAATAAATCAGAATCAACAGCAATTGATGCAGGAGTGGAGAAGGGGAGGAAATTGTGACAAAGCGGTGGACAAAGAAGCGGAAGAGGAAGCAGAAAGCAGGTTAAAGCAAGTGATGAGAACATGTAAAGAAAAGCTAGAAATGGAGACTGAAGGAGACGGAACAGAAAATTACAGCGAAGATAAGCGAAGGTTTGACAAGAAATTGAACACAATGTCTGATAACAACGGACCATTGAAATGGTGTGAGTGTTTAGAACAGATACAAGAGATCAACGAGTTTAATAATGTTGAGAAGAGGAAAGCAGAGCAAAATGAGATAATTGGCCTGGCAAGAATGAAAGCATGGGAAAACAGTGACCAGAAAATAAACCAAGAAACCAGAGGAAGAGTGAAATGCTTTCTACTTTCACGGATAAGGATGAGGGAAATTATGAGTTGGAAGCGGAAGAAATGGACGAAATCATTGAAGATGGGGAAGATTATGAAGATGCAGAAGAAAGTAAAAAAGAGACTAGCGAGGAAGAAGATAATGGAGACTACGTACTTTCGAGGGACAGAGTGGAAACTAACGAAGAAGTGAAGAAGAAAATGAGATAAAAAGTTGGCTAATAAAGAACAATACAGTGGGAGAAGATGATAAGAATGAATCAACCAGAGGCAAGGTGAAAAAGAAGAAAGGGCTCAATATGTACCATGAGGGCCACAACATTGTGAGGTGCGAGTGGAAGAAAGGTGGCGGAGAGTGCAAGGAAGATGCAACGATAGGGAAAGTGAAGATGAAGAGGGAGTGACACATGAGAATATTGAATCAGAGGAATTGTTGGGATTAGAAAAAAATATATGTGATCTGAACTTATACCGGGGGTGTGAATGAATGTAACTATGGCTGAAAATGTATGTATGGGTGAGTGGTGTGATTTAACATCACACAAAATTTGACAAAATTCAAATTTTGGTGACAAATTGGCCGAGGGGATGTGTAAGAATACACAGCATCTTAGTTTTTAAATAATTAATAATTAATGTTTTTATATTATTTCAATGGGAAGCGTATTGATAGTGGTATTTTCAATTCATTATTTTGTATTTGATTAATGTTAGGCTGATTATGTGTGTATGGTGTTAAAAGTGTTTTATATGTTATTTTTATCGTGTTATTAATATTGTGTCAAAGAAATCCATGCGCCGTTACCGAATGAACAGTGTACATGAAAATCTCTGGAATAAACAGTGCAGGAGGAAGATCTTTGACGTAAAGAACAGATGAGAAGCAGAGATCGTGTGTAGTACGGCGAAGTTTGGATGAAACTGAGAATTGTATTTGTTAATGTAAAGCAACAATAAAGTAAATGAAGGATGATATAAATAATAATTTAATTTACACCCTCCACCCCAGCTCGGAATTTGAGAAAGAGTGCCAGCTCTGATAACAGACAGGTAGAGAAGTTGATTCTCAGATTGAAAATTTCCTATTATTAACCCAGACAGGTGCCGAAGAATGTAAAGATTTTTGAGTATGAACCGTAAATTAGATACCAACAGATCCAGAAGAATTGTTTACAATGAACGTGTTTTAGCATATGGTCGATGCAAAAAAGAATTCGTTGGTCACTCTATTAGCACAAATTTCCAAGTGCATAGCCAGGATTAGCTTCAGAATAAGGCAAAGCAATGAAAAATACTTGTTGAAAATAGTTTTACCTGGAAAAAATACACCAATTTAACCTATTTAAGCATTAAGCATTAGTCTGCGAGGGTCCTGGAAAAATTTTGGTAAAGTTTATTTTTCGGTATTAAAAGTGGAAATTTTTAATTTTCATATATTTTCAATTTATATATTTTTAAAAAATTATTAAAAACTGTGAATTTGACGTGTAAGTGAAATGAGCATTGTGTTAACCATAGTAGCTTAAATAACTTAAATAACTTTTCGAACATACAGTATTTCTTTTTACCGTTGTTTCTCATTCATACCACTGCTATCCTATACTAATTTTTCCGAGGTTTGAGCTACTATCATATATAAAATCTTTTGCCCGAGGATTTGCTCAAGTGGAATTCACAAAGCATTCATATTCGAATCCCACGGGAAGTGCTATTTGGGATAAAAGTAGATGTTTAATACATTATTCCAAATTTATCCCCGAGCAGTTCAGTAGTTTCGACGTGAAACAGTAAAAACATCGAAGCAAACAAACTTTTACTTTTACAATATTAGTAGGATGTAAAAACTGTGTTATCTTTAGTATATCTATATGGACACCTTAATCACGAATAAGCGATTGCTCATTTGGGGCGCCACGATGAGATCTCGCATCTCCTGAAAAAATTGCTAGGGCCGCCTCTGCGCACTTGTGAAACATCCCACGTAATATACCAGGTAACCTGCAAATACTGCCTGGCTTCCTACATAGGTTTGACCACCAATCCGTTAGCCATTAGAATGAATGGCCACCATCAGACAGTTTTCACTCAGAATCCAAAACATCCAGTAGCTATCCGTGCCATCTCCCATGACACTAATAATTTCAATTCTTGTTTCACGGTCCATGCTATCAGAATGCTCCAAAATAACAGCAGCTCTTCTGATCTCAGAAGGTGGGAACTTGCCTACCAATACAAACTAGGCACAAGGCATTCTACTGGTCTTAATTTGAGATAATACCCAGTTAGTACTTTTCCTTCCCTTTACCCTCTACTTGCATCCATGCCCACTGTCTACAGTTTATTGTACCACCATATAGCAGAGGTGATGTTTAACTACATAGATTCTTTTATTATTATTATTATATTTTTTCAATTTTATTTTGTTTACTTATTTATTTTTACTTTCTCAAATTTATGTTATGAACATTTGAATATATTTTTCCGCACTTTTAGTAACATTTTGCTTTTTCCAGGTTTTAGTTCCAATAGGCTATTTGACAGTATTCAAAATATATTACAAATTGTAGTCATTCGCGCAGATTAATGCTTAAGGAAGCTATTTTTGTTAAATTTGAAAAGAAAGATGAATTATTTTTAATTAAAAAAGCGAAATAAAAAATAAATTTTTCTGCCTCTTGTCACGTAACCGTAAACGCTCTGGAATTGGAGATCACTTTAGTGACGTCACCTACTAGGAGGCCCTGTGGTTGCGTATGGAGTGTTTCCCGCTACCCAAGTTTTCAACTATTTGTTGCTGTTTATCACTTGTTACTAATGAGATTTTGTGTTGAATATAAAATTAAGAACAATTTGTTGAAGCCTACAGCGGAAAAATACCAAAATTTCATTGTCTGACTAACTATAGAAATTACCACTGAATTTTATTCTACCGAGCTTGAGAATGTAATAACTTCAATTCTAGAATCATTTATATTTAAACTGGAAGTTAGAGATTAACAGAACTCCTTCATATGAGTGACTAAAATTTTAAATTAAGTTAGTTGTTTTAGGAGATATTTACGAGAAAAATGCAAGTGTAGTGTAAGGTAAGCACAACAGTTAAATACCTGGATGTTATGGACAATGTTTCATAACTGCAGATAAAGAATTATAGATCAATAATATTGTTTTCCTACGAAACTGAATTTATTGTTTATTTATTTACCGACTGCGTTCACTTCACCGCACGTAGAAACTGTGATGTTTAGGTGTTCAATATTAACATGAAGGAAAGTAACGATGCCATGATGTCCAGGTAGCTGCATGGTTAAAGAATGGTACAGGAATTTGAAGATCCTATATTCGAACCTTGATTAGGATAATATTTATTTTCATGTGTACTTTTATTTTTCGTTTCTGTTTGCCGTTTGTTGCTGTACAGAATCATGCTTTTATTAGAAGAAGTCATAAAACGTCATGCAAACGTTTGAAACATAAATTGCTGTCATACAAAAAAAACTTTTATACAAAGATAACCTCCTGCTTTTAATTTTGAAACATACCAGAGATACATCATCATTGCAACAAAACCCAAGTACTCTGCTGTGAATAATAGGATTTATTTTAACAATAACATTGCACGCTAATCTGGCAACAATTCCAAAATGCTTTCAATGCTTTTTGTTGGAATTTTTACGTGACGATACAACTGTATATTGCCTTTCTCACATAAATGCATCTGCAATGTAGTCTTCACGGGTGTACCACCGGATAGTGTTGTGGAAACACAATATTTCGACGGCTAGCTCTGCCGTCTTCTTCAGGTTTAGAGATATCTGCACTGGTCGGCTGACCTACAGATACTGAAATGGTTCAGATGCCGCTCTTCCTTATATACATGTCCACGTCCGGCGTCTGTGTGGCCTCGGCGAAGGCTTACCATGAGCCAGGCCCGCAACCAACTGGCGGCTGGCTGCCAATGGGCGTGTCTATGGTTCTTTTTCCAACCCGAGCTAATATGAAGCCCTCTACGGCGGCAGCTGGATGGAAGTACAACGGTCTCTGCGGATATTTGCCAAGGCTTGTTTCCATGCCTCACTGAGACATAGACCACTGTCTCTATTAAATGTGTTGGCCAGTCAAATTTTGATCGCTTCTTTGTTGACAGATTCCCATAAATGTGATGTTCTAGCCAATATCCTAACGTTATTGAACTCTACTTTGTGGCCATAGGCGCACACGTGCTCGGCGATCGCTGATTTGCTATACTGTCCCAGGCGGCGGTGGCGTTTATGTTCTTCACACCGGTTTTCTATGGTGCGGATTGTTTGACTGATGTAGGTATTTCCACACTCGCATGGTATGCTATAAATCCCCGGAACTCTTAGGCCAAGATATCCTTGACTGAACGGAGGCAGTCCCATATTTTAGCTGGTGGTCGGTAGAAAGATTTTATACCATGTCGTGCGAGGATTCTGCCGATTTTCCCCGAGGTATTTCCAGCGAAAAGCAGAAAAGCGGTGGCCTTGGGCGTTTCTTCCTGTTGGACTGGAATTTTCCCAGGCTTACATTCAATTGCCCTTTCTATCTGCCTTTCAACACAGCAGGAGCCTTGGTGATCATGCCGCCATCACAGCGATGAAAAACCAATATAACAGTGCGCAGATAAACTACAAACAAAACATTAGGTCCAAGAAGGAACTCTCATGGAGGCGCCTTGTCCAGGAAGAGGGCAATTCGAATCCATGGGGGATAGTAAATAAAATTCTGAGGAATAAACTAAATGAGAAGTATGTGTATCATACCATCCAAAATGAGGATGGGAACCACTTTACAACGTGGAGGGAATCCATGTCATACATTTTGAACACCCTCATTCCTGACGAAACAGGTGACCTGACACCAGAACAAAGGGCCATAATTAGGGAAAACAACGAATACGAGGGTGAAATAGGTGAAATACATATCTCTGCAGATGAAATCGACAAAGCCATCCGGGCCTGCAAAGTAGGGAAAACTCCTGGTCCGGATAACATCGATGTGGTCACCGTAAAAAGAGTATGGCGCACGCACCCCGAGATACTCGAACTACTCATAAACCGCTGCTTCAAGGAGAAAGTATTCCCAAACGCTTGGAAACAAGGTCAACTATGTGTACTACTGAAATCTTCGGATTTACCTAGAGATCAGCCAAAGTCATATCGGCCTATCAGCCTTCTACCGATACTTGGGAAAGTAACGGAGAAAATTTTGGTTGACCACCTGAAACAGCAATACGTAGGAGCAGGCCTTGAGTCACCAAAGCAATTCGGCTTCAAGAAAGGCTTGGGTACAGAAGACGCCATCTGAGCACTATTGCAAATTCCTCGCCCTAACATTAAACATGCTGTAGCCATCTTTATTGACATCGCTGGAGTATTTGACAATGTATGGTGGCCCAGCATCCTAAGCAGACTGAGAAGAGCTAATTCCCTTATTATATTCCATGGTAAAGGATTACTTCATTGACAGAGTCATCAGAGTGGCAAAAAACTCTCAACAATGTCAAAAGAACGTAACCAAGGGATGTTCGCAGGGCTCCAGATGTGGACCCTTCTTTTGGAATGTTGTCCTAGACAAATTTCTAGAGGAGTCTGAGGGGCAGCCGTGGGATATAATAGCATATGCTGATGACATAGTGGTGGTAGTACAAGGCACAAGCCGTCGTCAGATCGAGGTCCTGGCAGGCCAAGCACTTGCATTCATTACGAGATGGCTGGCAAAACATAGAATGAGCATCTGAGTCCAAAAGACACAAGCTATGTTTCTACAAGGAGGGCTGGATGCAAATAGGCAACCAGTAATTCGATTACCTGGAAACAAGATAAAATTTGTTTCGCAGGATCAGTATCTCGGGGTGGTATTAAATGACACAAGGTCGTTTCTGCCACATCTGAAGACAACAAGAGACAAGTTGTCAAAAGCTGCATCAGGCCTACTAAGAGTGACAAGGAAGTATTGGGGACTAAATCGTAATGTAATTAACTTAATGTACAAGGCAATCTGCGTCCCAATTGCCACGTACGGGGCGGCAGCATGGGCGTGTAAAGCAACAAACATTCACCAGCAACGAGTATTGCTCTCCATTCAGAGGAAATATCTACTAATGATGGGAAGGGCGTGCCGTACAGTTTCCAATGATACACTTCAAACCCTGACAAGAAGTATGCCTCTAGATCTTGAAGCAATCAAAAGGGCACTACAATATCCATATTCGTTGAGGTGAGCCTGCAGAGATCTCCAGTTTTCGTACTCAAGGAATAGACTTGGTAAGGGGTAGTGCCCTCTTTAGGATTTGGTGTAGACAAGCCAAAAGAAGACTCGATTCCCATCTGCAAGAAGCATGGCAGGCAAGATGGGAACAGGCCGAAACTGGAAGACATACCTATCAGTGGATCGAATCCACAAGCGAATGGGCAATGGATGGAGACGCACTATCTACATGTCTTATCCAGTAACATGCCTCGTCACAGGCCACGGACTTCTAAGTACGTTATTCCAGAGAGGAATTGAGTGATCTGACCGGTGTCACTGTGGTGAGATGGAAACCGCAGATCACATCCTAAGGGATTGCCCCCAATATGCTGAACTGAGAAGGCTGCTGCAAATAATAGTGGACCTTGCAGCTGACAACTGGAGACAACAGCTCGTTGGAAATATTGAAGCTTACCAAGCCTTCTCGGAATTTTCACAGGTTGTCTTCCAAATCCGAGAAGTAGGAAGAACGAGGGATGGCCCCAGGGCCCTCGAATAAACTAGAAGACAACCTCAGAACACATCAAGCCTCCTGGATACTCCGTCCACCACCATGATGTTGGAGGGCAGCAAGAAGAATCCGGTGCAGATCATCCAACAAGACAAGAATATAAGAAGAGTGACCTACACCAAAGATGGGAACCAGCACTCTTCTCTACACTGAACATGCCAGCGTCGACCAAAAACCAAGAAGAAGAAGAAAGAAGAAATGAGTATGTCTGGCATCATCTTCTGCTGGCTCGAACCCCACGCAAGTGGGGCTCAATAATTGACGACCACACTAGCTGGTCCAGGGAGCAACAGTGCCCCTGTGTCTTTCAGTGCATTATAACGGACGTCAATGTGGCTTGGGAAGTGTCTTCGACCCTTGCCATGACAGCGTCGCTGCCACGAGGTTCCCCGTGGGCACCTGCAAGGGTGGCTAAAGGCGTTTCTTTCGAGAGTCCGTTCCTTCCCTCCAACGGATATGACGGAGGGGGGGTGATTCTTCCGAATCCAATCCCAAGACAGGGGTGGCTGTTGGGTGGCAAGGTAGTCTGCTGGCTTGGTTCTCGAGGGGGTTGGTGGGCCTGGCTCAGGTACCCACGAGGACGGATCCTAGTGCTGATGAAGCGGCCAGGGGGGAGGCGCAAGCTGAACCTACAAACGGTATGCCTCTCGGAGTAACCGTTCCGCCTGAAGACAGTTCTCAGGTGTTCTTGTGGCAGACTGTCTTTGTCAGCAATCGCTCTAGCCCTGTGCACAACAGTATTTAAAACAGTGTTGCGCTGCACAGGATGGTGGAAACTCGTGGCGTCCAGATACTGGTCTGTGTGATTAGATTTTCTGTATACACTATGCCCCAGCACTCGATCTGGCTTTCTTTTAATTAAGATATCGAGGAAAGGTAGGTGACCGTCCTTTTCCATTTCCATAGTGAAATTTATGCTAGGATGATTACCGTTCAGATATTCTAGAAACTCATGTAAAGTCTTGATTCCATGGGGCCACACCACAAATGTATCATCTACATATCTGTAAAAATATGCCGGCTTGAGAACTGCTACCTTCAAGGCTTTCTCTTTGAAATGCTCCATGTATAAGTTGGCGATTACAGGACAAAGTGGAGATCCCATGGCAATCCCGTCCACCTGTTCATAGTATTTCCCTAAGTATGACGTCAGTACATGTTTGAAAAAGTCCACAATGGCTGGTTCAAACTGGTGGTGTATCACCTCCAGCGTATCCTTCAATGGGACGCGGGTGAATAATGAGACAACGTCGAAGGTCACCATTATATCTGAATCCTTCAGTTCTATGGTCTTGATAATCTTGTCAAATTACGTGGAATTTTTGACATGGCCGGCTGATGAACTTAGAAGACGGGTCAGATATTTAGCCAGCGGGTAGGTCGGAGCTCCGATGTTGCTGACGATTGGTCTTAGAGGTACGCTTTCTTTGTGTATTTTCGGCAGACCATATAGCTGAGGTGGTCTGGCAGCACGAGGTCTGAGCTTATTGGTCTCTTCAGAAAATTCGGCCTTCTTTAATAAAGACGTAATCTTCCTATCAATCCTGCTGGTAGGATCGTTGTCCGGGGAAAATCGGCAGAATCCTCGCACAACATGGTATAAAATCTTTCTACCAACCACCAGCTAAAATACGGGACTACCTCCATTCAGTAAAGGATGATCTTGGCCTAAGAGTTCCGGGGATTTATAGCATACCATGCGAGTGTGGAAAGACCTACATCAGTCAAACAATCCGCACCATAGAAAACCGGTGTGAAGAACATAAACGCCACCGCCGCCTGGGACACTATAGCAAATCAGCGATCGCCGAGCACGTGTGCGCCTATGGCCGCGAAGTAGAGTTCAATAATGTTAGGATATTGGCTAGAACATCACATTTATGGGAATCTGTCAACAAAGAAGTGATCAAAATTCGACTGGCCAACACATTTAATAGAGACAGTGGTCTATGTCTCAGTGAGGTATTGAAACAAGCCTTGGCAAATATCCGCAGAGACCGTTGTACTTCCATCCAGCTGCCGCCGTAGAGGGCTTCATATTAGCTCGGGCTGGAACAAGAACCATAGACACGCCCATTGGCAGCCAGCCGCCAGTTGGTTGCGGGCCTGGCTCATGGTAAGCCTTCGCCGAGGCCACACAGATGCCGGACGTGGACATGTATATAAGGAAGAGCGGCACCCGAACCATTTCAGTATCTGTAGGTCAGCCGACCAGTGCAGATGTCTCTACACTTGAAGAAGACGGTGGAGCTAGCCGTCGAAATATTATGTTTCCACAACACTATCCGGCGGTACACCAGCGAAGACTACATTGCAGTCATATGCCGGGAAAGTCTTCGTTCTTACATAAATGCATCTACTTAAGCGGTATTTACTTTTAATGCGCTAGTAATTTTCAGTTTTTTAAAACTTTTTAGCAGTATGCAAGTAATGTTCAGTTTCAGTTTTGAAGTCTTTATTGGTTATGTCTCAAATGTTTATATACTCTTGCTATCCAAAAAATTTTGAAACATTCGGGAAAAAAATTAATGTTTTGGTGGATTTTAGAAAAAGAATATGCGGCGCTACCAACAGCAATTAGTATCTAAAGAAAACACTCACAGATAACAAAACATATTCCAAAGCGAGGATCGAACCTAAGAACCCTAACTGATACTCGCCTTAAACAGCATACTACATTATCACAAAGAAATTATGGTGCAAATTATATTTACAGTAAATAATATGCGACTTAGTCGCAATGTTGTCTGGGTTTCTATGAGCAAGTTGGAGTGACTTTTTATCCTATTTCAGCTAATGCAGGAGTACTTATGTTTATTCGGAGAGTTTTTATTCTTGTGGTTGTAAAATGATGAACTACACAGTATTTATAAGCCATATTTCCAACAATTTATACACAAATTCAGAGAAACAAACCAAACGTTACTTACATAGACTGAGCGCCTGCTGGCACGTTAGGTCACCAGTTTCATTGGCCCACATTAGACTGCAAAGGAGCGTTTTGGTGGGCTTTCAAACACTCAAAATTTTAACGTTGAATTTTACGTAAAATAAGCACTTTTGTCAAGAAATAAATAGTACCTGGTAAATAACGTGTATTAATAAACTATTTAAAACCATTTTCAAAAAATAGTCAAATAGCCAATACTCTGACCCTCTCTCCCTGTCCTCTGTTTGAATTTACCCCCACCATGTCCCTGACTAACGGTCATTCTGTAAAACGGTCACCCACACCACCCTCCCTCCTTCATTGTCTCTTGTTGACAAAGAGCCAAGTCTTGAAATATACATTTGTTTCTCTTTTGTTTTGTGTTTATTTATGTGTTCACCCCATGATACCATAATCTAAGATAAGTGGTGGTTCATTTTGCTATACCTTTTTTTGAAAAAACACTAGCTAATTAGTTCCTATTATTTCCAGTTAACTATATATATCCCTTTACGACCTAAATAATTTTTAGAAAGTTATTTCATTTGCCAATACTTTTTTTTATTTGTTTGGTTTTAAATGTTACCAGAAAAACAAGAAAAAAATTCTCACGTTCAAAATTTTGGGAGGGGTGCACCGTTACGATCGTGAGGGTCAGGTAAATAATAACACAAAATAGTTTAGAGTGCACAAAATTTATTGTGCTTGCATAAATGTACATTATTTAATTTTTAAGTCCAACTTTTGTTGTAGTTGTTTTAAATGGAAATTTTTCATCTTGATTTTTAATTGTGAGGAATATGAAAGTCCTTAAAACATTTCTTGTCCTTCGGTAGACGTATACATATCTTTTTTGAACCACATTTTGCTGCGACTTGTGCATGGCTCGTATCTGCAAGCATGTGGTCCTGGAATATTGTAAGTGCTTGGAAAAAGTACATATCCATCATAACGCTTATCCCTGCGTGGAAGCTTAACAGTTGGATTAAAAAATTTAGACCTTTTGAACACAGGGAATTCATTTTCACCATGTCCAGTCTCACTATCAATTAATACTCTTCTATCTTCAGGAGGAAATACGGGCAGTCCTTCTTCTGTGGAAACATATAATAATATGAAATAACATTTGCATAGATATAAAATAATTTGGTATTTCAAATTATCCCTTATTATTATTTGAACTATAGTAGCTCTTTCTGTTATTTTCTTGGAATATTGTTCCCTTTGATGCTTCTCATGTATTGGTTACATGCATTTACCACAGTGAGATCCACAAAATGCAAATTACTTATCATGTCCATTTTTACTTCTGAACTGAGCTCTATAGCATTCCATCTGCTGGTCACAAACATCAACTCCACCTATGTTTAGGTTGTATTTGCGGACCACAGAAGGTCAATGAAGACTGCAGCAATGCCTAATCCTCACAAATGTGATGGCGGAGACACTTTGAAGCACCACAGACGCAAGAATCACACAAAATAGATATTTAAGTAATACACAGATACTTAGGGATGTCCAGATACAAACTGAATCTAAACACTTTTTCAGAATTATATATTTACACATCTGCTACAGATAAAACGAAGTCACAACATCTCACACAACAACACTAGAAGACAAACGAGCCTAACAACATCGCAGAGTGGACGAAGCTGCGATCTAGTGGCGTACTGCGGTACAAAATGATCTAGGGTAGAGATGGGCAAAACAGCTTTTTTCCAGTAATACGTTATTCAGTTATTGCTTCTTTTATCTAACCGCTTGTTTTAACCGTTGGAAATAACGTATAGTTATTTTGTTCCGAAGTAATATCTGTGGTGACGCTACTAAAATATCTGCTCAGAAACGCTCTTCTCTTGTTGCAAAAAGCCGGACATTTCCAATAACCGGATGTGACGAATTTAGCGGCCCCTGACGTCACGAAAAGCCGCTTATTAGCATGGAGGAAGGAATTATATGGAGGAGAAGTGACGTTAAATCGGTGAAGCAAGCACTAAACTCTCCCGCATGGTGGCAGCACCGGCAGCGACCATATGGCGCTTCCCAACAATTAAGGTGTTCACATTGTGGTAGATGCAGTGATTATTTCATTTAGTATTGTGTATAAGTGTTTAAAAATGCCAGCTTGTGTTGCGTACGGTTGCACAAATAGGCCAGACAGGAAAGAACCTGGAATATCATTTCATAAGTAAGTTGAATTGTAATTATCGTTGTTGAAGTGAGCGGTAGACACCGCAAACTTTGCAGCACGTCTATAAATATTTAGTCATAGCTCTCAATGGGATGACTTTGTTCTCAAATTTTTCTTGGTGTAGTGTAGAAAATCAGCAAACTTGCTATTTAGCACATAATAGACTAGCATTATTTTTTAACGAGTGTTTAAAATGAGATTTAAAGGGGCGTGTTTTACTTCGCGATTCAGTGAATTTACTATTACGATTTCTTTCGTCACGTTGCTGATTATACTGACAATGGATGATGAAATTAACTGTTATGTGAGAAGCTGTGAGTTTTATTAATTTTTTAAATAGCTATTTCAGGCCATTGACTTAGGTTATTTTTAAAGCTTCATATAAGACTTGTTTCCGTTTGTAAATACGTCTATACCTATTTTTACCGATTTTGAAATCTTTCTCATCTATTATGTCGAAACAGGTTCATGCAGAAATAAAAATGGGCTTCATAAATAAAGAAGTTATTGGCCTTTGAACAAAATCAATTTGGGGAATGTGTTTCTAATTTAGTCTCTTTTTTTTGTACAACATTCTCCCTCCCCCCCCCCCCCCCCCGTATCTAAATCTAACTGAGAGATAATTTTTTTACAATTGTCCTAATAAGTAGGGCTGTGAAATTAGACAACACATCTTGATCAAGAGAATGTTCATTAAGGTGACTGAATAAACATTTTATTTCTGGTACCAGCCTACAAAATGTCTGGGTTGCTCATCCCTAGAGTGGGTCCTCTTACTTTTTTTCTGGTCTAGGACACATTTCAGACTAACCACAAGTGGTACCTAGTAATAAAACTGAATAGTAATAAAACTGAAATATCAATTCTGCATGTCAACCATGTAATCATTGTGGCTTTGACAGAATTAATTTTTGGTCCAGCCTGCATCCAAACCTAAACCCCTCAATTTGGATGTTGTATATCCCCCAAACTAAGCAAGATATCGAAAACATTTATTCCTTATCATCGAGTTTTTTCGTCGTGTTACATAAGAATCCATCATTAAATTTGACTTTTGCGAAATTTTTCTTCTGCATTTCAACTCAAGACACCTCACTTTTGAGACAGTATATCTCGAGAACTAGGTGAAATATCGAAAAATTTTACTCTTTATTTTTTATTTGTCTCGTGTTTTTAAATAAAAATTCATCATAAAAATTGACTTTGAATAATTTTTTCTTCTGAATTTCAACCAAAACCATTTCACATTTGAGACAGAATATCTCGAAAACTAAGCAGGATATCAAAAAATTTTATTCTTCATTTTTTATTTGTCTCATCGAGTTACATAATAATCCATCAGCAGATTGCGGCGTCACGTTTATCCTAGAGTCCCCTTGAGGTGTTTTTACATATTCCCCGTGTTTGTTGGGAAGCGGTCAATCCCCCACCACTCCGGCCATGCCCCCCCCACTCCTCCGCCGGCCTGCTTCACTCCCATGCGTGGTAAAGGTCTCTTGCGTCGTCTCCATATTATTCCTTCCTCCATGCTTATTAGCGTTATTTAGCGTTTAACGATACGTCACGAATAGCGGCTTTCAAATAAGCGGCTTCCTAATAAGCGGTTTCTATAGTAACTATCAGAGACCTTATATACGCCTTCCACTTTTGTTTATGTATTTGTTTAATAAGTGGCAGTGATGCCTTGATAAATTAATATAGAATTTTAACACGATCAGGTTTAGCGGTTTGTGTATAACGTGATCAAACAGGAGGTGATTTACGGACGTACGATAAAAAAAAATGCGAAGTGGGCAGTTTTGATTACGTGTTAATATATTTTTCTGTTTGAAACTAATGAATTTGTAGTATGAGTTTTTATGAATATATGCAACAAATACAGAAGATTAACTTTGCTGAAAGTAAACAATTTTTCAGTCTGGCTATTAATTCGCATTAAGTTTTGTGTGGCTATAGTTATATGTATAGCATACTTTACATATGTTGTAAATGTGTCCCAATAACAGACCAGCTGAAATTTAAATATTTTGTTCAGACGTACATAAAAGTAATTTGAAATGTAAATATGATTTGCTGTTTTAAACTAATTGACTTGTGGAAATACTAGCGCTTTTCGATGGTTTCTCCATCTGTTGGTAGCTATCGCAGTTAATAATGGTTAAAGGTATTAAAAAGCTGTTTACATAGGTGGTGTCCTCTAGTGATCGCTATCGAAGTTAATAACGCCTTCAACTGGCAAAGACGATATAACACATGTACACAGCTGTAACAAAAAGCATAATCAAATGGTTTTTGATGGAAGGATGGATGCTGAAAACCAGTTTAATGGTCACTAAGTCGTAGAGAGATGATAAATTTTGGACCCTATCGCAAATAACACCTGCAAAGTAGTATTTAACGTTGTCAGTATTAGCGACATCTGTTGGTTGCTATCGCAGTTAATAACGCTTAAAGGTATTAAAAAGCGGTTTACATAGGTTGTGTCCTCTAGTGATCGCTAAATTCGCTATCGAAGTTAATAACGCCTTCAACTGGCAAAGACGCTATAACACGGGTAAACAGCTGTAACAAAAAGCATAATCACGTTGTTTACTATGGAAGGAATGGATGCTGAAAACCTATTTAATGGTCATTAAGTTGTAGAAATATGATAAATTTTGGACCCCATCGCAAATAATATCTGCAAAGTAGTATTTGACGTCGTCAGTAGTAGCGACATCTGTTGGTCGCTATCGCGATTAATAACGGTCAAACGTATTAAAAGCGGTTTAGATAGGTTGTGTCCTCTAGTGGTCGCTATCGTAGTTAATAACCATTATTTTGCGATGGTAGTGTCATCTGGTGGTATCTATTACAATTAATAACGGTGAGAGAAGCAGTAAGCGGTGACTGATGCACTCGTAGCGGACGGTCGACAATTCCAGCGCTGTCAGTGCTGACAGTTATTTGAATAACTCCAGTTATCGTTTTAGCCGTTACTTGCTAAACGGCGTTTTTAAAATAACGGGTTATTTGTAGCCGTTTAGTTATTTGTGACCCATCTCTAATTCTTTAAGTCCACAAATAGAAAAAGTAAATGATTCAAACTTTGTGTCAAAAATGCCTCAGGAAAAGTAATTTAAAATCGAAAAGTTACTGTCATCATTTACATTAAAATATTCCTAGAAAGGCGATCTTTTCTTTACTAACAACTTTTTTATTTTTCCTAACCTCAAATAATTACATTCAGCCGGATATTTGGTTGCCGAATATTCGGCTATCCGGCTTGTAGGATGGCTGGATTCTGATTATCCAGCCAAAGAGCTATCCTTTTTATCTCTAATCTATACTTTCTTCAATATAATGATATATAGATGATGCCTCCACTCTTATATAACGGTATATGTTTTTTGATTAACTGTTTCGATCTCCTGTCCCCATATAATGATGTTAGAATGTTTTGTGAACTATTTTAAAATTTGTGCATCTCAGCGATTACAGCATCAAAGGCTGCACATTTTTTTGAGGTAGAACCATGAATGCAGTCCACTCAAATAACAACTGTGTTAATTCTAGTAGAGCAGTACCACACTGTCTCGACAAGCAGGGTGCTTCTGTCACAATAATGTGATAGTGTGTAGACGCCGCAAATTTCGTCGCGGCGACTGTCGATCTTTCGTTTTGCCGTCCCCCTCGATGTGCCGCCCGCGTGCGGTGCACGCCTTGCACGCCCGCTTACGGCGGCCCTGTGTGTAGCTCACTGATTGTTAGCCATGCAGGTTTGTTTATATTCAGAAATCATAACATGGTTCAATTTAAAGATCACTCTATATTTATTCACACCCTCTTGCAGGTTTCTCCATCACCACCAACAGATATTTTAGTTACTTGACCATTAATAAGGCATAATGTACTTCTTCTACTGCAATTGCAGGTTCACACCATGCGTAATTTTGACAATGTAACACATTTTACCCTGACACAAATTACCAGTTGCTTTCAGTTCTTCCTGAGCACTTGTCTAAATGTAAAAAAAAAACAACAAAAAACTGCATCATGCTGCTTTATTTCTAGCCATTTCATACTCAAACATGGGAAAAACATATCTCACAATCCTCATACACTCACCTATTGGCTACACCTCCTGCAAATGCCAGCTTCAGACTGCTTACAACTATTACTCGACTGTTTCTACGCTGTGACATTCCATGACCAAGAATGCTTCTTGGAAAAACTGAGGCTTTACAAACTATTAACCTTACTTAAATTATTACTTTGGTTCTTTTATATTTTAAAATGTTTTGTTAATCCTAAATATTATCCCAAACACATTAAATTTACGACTGCGTCTCCATTCCTTCTGCAAATTGACTGATCTAATACTGTCTCACCACAACCCCCGTGGGTTTATATTCACTACTTGAAACTAAAAAGTGCACAATAGCAAATATAAAACCACTAAATTTAAGAGACAGCTTATTATGCTATTATTTCCTTACTCATACCGTACAAAATCCTTTCAATGTATAATGAATTTACATACTCCTCCAAAACATTACTTTATCTTTATGCTGCAAAGCTTGTTGGTGATGGGCTAATGACCACAACTTCAATTACAACAATTATACACATCATAGGGTTTCCTTACTAAGTATCATACACAAATAATCCCATGTAACACAAAAATGGGCATTTGGAACTACATTCTCAGGGCTGATATGTCATACATCAAAATGTTCATTTGCTTCATCAAGTCCTTACCACCTATCCACACACATTGACACCCAAAAATAATGTTCAAAATGGATTAAAGTTCAGTGCCATTCAAAATTTCAAAAATCACTCAAAGTTCAATGTCCTGTTATGAATGAGAAAGAGAAATTACGAAAGAGAAATTAATGTGATATAACACCGAAGCAGTTCCCGTCTCAGAATGTTTTACAACATTGACTAAAATATATTATTGTCACATTCACCAGAATGACATATTAATGATAAACAAAATATTGTAGATGAACCTTTTGCAGGTCAGTACTGTGAGTCACAACCCCCCCTTTCAAATAAACACTATAAAGATGAGAGAGACAAATTTATTTTTTTTTTTTTTTAAACCTTCTCACATCACTTTCACAATTAGAACTCAAGCTACTTCCTGCAATGTGGTGGTACCTGGCCTACTTCAAGCACATGCTGTTATGTCCATACAGACAGACCACCGAAAGTCTATAACACACAGATATAGCGTGAGTGTCCTTATATCACTATGGTTGTACACTGAATCTAAAATGAAAATTACTTTCGTGCCTTTTGTGTCCTGATTTATGAAAACTATTTATATACTGCATAGACAATAAATGCAACAACAAAGCACTATGCCATACAAATATTTCCTTACTAGATGACCCGTGCGAAAATTTCGCGAATAAAATGCGATGAATAGTGAGGTTGAATGCTTGTAACATAATAAAAAGTAGAACCATACTTTGTAGCAAATATTTTTTTTTTTTTTTTTTTGTGTAATAGTTACGCATCAAAATACTTACAACATATTACGAAACAGTTAGGAAAATTTAAAACACTCTGTATCTATGATAAACTGTCACTGACCTTAACAGAATACAACCAACGTGAACAAACTGCAACAAATATCAACATCTCTGTGATATTTGTTGCTGTGTGAATAAAATCTTTACATTGGAATTGTATAGCAAAACTAATGTGTCTCGATAACAGAAAAAAAATCCGAAAAGCTACTCATTGAGTAAAAAAAAGTTTATTGAATTCTCTGTGATATCTGCTGCTACAATCTAGGGACTTGGCTATGAAATTTCCCATACGCACTACCACTTAAAGCACCAAATTCCGAATCTTTCAAACATTTTTGCCCTTTAAGGGTTGAATAACAACAAATTCCTGTCTTAAAATATAATTTTACCACGGCTGAGACCTTAGTATTTAATATGATACCTCTTTTATCTATATCGGTTAGATATTAAGGGAGATAAATGGCTCGTGACACACAAATGAGTTGTAGAAAAATTTGTACTTTTCCCTTTTAAGGGTTGAATTCCAAAAACAGTCTTTCTTAAGATATGATGTCACAAAGCTGAGACATTACTCCTCATAATCCTACTTCATTTATCATTTTTGGTTAGATATGCAGGGAGATAAATGGCTCGATACACAAAAAATTCATTTCTGAAAAATTGACATTTTTGCCCTTTAAGGATCAAATTATGAAAAATTCCTTTCTTAAAATATAATGTTACCATGGCGAAGACCTTAGTCTTTAATACGACACCTCATTTATCTAAATGGGCTAGATATGAAGTTAGATAAATGGCTTGTGACACAAAAACGCATTGCTAAAATATTGATACTTTTCCCTTTAAGGTTCGAATTCTGAAATTTTTTTGTCTTAGTATACGATGTCACTAAAGTGGAGATCTTAATCTTTAAAATTATTCTTAATTAAATGACTTCAGATAGGTATCCAGGGAGATAAATCACCCGTAACACAGAAAACAGTATTTTAGACATATTGACATTTTTGCCCTTTAAGCATCGAATTCCGAAAACTTTCTTTCTTAAAATATGATGTGACTAAAGTGGAGACCAATAACTTTAAAATGACACCTCATTCATTGATTTTGGTTAAGTATGATGGAAGATACAGGCTTGTGATAGAAAAATACCTTATAGAAATAATATATATGATTTAAAAACTTTTTTTTTTTTTTACTTATGCCTTGTCAATGTCATTAGAGGCAGGATGGACTGGGGACAAGGAATGGGAAGGAATTCGGCCATGGCCTTTTGAAGGAAGCATACAGGGTTTCTAACCGGCATCCTCCTGAATACGAGGCCAGAGCACTAACAGCTTGGTTAAAAAAAAAAAAAAAAAGCTCTGATCTTTAGTTAACACAATTGGAACTCAATTTCATGAAATGAAGATCAAACAGAAAGTGTACAGTTATAGTAGCCCTTGATCTCAAAATAATACAATTATACTAAAAACTGTTACACGGTAATGTCAGTTATTCTATGTGACTTGTGCATCTTCCACAAAATAATTTCCACATACTGCACAGAAGGAAAGATATGGTAAGACAACAAAGAGAAAGTTTCTCCCCACAAAGAAGCAAAGTGCTGCTTCGAAGGAAACCAAATGATTTCTTTCGCACTATCCATTGGTTCTTAAGTTTGTCGCATAATGAGAACAATAGTTTTGTAATGTGCATTGCTATGAATATGAAAAAGAGTATTGTAGCTTTATAAACAAAAGCAAACACTGCATACAAAATTCTTGGAATTACCCCTCTTCAGTTGAGGTAAGGTGGTAAGACAGTCAGAATCTTGTGGTGTACTTAAGGTAGATGGTTGAGAATATGGTATGGCACCAATATCATTAGAAAGTTTTATTACCTGAATCTTGACCTTATGTTGTGAAATCAAATCCTGATAGTCTGGGGTGGCTAGGATGGTATGAACATATGGAAACCATGTAACCATAGATGGTTGAAAATATAGGATGGCACCAGCAGAAGCGGCGTAAGGCTTGGGCGATGTGGGCGACCACCTACAGCCTCGCGGTCCAGGAGGCCTCGCGCGCCATAGGTTCTTTTCTAATTTTCATTTCTCAAGAAAACTAAATAATGGTGAAGCTCAACATCATCACTGGCTGGTTTATTCAAAATTTCAAAATAAATTTTTCTGTGTCTGTTGCCAGTTCACAAACTCAAATACAATAGGGAAGGTTCTGTGATTGGAAACACTTAAGCAGAATTTTATAAAGACATGAGAATATCAAAGAACATATGGCATTTGTATTTCAATTGATGACACTAGAGAAAAAGGGGGGGGGGGACAATAGACCAGAAAAACCAAAGGCTAACTGGTGAATCTCATAAACACTGACACAATTTGTTGGAAAGATACTTACTTCCAGTGGCGGGGCGAGACCAAAATTTTATGTGGGCGAGATAAGTTTGGGAGGCCCTCTGGAGGCGCAAGATGACAGGGTTTATACAGTATTTAAAAAAAAATTAAAATTTTATTTATAAAAATTCAATCACTTTTACTGTGTATAATATTATTAAATAATGAGTAACAGTATATAATTAAAGAAATAGAAATTTTCTGCTTTTAGCCTTGCTGAACTCCTTTATTACTATATCATAATCCAACTTAGATGCTATATCTGCTTCAATCGATAAAACTGCCAAAGCTGAAAATCTTTCCTGACCCTTAGTACTACGTAGATATTTTTTTATTAATTTTAATTTTGAAATCTCCTTTCAGCAGAGGCTGTACTTACTGGTACTATAAGCAAAATTCGTATCACAATACAAATATTTGGGTAAATTTCTTTTAAGTTATTTTCTATTATGTATTGGAGCAGTTGTTTCCCATCTTTAACAAAATCGGGTAAATTTTGGATCATTGTTTGTAACTCTTCAAATAGTTCATAAGGCTGGAAATCGCTGTTCTCGCCTACTCTCAAAACTGTGTGTAGATCTTGGCAGTTTTTTAAAATATGGTCTTTTGGAATATTTTTTAAACTTACTCAGATCATAGAGAAATCTGAAATTTTTAAAGTGTTCATTTAAAGACATAAATCTTGAGTCCATATTGTTCATTATGGAATCAATCATTGCATTAAAAAAATCTCTTTCATACCTACTTTTGGGAGATTGTGCAGGTTCATCGCTGCATTCATAATCGAATGTCCTTTTCTTTCTGGCTACCCTTTTATTTTTAAAGTATTTTGACAAATCATAACTGCTTTTTTCAATAAATTGACGAGCTTCGGGTAAGCATTGTTCGAACCCAGTTTGTCGATATTCTCTGATCCAGTCACAAAATTTTCTTAAATGTTCAAGCTCTATGCTTAAATGGACTTGGACAGATCGCCATAGTTTTTTTAGGATATAAACATGCGATAATATCTCATACCATAGATGTAATGATATTACAAACTCTAAGCTGAGCATTTCGTTCAGAATTGAATCACAATCACTAAATGTGTCTGAATGTTCCGAAAGATTTTTTAGGCTTTCAATACATTCAACATCATGAAATTGAAGTAATAGGGCCTCTACTGCCACGATTCTACTTTCCCACCTTGTGTCTGATAAAGGCTTTATAGTAACTTTCAATTTCCCTTTGATTAATTCCCAGCGTTTGCTGGATACTGAAAATAGAAGATAAATTTTCTGAATAAAACCAAAAAATGATTTTGCTGCCGCAGAGCACTTAGCTGCGTCTACCAACATCAAATTCCAACTATGACATCCACATGGTGTAAAAAATGCCCTGGGATTAATATTTAATATTCGATTTTTAACTCCACTGTTTATTCCTACCATATTTGCCCCATTGTCATATCCTTGGCCACTGCAGTTTTGAATATCTAATCCATTTTTTTCCAGCTCTTCCAGTATTGCCTTAGTTAGATACTCTCCAGCCGTCTCAGCGACAGCAAGAAATCCGATAAAGATTTCCTCTATTGATCTACATCTACATATATACTCTGCAATTTACAAAATCTCTTTGTTGTGCATTCCAATGCCTAATGGTACGAGGGAAAAAAGAATTCATAATATAAGAATCAGTCCGGCACCTTATTTCTCTAATTTTATCTTTCCTGTCCTTCCAACTCAAATAAGTTGGTGGAAGAAGTATTTCACTACACTCGAAAGTGAAAGTGGGAGTATGCATGTTTTCCAATAAGTTTAAACGAAACGTGTGTCGTCTATCTACCAGAGACTCCCAACCTAATCTACTAATCAGTTCTGTGACGCTTTCATAAGGACTGTAGCAAGCGGTAACGAATCGAGCGGCTCTTCTCTGTACTTTCTCTATACTTTCGATCAATCCCTTACGAAACAGGTCCCAAATGGCACAACAATAATCCAAATGTGGACACACAAGAGATTTGTACGCTATCTCCTTTGTTTGTTCATTAAAATTTTTCAAGATTCGACCTATGAATCGCAGCCTAGAATTTGCTCCACCTACTAACGAATTAATGTGTATGTCCCATTTCATGTTCCTATGTACTGTTACTCCCAAATATTTCATAGAATCGGTTGATGTATTGCAGAATCTTATGATAACCGATATTTGTTCAACTCGACCAGAGTCTCTAGTGCAGTCGAGCAAAATAGAATAATTTTTTCCCTCTTTTACTCATCGAATCACTTCATCAGTAACTGTTTTTGACATCAATAAGATTAATTCATTTTGAATGTTGTGACATAGATAATGGTTTGTTTCTATATTTTCTTTGATAATTCACTCATTGTGTATTTGTAACGTACAAATTAATAATACTTTTTATTCTTTAACTCTCCGGGAACAAAACAGGCAGGACATTCCGTCGACGTTGGTAACTGAAATAATAAACCAATCGCTTCACGATAATCGGATTTGTGACTGAAACTATCGTAAGCTTCAGAACACAGAAAAATTGAATTATGCAGATGGTAAGGATTGAGACGCGGTGATATTCTATACTACCTGCACATCTGAGAAGCCATAAATCCGCAATTTTTAAAATTTGCTAATAAACTGGACATTTTGTGTCCGGTCGCATGTAGTGGACCGAGCACGGGAAATCGCGTTAGAACAGAAGAAACATGAACGTAGACAAGAAGCAAAATGAATGAAATAAACCCGGTGGCCGAAGATTCCCGAGTAGAGTCATTGTAACGCCAGCAAATATTGCTAAGCTATTGATATTGCTATATTAGTTGCTAACTTGTAGGATTTATTGCATTCTGATGAGTAAAATATTTAGTCGTAGTCACGGCTTTTAATGGTGCTAATCTGTTTTACTGGTTAAGTTGCTTAAACTTTTGGGATGCGAGGCCCCTCAGGGCGCGAGGCCGTAGGCGGTCGCCCACATCGCCCACGCCTTGCGCCGCTTCTGCTTACTTCTTCTTCTTAGCTTTAATCTTGCATAGCAAGATCTGCTTCATTGGACTTCTTCCATTTAATCAAGTCTTGTGTACCTTAAGATGAGGTACTGACTAGTTACACATCCTCCCACAAGGTATCCAGCTAGTGCTTCCTGGGGCTCCCTCATGGTCTTCAGCCCTCCTGGCTTATATTGAGTGTTGTTCTCGCAGAACATGGCTAGACCATCGCAAACAACCCTCACGCCACACCAAATGCTACACGAATGTTCTCATTCCCAATGCCGTCAAATCTAGAGAGTCTCTGTGGCCAGCGAATCATCTTCATTTCCATGACATGCAGCTGTTGTATATGTCATTTTGTGACTGTCCAACATTTGGTTCCATACAATGCCACTGGCTGAATGATGGTTCTGTAAACCTTTGATTTAAGGTCTAGTGGCCGGTCGAAAAGGACTCCTGTTACCTAATTTCACTTCATCCAGGCTGTGTTGACTCTGTTTCGGATATCAGGGAGTGTTTGACTGTCCGAAAAGATTACTGTTTCTACTTATTTGAACTCAGATGACTTACAGAGTTTAATGCCGTCGATATTAACGAACCCATTACTTGGAACTGCACACTCCA
This sequence comes from Vandiemenella viatica, assembly GCA_031002005.1. Taxonomy (NCBI): domain Eukaryota; kingdom Metazoa; phylum Arthropoda; class Insecta; order Orthoptera; family Morabidae; genus Vandiemenella; species Vandiemenella viatica. The sequence continues at coordinate 73,551,367 of JARYHS010008075.1, forward strand.
TGCAACTCAATCTCCCGTGCATTAAGTCGTGTTTGTTGAGGGAAGTTTTCCATCATTGCATTTGTTGTTTCAATTCTCCGCAACAAATCCAATTGATGAAAAGATTGATATCATTAATATCTTATCCTCTCATAATCTGTCATTTAAAGTTCACAGAAAATCTCTCAAGGTTGGTAAGGACAATGGAACGACTTACACATCATTATCTAAGTCACGAAATTCAAAATTAATTTATCACATTGATGTCAAAAATTTTTACCGCTGAAGTGATTCGCAGGATAAAAGAATCAAATCATTTATATCTTGATTGACTGCACTAGAGACTCTGGTCAAGTTTATTAAATGTGTTAGCTTAAGATTTTGTAACATCAACCTACACAATAGAGGAACATTGGATCTCTTTCTGTCATTGAGACAACTGGAGAATTTCCATTTAAAGCATTACTGGAAAAATTAGAAAAAATTGATTAGATATTCAGACCTGTCATTGACAAGGTTACAACAATGGTGCAAATATGGTAGGCATATAAAGTGGAGTTAAAATTCAAGTGCTAAATATTAATCTCAAAGCATTTGTACACTGTGTGGATGTTGTGGTTTGAATTTGCTATTGATAGGCACAGTTAATTCTTCTGCGACAGCAAAAATGTTTAATTTTTTTTTTTTTTTTAATTCAGAAAGTTTATTTGTTATTTTCAATAACCAGCAAACACTAGAAGTAAATCAAAGTCACATTAAAACCTTTAATAGTTACAAGGTGGGAAAGCAGAACCAAGGCAGTGAAGGCTGTATTGTTTCAATGTGATGATGTTTTTGAATGTATTGAAAGCTAAAAAAACTCTCACAGAAGACTCAGACACGCTATGTAATTACATTTTAACCTAAATGCTCCGCTTAGAATTGAACATAATATTACATTTATGGTATAAGATATTATCACGTTTCAATATCCTAAGCAAATTATCACATTATATACAAAGTCCATTGCAGCATTGCTTTTGAGATTCACGATAATTTTGTAATTGGATCAAGGAATATCGACAATCTGGATTTGAACAGTGCTTGTCTGATGCTTGTCAACTTGAAAGCAGCAGTATTGATCTGCCAAAAAAACTTTAAACATAAAAGGGCAACCAAGAACAAAAGATGTTTGGTTATCAAAGAAGTGATTAACCTAAACAGTATTCCAAAGCCAGTCCAAAAAAGAACTTTTTAACACCATGATTCATTCAATGGTGAGCAGTATGGATTCAAGGTTTATGTCTTTGGAAGTTTCGGTTTTCTTTATAATCTAAACAAGTTAAAAAATATGTGTGAGTGGAGACTTTCCCAGCGTATTGATGCAAAAAAATCTTCTCAGGTGTCCAGCCGGATGGTGGTGTAAAAACACGACATTTCGACAGCTGACTCTGCTGTCTGCATCAGGTACCTTGTAGTTGTTCCCATCTGACTGTCTCTGCCTCAACTGGCTTGGCCATCCATCGAACCTCCTTTATACCTTCAGCTGGAAGGTCTGCTAACACTGGTTTGAGAGCATTGGCTTTATAAGCGGCCCGCTATGGCCACCACTGGCACCACTTGCTCCTTCCCTGATTATCTGGACCTCTGTAGAGACCAATTCCTGATCTGGTAACAGTATCACTGAAAGGAACCATAAGGGTTTGGGTTACTTTAATTAACTTGTCAGACATTGCTCCCTGCTGCTTGATTGGTGGTTAAAAATCTATGATTATACAGTTCTGTAAACAGTTGTCTAGTTGGCTGTTATCATCTGCATTATGTCCCACCTGTTCTTGAAGAGTGTAAATATTGTGGTTGACCTCCTCACGCAGTTTCTCTGTCTGCTGAGAACTCTCAGCCTCATTATTTTTGAATGATGGGGAGGTTTGCCCAACCTGAGTGTTTATACTATGAGAATATGACTCATATGTATCCATGAGAATATGGCTCAAATGTATCCTTGAGTTGGTGGTTGAGATCAATTTTGAGCTGTTTCATTTGGTCAGTTCATACATCGAATTTTGTACCTAATAATTCAGATTTTGTGTAAAATGAACTGAGTTTCTTGCCAAATGGTTGTATATATATATATATATGGTCAAATGATTCAATTTTTTGTGTGAAGATAATCGAATTGTTTAGTCTGTGATTCAAGTATGTTTTTAGTTTGTGCTTGTGCTTCAAGTAGTGACTGCATTATCTGCATTGATGTTGGGAATCTATAAGTGTGGGTTGTTCATGTTTATTTATTTTTTTTAATTTAATTTAATTGCAATGGAGCACATGCTCTGGTGGCAGATTCCCTACACACCCATCTTCCCCCTATCCTGCACCCACCTAAATTTGCCCTCTACAAATTTTAACTTTATATTCTTTCATTATATTCTTTAAATTATTCATCATTTCCCATGATAACTTATTCCAATCCCTGATACCCTTACCTAAAAAAGAGAATCTTCCCACACCCTTGTGCCTGAAATCGAGTGCCAGCTTGTGGTCATGGTCATCTTTTCCCTTCAATGCACTACTTTTCATACCTACACCAATATCTTTCCATGCCTCATCATCAGTATACGCCTTGTACACTCCCACAACCCTCTTCAATCTCCTCCGGTCTTGCAATGAATCCCATTCCAGCTCCTTTGTCATATCTGTTACTGATTGCATTCTGCAGTAATTTCCAGAAACAAATCTAGCAGCCCTTTTTGTACCCTCTCCAACTCCTGTATTTGATATGCAAAATGTGGGTCCCATACTACACTGTCATATTCGAACAATGGTCTGACCAAAGTTTTGTAACCCAATTCCTTTACTTCTCTTGTTCATCCCCTCATCACTCTCTCCAACAAGTGCAGAATTTTGAAACATTTTCCTACCACATGTCCAATGTGTCCTGCCCAGTTAAGCTTGTTACCAAATGTAATGCCAAGATATTTACATTTCAAGTCTTCAGCAAGCAATGCTTTCCTCACCTTATATTCATAATTAACCTTTTGTTTTTTTATTTGTGTATCTAATAAGCTGGCTCTTCTTTGCATTTATCTTCATCCCATGTTTACCAACCCAACTAAATATCCTTTCCAGATCACCCTGCAACTGTTTACAGTCCTCTATCATTTTGATTGTGTTATATAGCACTCGATGAACCATGCAAAAATTTTGCGAATAAAATGTGATGAATAGCGAGGTTGAATGCTTGTAATATAATGAAAAGCAGAACCTTAATTTTGTAGCGAATATTTTTTTTAGTGTAATAGGTACGCATCAAAATACTTACAACATATTACAAAACAGTTAGGAATATTAAAAACACTTTTTATTTACAACAAACTGTCACTGACCTTAACCGAATACAACCAACCTGCAAAAAATGCACACAACATCTCTGTGATATTTGTTGCTGTCCGAATAAAATGTTGAATGTGGGAATTGTATAGAAAAATTAAAGTGTTTCCATAACAGAAGAAAATATTCGAAAAGCTACTTATTGAATTAAAAAAAAAGTTTATTGACTTCTCTGTGATATCTGCTGCTGCACACACACACACACTGTTGGAAAATTATTGATAATTTTGCCCTCTAAGGGTCGAATTACAAAAAATTTCTTTTATTAAATATGGCGTGACCAAAGCAGCCACCTTGGTCTTCAAAATGATACCTTATTTATTGATTTTGGGTTTTTATCAAGCGAGGTAAAAAAAAAAAAAAATTTAGAAATGGTGATATTTTTGCCCCTTAAAGGTTGTATGAATTTGGAGAAAGTTTCTTTTTAAAATATGAACTGACCAAAGCGGATAATTGAATATTTAAAACTATACCTCATTTATTAATTTCGGTTGGGTATCAAGAGAAATAAATAGCTCGTGATAGTAAAATGCGTTGTAGAAATATTAATACTTTTGCCCTCTAAGATTAGAATTTAAAAAAATATATTAAAAATGTGGTTTAATGAAACCTAAGAATTTACAAAGACCTCAATCTTTAAAATGATACCTCGTTTATCATTTTGTTTAATTATCAAGGGAGAGAAATGACTCGAGACACAAAGGCATTTTAGAAATACTGATATTTATACCCTTTAAGAGTTCAATTCAGAAAATAAATTCTAAAATGTGATGTTACCGCAGTGGAAACCTTAATTTTTAGAATGATACCACTTTTATCTATTTCGGTTAGATATTAGTGGAGATAAATGGCTTGTGACACAAAAATGTGTTGTAGAACCATTTATACTTTTCCCTTTAACGGTTGAATTACAAAAAAACTTCTGTTTTAAAATATGATGTCACCAAAGCTGAGGCATTACTCCTCATACTCTTACTTGACTTATCAATTTTGGTTAGATATCCAGGGATATAAATGGCTTGAGACACAAAACATGCATTTTAAACATATTGACATTTTTTCCCTTTAAGGGTCAAATTACAAAAAAATTCCTTTCCTAAAATATACTGTTGCCACGGTGGAGACGTTAGACTTTAATATAATACCTCATTTATCTATATCGGTTTGATATCATGGGAGATAAATGGCTCGTGACACAAAAATGCGTTGTAGAAAAATGTATACTTTTTCCCTTTAAGGATTGAATTCCAAAAACATTCTTTCTTAAAATATGATGTCACAAAGCTGAGACATCTACTCCTCATAATCCTAGTTCATTTATCGATTTTGGTTAGTTATCCATGGAGAAAAATGGCTCGACACACAAAAAAACGCATTTTAGAAAAATTGACTTTTTCATCCTGTAAGGGTCAAATTACGAAAAATTCCTTTCTTAAAATATAATTTTACTATGGCCGAGACTTTAGTCTTTAATATGATTTCTCATTTATCTATATCGGTTAGATATCAATGGAGATAAATGGCTCTTGACACAAAAAACGCATTTTAGAAAAATTTACATTTTTGCCCTTTATGGGTCGAAAAACGAAAAATTCCTTTCTTAAAATATAATTTTACCACGGCGGAGACCTTAGTATTTAATATGATACCTCATTTATCTATATCGGTTAGATATCTAGGGAGATAAATAGCTCGTAACACAAAAATGCATTGTAGAACGATTTATACTTTTTCCCTTTAAGGGTTGAATTCCAAAAAAACTTCTTTCTTAAAATATGATGTCACCAAAGCTGAGACATTACTGCTCATAATCTTACTTGATTTATTGATTTTGGTTAGATATCCATAGAGATAAAAGGCTCGAGGCACAAAAAACGCATTTTAGAAAAATTAACATTTTTGCCCTTTAAGGGTCGAATTACGAAAAATTCCTTTCTTAAAATATACTGTTACCACAGTGGAGACCTTAGTCTTTAATACAACACCTCATTTATCTAAATGGGCTAGATATGAAGTGAGATAAATGGCTTGTGACACAAAAACGCATTGCAAAAATATTGATACTTTTGTCCTTTAAGGGTCGAATTCTGAAAAATTCTTGTCTTAGTATATGATGTGACAAAAGTGGAGATATTAATCTTTAAAATGATGCTTGATTAAATGATTTCAGATAGATACCCAGGGAGATAAATGACCCGTAACACAGAAAACAGCATTTTAGACATATTGACATTTTTGCCCTTTAAGGGTCAAATTCCGCTAACTTTCTTTCCTAAAAGATGATGTTATCAAAGTGGAGACCATAAGCTTTAAAATGACACCTCATTCATTGGTTTCAGTTAAGTATGAAGGAAGATACAGGCTTGTGACAAAAAAAAAAAAAAAAAAAAAAAAAATTATACCTTATAGATATAATGCATATGATTATGTCATCTGCAAACAACCTAATTTCAGATAGTAAACAATTAACACAAATATTCATTAGAATAATGAATAGCAATGGTCCCAATATGCTACCCAGTGTCTCTTCCAATTTTACTTCCACCTCTGTTGATAATGCATTTCCTAGCCTAACTTTCTATTTTCTACCTTTTAAAAATTGTTCTACCCAGCAAATCTCTTTCTCGTCCATTCCAATAGTTTTTACCTTGTACATAGGTGGTACCAAAACCAACTACATCATCATCAGAGGATGATCTAGGAGAGAACTCAGGTTGGCCACAAGATAACAAATGGTCTGATGTGCTATCAGCATTGTGGTAGAAGAGGGGTACTACATCGGGGTTTGGTGCGAGGGATGTGTCCCGTCGAGTGCAAGATTATTTTCAGCCATAGTAAAAATTTTAGTAGGATAAACTCTAATTTACCAACAAAAGTTTTAATACTGACTCACAAGGTAAACTTAGAAATTAAATAAAGTAAATTGAGACTGCTTAGTAAACAAAATTCTTCAGGAATGTAACTTCGATGAGCATTTAAAGATTTAAGCTATTGGTCTCCTTCGAAACAAATATCTTTCTTAAGTCTGTAATTATTCAAACAGTAAAACAAACCAAAAAAAATCACAAATTGACAGTCAAAAATATTTATTGATAAGCTAGAGCTAAACATGAGAAGTCAAAGACCAACATCTGGCTGGCAATGTCAACAATGGTGTGTAAATCCATGGTCAAAGAACTCTCTGATTGTGATTAATGTCGCTGAATGGCTGTTGACATAGCAAGGCAATATGGTGACAACTACATATTTGAGAATTTAATAACTATCATATAAAGAAAATTCGGAGCTGCCTGTATAGTTGTTTCAAAAGGGAAAAGAAATTTCTAACTATGACCTGTGAAAGCTATGTATCAAGCCACATAGTTACATCAAACAAATGCATCACGTAGTTGGTATCAAAAAATGATGATGTGCACATTCACAACAGGTACCAAGTTTTCACTTTAGTTGGTAAGAAATCGTTACACTTGTACAATGCACAGCAATTATGTGTGATGTACTTCATCATGAAATGATACAAAAGGTGTGTTGTGGCAAGCAGAGAACTTATCTTGAGAAGTAACTGGAGACTTTGAGATGTGAGCCAAGATGTCTGGTCCATGAGGCTGGCAGCAGGCTAATGCTGGTGCCTGCAGCAACGGCGTGAATGTCTGCATCGCTGAAGTCGGTGGCAGCCTTATTGCTCCCAGCAGTATTGTTCTGCCACATACATACTGTCGTTGGTCGTGCATAACATCAATGAACTGAGCACCTGGTTTTCTGAAAGATATGATGAATACCTCAATCTTTGCAGGACGCTATACATTTGCCATGTTACCACACTGTCGCTATAAGTCGGCTTCTGTCACATTAATGTGATACTGATTGTTAGGCATGCAGGTTCATTTATGTTCAGAAATCATAACGCAGTTTGCTTTAAAGATCACTCTAGATTTATTCAAATCCTCTTACAGGTTTCTTCATCACCACCAACAGCTATTTTAGTTGATTCTTGGCTGTCCGGGTGGTGCTGCGTCATGTTTCTTGAAACCAATGTTTTGACCCTCATTCTGGGGTCTTCTTCCAGGGCAGAACTTCTGCCCTGGATGAAGACCCCAGAATCAGGGTCGAAACATGACGCAACACCACCCGGACAGCCAAGAATCAACTGACCCTGGCCACGGAAGCCTACGATTACAGCTATTTTAGTTATTTGACCACAGATAAGGAATAACATATATCTTCTACCACAATTGCAGGTTCACACCACACGTAATTTCAACAACGCAACACATTTTACCCTGGCATAAATTACCAGTAGCTCTCAGTTCTTCCTGATTACTTGTCTAAATGTCTAAAGAAACTGAATCATGATGCTTTCTTCCTAGCCACTTCTTAGTCAAACATGGGAAAACCATATCTCATGACCCTCATACACTCAACATGCTTGCCTGTTGGCTCCACTTTCCGTGAATGCTAGCTTCAGACTACTTACAACAATCACTCAACTGTTTCTACGCTGTGCCCTTCCATGCTCAACAATGCATCGCGGAAAAACTGAGGATATACAAACCATTAACTATGCTTAAATTATTTCTTTGGCTTTTTTATGTTTCAAAATGTTTTTCTAATTCTAAATATGACCCCAAACACATTAAATTTACGGTTGCCTCTCAATTCCTTCTGCATATTGATTGATCAAATACCGTCCCAACACAACACTATAAACCTAAAACTATAGGGAAGTGTGAAGCCTTGTCAATTGGGAAGGGGGGCACACAGAGCGAATTAGCTTTGCCACTCGTATGGACAATACCCTACCTCTGTGCCACCAGATGTACTACGTCTTCTTCACCACCTTTTAGAATTGAAAACCTTTATTTTAACACCACATATTTAGAAAGTTTCCTCTGAGAAGTCATTGTTAGTACTGAGAAGTAGGCATTTACTTTTTTAATAATGTGTGGGGGGGGGGGTGAAAATTTTTCTTTTGATAGCAGGGGAGTCTGATGAGAAATCTACTTTAAACAAAAGATGGGTTTATGATGAATTTTATGAAATATGAATGCAATGGGACCACTGAATAATGTATCTAGGCATATCTGTATGTTGGAGAACTGAGGAGAAGGGAAGGTATTAAAACACTTGTAGATAATGATGGAGAAGAAGTTATTGGTGATTTAAAAAAGGCAGAGATATTAAGTAACTGGTCTGATGAAATCATTACGGACTAAGGATTAGAAATGGGAAGGAGTAAATTATACGAGGAGCTTGTCTACAAAAAATTAGAAATGAGCATGCTAAATTTTTTTTGAAATTCATCATATTATGAAGGAGTTACAAAAGGTGTAACGGATAGCGTTCTGGCCTCGCATTCGGGAGGACGGCAGTTCGAATCCCCATCCGGGCATCCAGATTTGGGTTTTCCATGGTTTCCCAAATCACTCCAGGCAAATGCCGGGTTGCTTCCTTAAAAAGGCCATGGCCGAATGCCTTCCCATTCCTTGCCCCCCATCCTATCCCATCTCTAAAGACCTCACTTTTGAGAGACGTAAAGCAGTAAAAAAAAAAAATAGTTACAAAAGGTAATAAAGTGTATATGGGCTGTTATTACTACAAATATATTGAAGATAGTGGGATATGACATTGCACCTAACCTTGAAACGTTATTCAGGTTGAAATAGGAGTTTTGCTCCATACCAGGGTACTGGAAAAGTGTGAAATACCTGTACATAAAGGAAGGGTGACAATAGGGTTGAAAATTTCAGGCTGATTAGTTTGACATCAGTAGCAGGTAAATTAATGGAGAGATTGATATGCAACCAGATCAGAAATGTCTGAGAGGAAAGAAAATGGTTTGTTTATCATCAGCTTGATTTCAGGCAAGCATATTCATATGAATCTCATTTAGTACACTATATACAATTTTTGATGAAATGAACATTGGTGACAAAGTTGACAGTGTAAGCACTATATCTTTTTAAAGAATTTGACAGAATGAACCTACAAAATAGTGCTAGAATGATATAAACCTTTGATGTAATGATCAAAGTGAATCATTGGATAGAAGAATTTTTAAAAGGCAGAAAGCAAAGAGGAAATGTTGTATCAAAAGAAGTAGAAGGAAAATGGGAATGCTATGTGGTAGATAGTTGAAAAAGGGGGAAAATGGGTGTGTAGGGAAATTGACACTAGAACGTGCACTTCATTGTAATTAAATTGGGACCATTGCTATTCATTATTCTAATGAATAATTGTATTGATTGTTTACTATCTGAAATTAGATTGTTTGCAGATGACATAATGCTGTATAAAAGAATCAAAACGATAGAGGACTGTAAACAGGTGCAGGGTGATCTGGACAGGATATCTAGTTGTGTTGGTAAACATGGGATGAAGATAAATACAAAGAAGAGTCAGCTTATTAGATATACAAATAAAAATCAAAAGGTTAATTATGAATATAAGGTGGGGAAAGAATTGCTTGCTGAAGACTTGAAATGTAAATATCTTGGCATTACATTTGATAACAAGCTTAACTGGGCAGGACACATTGGACAGGTGGTAGGAAAAGGTTTCAAAATTCTGCACTTGTTGGAGCGAGTGATGAGGGGATGCACGAGAGAAGTAAAGGAATTGGGTTACAAAACTTTGGTAAGACCATTGCTCGAATATGGTAGTGTAGTATGGGACCCACATTTTGAGTATCAAATACAGGAGTTGGAGAAGGTGCAAAGAAGGGCTGCTAGATTTGTTTCTGGAAATTATCGCAGAATGCAATCAGTGACAGATATGATAAAGGAGCTGGAATGGGATTCATTGCAAGACAGGAGGAGGATGAGGAGGGTAATGGGAGTGTACAAGGCATATACTGGCGATGAGGCATGGAAAGATATTGCAGTAGGTATGAAAAGTAGTTCATGGAAGGGAAAAGATGACCATGACCACAAGCTGGCACTCGATTTCAGGCACAAGGGTGTGGGAAGATTTTCCTTTTTAGGTAAGGGTGTCAGGGATTGGAATGAGTTACCAAGGGGAATGATGAATAACCTACCGAAAACGTTAAAAGAATTTAAAGTTAAAATTTGTAGAGGGCAAATGTAGGTGAGTGTAGGATAGGGGGAAGTTGGGTGTGTAGGGAAATTGCCACCGGAGCATGTGCTCCATTGCAATTAAATTAAAGTCTGGGGTGCTAGTAGGTAATATTGCAAATCACCATGCTCCCTAAGGAGGAATACTGTAACTTATTGCTGCACTCTGCTACATCACCATATTTTCTGTTCAATGAAACATCTGGTGTTTGATGGAATACAGGTGCAGCATGTTTATTATTAGCAAATAGATGATGATTTTATTTCTGTTAGAAAAATTTCAGTTAGTGTTTGTTGAATACGGTTAAATAATATTGATGCAATACTGCAATCATATGTATATTATTTTTAAAAGGTGTTTTTTGGTCACAAGCCAGTATCTCCCTCTATACATAGTGAAAATTGATAAATGAGGTATCATATTATAGATTAAGGTATCTGCTTTGGTTAAATCTTATTTTAAGAAAGTAATTTTTCCAAATTCGACCCTTAAAGGGCAAAACTGTCAATATTTTTAATTTTTTTTTTTTTTTTGTGTCAAGAGTCATTTATCTCGCTGGATACCTAGCCGAAATCGATAACTGAAGTATCATTTTAAAGATTAAAGTCTCCACTTTGGTGACATCTTATATTAACAAAGGAATTTTTTGGAATTTGACCCTTGAAGGGCAAAAGTATCATTATTTCTGTAACATTTTTTTTGTCACGAGCTATTTATCTCCCTTGATATCTAACTGAAGGCATGAAATGAGGTATTATTTTAGAGACTAAGGTCTCCACTTTGGTCACATCATATTCCAAGAAATGAATTTTTTGGAATTCTACACTAAAGCACAAAAGTATCAATATTTCTATAAGGCGTTTTTGTTGCATGAAACATTTATCTTCCTTGAAATCTAACCAATATGGACAACTGAGGTATCATTTAAAAGGTTAAGGTCTCCACTTCGGCCACATCAAATTTCATGATTTTTTTTTAATTTGACCCATGAGGACAAAAGTATCTTTATTTCCAAAATTTATTTTTTTGTCATGAGCGATTTATCTCCCTTGATATCTAACCAGAATCAAGACGTAAGATATTATTTTAGAGATTAATGTTTCCATTTTGGTCAAATCATATTTTAAGAAAGAAATTTTTCAGAATTTGATCCTTAAAGGGCAAAAGTGTCAATATTTCCATAATATATATTTTTTTATCATGTGCCATTTATTTCTATTGATATCTGACCAAAATACATACATGAAGTATCATTTTAAAGATTGAAATCTCCACTTAGGGACCATTATAAATTAACAATGAAATTTTTCAGAATTTAACCCTTGAATGACAAAACTGTAAAAAGTCATTAATATGAGACAGTTCAGAGCCAAACTGTTGGATAGCAGCAGCACATTTCACAGAGATTTTAATAAACTGCTTCACTGGCATCAACTTTTGTTACACTAAACAAATAAACAATTGCTACAAATGAGGCAGTTCTTCTTTCAGCCTATTACCAACCACCAACCTTACTATTCATCCTATTTGTGAAATTTTTGTATGCGTCATTTAGTGGTTATAGTTTTGCTTTGTGTATTCATTATGTTTAGCATTAATTTACTGTATTCCTCGTGATGCAAAATGGTGATTTGCATATAACTTCTTCAGTTGGGTTTAAAAATCGATCTATAAAAATCACACTTGCTACAGTTGGATGGTGTTTGTATACAATAAACATTAGTTCATTTGGTTCACTTATATGATTACAATACAATACATATTTCAAGATTTTGGTACTGACTAAAAGGTTATCTGAATTTAATATTTGTTTTGTGAATATTGAAATTTTTATATTTCAGAATCTTCAGTTCTGCTATATGGCCTATAATTTGATTGAAGAAATACCCACGTCTGTCTTAGAGAACATTACCCATATCAAGAAATTAGATTGTAGAGAGAACCCTGTATTACTACTTTCCAGGCAGCATGAGGTAAAGCATGTGCATCACTATTTTTCTAGCTTCATATTTCAAATAAGTTTGATAATGATGTGTCTAATACAGCCATTTAAATGAAAACTGGGAAGTTACATAGTACAATCCTACAACTTTCTTGAGGTCATTACGGTTTCACCAAATTGGCTATAGAATAAAATGACTGTGATGTATTCAACTTATGACAATGGAATACCAGTCAAATGTGATTATAACCAATATTATAATGGAATTTATGTCTTGGTGGTATTTACCCTATGCATTTACTTTTGCATTTTATGAATGTTTACTTTAAATTGTATTATTATTATTATTGGAGAGAAATTGTGTAGCCCCTTCGTTTATAACATTTATCAGTCCCTGACATGTGTTTTATCAGTTTAATGTGGTAAATCATGTAAGCAAATGCTGCACTTTTCCTCAATTTCTACCTCAAAAATACTAATAATCACAAGCCAAATGTCACATGCTACATAAATGAATGTTGCACTAATTTTCCTCCTTTTATAGTACTGATCTGTAATTACTGAAGTTGTTGACACTGTGTTGAAAGGTCACATTTACTGCGAGGTAATGATTGCAGGTTACCCAGTTTTGATTCCATATAAATTTCAGACAACTTTTCAATTTAATCCTGAAAATGACTGTTCAATATTAATATGTTATCAGATAATAAGAAAATCAATCAAAGATATTGGAATACAGTTGTAAGCATATACATGATAACAACACAAATTTCCATATTCTCTCTTGTTCACATTGAAAGTTACACCTGGAACACAGATTTGCATTCCACACTCACATGTTCGATATTAATTTTATTTTTAATAACTGTAACTGAGTCATTTCTTCTACTGGTCAGAAAGTTTAAACCATAGGTTGCCAACCTTTTTTGGCCTACTGTCTCTTTTTCGAAATATAAATTACTCACTTCCCACGTATCAACAAAAAATGCTCACCACCCACTTTTCAGAAAAGAAAACAGCACATTGACTTCTCTTCTTTTAATAAATAATATAACACATAGTGACACAACTTTTTTGGCTCTTAAACAATTTTTTGAAACAGTGATTCAATGTTGCCCTCTTAGTCGAAATGTACACTTAGTCGAAGTGTACAATATTACATGTCCTTGTATTTCTACATATATTTCTAAAATTATTTTATTAAAAGATATAAATAAAATTGGTGTATTTTCACAGCTTGATTGACAAATAGATATTATGAAAAAATATCATTAATTTGAGGGCTTAGATTGGTGTAATTAAACTAATTTTTCAATATTTTGTGCCTAATTTATTATCAGCTACCTTAAATCTCCATATTACAAAATTGAAAATCTGTTTCTTTTATAAGCATAAATTGCTGACTACACTAAACCCGATTTTGGCTACGTATGCTCATTGAAAAGCAATTAAAAATTTCTTTGTCCTTAAAGCCAGAAATAATACTGCAAAGCAGGGGGGCAGTGGTTGGTTCTCAATGCCTCCTAAATTTGTCTTGGGGCAGTAACATCCCCCCATGATCACTTCAATGCCCACCAGTGGGTTGTACCACACCTGTTGGAAACCACTGGTTTAAATTTCTTACCTGCTATTAGTACTAGTAGTATTTTATTTGTCCTCTAAATCTTATGAATAAGTACTGGTGACAATGGAATGAAAGAACTGCCATGAGGCAATGTTTGTGGGGAATAAATAGATAAATTACATCCAACACTCACCAAAGTTAATAATAATATTTAATTAAAACTGTAATCGAGCAAACACTTCAGTGGCGATTTCCCTACACACACATCTTCCCCTTTTCTGCACCCACCTACATATGCCCTCTACAAATTTTTACTTTAAATTCTTTAAACGTTTGAGTCTTTTTTTTTTTTTTTTAACGCCTCATCGATGTTGAGGTTATTAGAGGCGGCATGGAAATGGCCGTGGCCTTTTGAAGGAAGCAACTAGGCATTGGCCTGGAGTGATTTGGCGAAACCATGGAGAACCAAAATCTGGATGCCTGGACGGGGATTCGAACCTGCGTTCTCCCGAATGCGAGGCCAGAACATTAACCATTCACCCACCACACTTGGTCAAGCCGTGCAGTTAACCCAGCCACACACATAATGAAATAGACTGTTGGAAGTGGTGGGGGGAGCATGATGATATAATTGCAAGTATTAATTACAAGAAAGATTAAAAAGGGGAATAATCTTATATATATACTAGCTGACCCGGCAATGCTTCGCTATTGCTAGACTTGAGCACATATATAGATTAAATGAATGCATTTAAAAATTTGTGTTTAGTAAAATGAGATATTTATGTATAAATTCTAATTACTGTTTCATTAAATTTCAAGTTTATTGCAATGGTCTTGGATATGTAATGTTTTTGGTGATTGCAATCAGCATATATAAATATAAAAAAAGCTCATTTTGTTTTGGAGATATATGCTAAACACAGAAAAGTTGGACGTGTACATCAGTCTTAAGAGGTGTTAAACTGGAGAGTGGCTGCAGTTTTCTAAACTAAATATAAACATCATTTTCACATATTTTGAAGCATTTGTGTACATCATTCCTTGGACATCAAATAAAAACTGTAGATTTGTGTATTGTCACAAACACTTTAAAATAATTTTTTAAACTCAAGTTCAAATTTCTTGGTCAGCAATTGTCCGTTTGTAATCTGTCTGTTGCCGTTTAACAGGAAATAATGTGTACTTTAATAATGTTGCTATCTATTTTGTCTAATTTCCCCAGCATTTTTGAGATGTTTCCAAAAATCTAAATGGTTTCAAGCGTAAATTTTTCATAATTAGGGTGATAGGGAAAGTGGTTGGGTTTTTTAAACCAAAGAAAGACAGAATTTTTCTCTTTGCTTTAATTTACACATGTGCACATTGAATAAAGTTCGTGTACAGCACAGTGAAAATTAAGAGAGGAGGACATTGGAAAAAAATAAGGGGGGAGATAAAGGAAAGAGGGTTTCGGTTCTTGCAATCTAAATATATATCATATTTTTCTATCTGTTTTACAGTTTGAGTGTGCAAATTTCTTATATGAATTCTTTTTTCCCTCATACCATTAGGGATTGGAATGCACAGCAAAGAGATTAGCTTTGGTGCTGAGCACCCTTTGCCACCCACAATTTTGTGAATTGCAGAGTATATATGTAGATGTAGATGTAGATAAAAACTGAGGCCATATTATTAGATGCACTGCAAATCTTTAGTATTATTTGTAATAATTACATGTTGAGTACTATTTCTCATGCAATTAATCATAAAATTTATAACAGTTATTTAGGGCACTTAGTTCATTGTTGAATTTTATGTCTATTTTTTGCTATTTGACATTGGATTGTTGACTTATTGTGGTTATCAGTGTGCATAGTACAAAGTACAGGTACGCACCTGTTCAGTGGTGTTCTCGCATGTAACTAACTACTCTGTTTCTTTATTCACCTTTATTATCATTTGTGTAATATCGACATCACAAGTGATTATTTAATAACCAGATATTACTGATTGTGACTTTTAAAAATGGCTAAAAGAGGAGATATTACACCACGTAAAAAAGCAGAAGTCAAAACCCTCGTTAATACAAAAATGTATTCCAAGTGGGAAATTTCACGAAGGTTGAAATTATCCAATGCTAGCGTGAGGCGCATAAAGAATAAAATTGATTCAAGTGAAGAATTGAGGCCCAGAAGGAAGAAACAATGTGGAAGAAATCCAATTTTGACCCCATGGACAGAAAGATTTCTCAAAAGAATTTGTCTAGAAAACAGATTTGCAACAACGAAACACATAAAATCTCAACTGGAAGAGGCTAATGTGAATGCATCTGAATGCACTGTTTGCAGAAAGTTGAAGGATATTGATATCAAGGCTTGTCGACCTGCTAGAAAACCAAAGTTAACAGCCGCAAAGAAAGCAAAATGTCTGAAGTGGGCTAAACAGTGGTGTGATAAGAATGTGGACTTCTGGAGTTCGGTAATTTAATATATTATTTATGATATGATAGATGCTATGTACATTTATTCATAGTATATTAATTAAGTTTCTTGATTTTTACAGGTATGCTTCAGCGATGAAAGCATGTTTGAAATTTTAAGTAACAAATGTCAGCATGTGCGCCATCGAACAGGAGAAAAATTCCATCCTGACTGCATTATTCAGACCATAAAACACCATAACAATGGTGATGATTTGGTCTGTCATCAGTAGCAAGGGTACAGGACGTCATTATGAGGTTAAAGGCATAATGAGGCAAGACCAGTACAAAGAAGTCTTGCAAAAATGGTTAATACTGCAGGTCAGAGAATGGTTCCCGAATGGGGAACCATTTATTTTTATGCAGGATGGCACTCCCTGTCACACAGCCAGGTTGGTAAAAACCTTTCTGAAGGAACAAAATATCCCTCTGTTGGACTGGCCAGGTAACAGTCCCGACATGAACCCCGTAGAAAATGTATGGAAACTCATGAAGAGGGAGATGGCAAAAGATGTCGTCACGACAGAAACGCAGCTCTTGGAGAAGATCATCCATGTGTGGTATCATCATCCACAAATGCAGGATACTGTACAATCCTGCATCAACAGCATGCCGCGCTGTATTAAGGCTCTCATAGCTGCGAAAGATATTAAAACTAATGTTTTAATTTTCACAATATTTTAATAGTTTGTTGTGATTATTTGAAATAAAATATTTTCAACAAATATTGTGTTTTATTTATTTGTTATATCACCTGTGTCATGAAGCAGACTACACATAATAATTTTATTGAAATTTATGTATTAAAAAACTTATTTAGTTAGCCACAAATCAAAATTTGCATAAAAACTGTAGTGCGTCGAATAAATTGGCCAGGGACTGTATATGGAATATTGACAAAACTTAGGGGGTTGGAGTAAAGGGGGAGAGCAGTTGGTTGTTTAAAACCAAATGTAATCAGCATTTTTCTCCCTTTTTGAAGTATACAAATGCTTGCGTGTTTCAATAAAGATCCCTGGAAATTAATAGGGGTGGAGTATAGGTGGAGGTGGTGGGGTTGAGCTTTGGCAAATTGAAAGAAAACATTATTATTATTATTATTTAAGTATATGTCTGCAAATTCCTTCATAGGACCTGGATCTTTGTGCAAAGAACATTGACAATAATAAAGGGGTGGAAAAGCGGAAGGGATTGGGTTTTTGTGCAGCTAATGTCTACAGTATTTTTCTATTGTTTTTAAAGTATACATGTGAAAAGTTCCATCGAAATTGGATAAAAAGTGTGGGTTTAAGTAAAAATTAAGAGGGTGGAGAGGGGGGGAAGGGATGTGATTTTGAAAACCATATGTAGGCAGAATTGTTCTGTTTGTTTTAAAGTATGTGTATGCCAATTTCCATCGAAATCAAATAAAATTATTAGGTGTTATGGGGAAGAGGGGGTGGTTTTGAAGTTGAAAAGGGGAGAGGGATTGGGTTCTTGAAAAGCTAATGTCTACAGTATTTTTCTATTTTTTTAAAAGTATACATGTGAAAAGTATCAAAATAGGATAAAAAAGTGTGGGTTTGAGTAAAAATTACGGAGTGGGAAGGGGGAGAGGGCTTGAGTATTTGAAAACCACATGCAGGCAGTATTTTTCTGTTAGTTTTCAAGTATATGTTTACAAAGTTCCATCAAAATGTGTAGGTTTTTTAAATTATGGGGTGTAAGGGGGAAGACGGGGTGGTTTTGGGATGGAAAAGGGGAGAGGGGTTGGGTTTTTGTAAAAATAATGTCTACAGTATTTTTCTTTTTTTTTTTTTTTTTAAGTATATGTGTACAAAGTCCACCAAAATCGGATAAAAAGTGTGGGTTTGTGTAAAAATTAAGGGGTGGGAAGGCGGAGAGAGGATGTGTTTTTGGAATCCATATGTAGGTAGTACTTTTCTGTTTGTTTTAAAGTATGCATGTGCAAATTTCCGTAGAAATCGGATAAAATCTGTAGGTTTCTTTAAATTATGGGTTATTATGGGGAAGAGGGGGTGGTTTTTTAGAAATTTTATTTTTTAGAAACCTTCTCTGACGTGCATTCTACAACTCACTAAAGTTTCACCATAATTGGATGAACGGTTTAGGAGCGCATAGAGGACAGACAAACATACATACGCACATTGATTTTTATATATAAGAGATATACATAGACATATATATAAATAGAAGTGTGTTTCCCTATACTTCACTATTCAGCCAACACTACCTAGCACAGATCACTGGTGTTTGTGTGTGAAAGTAGCATGGAGTTTTCTATCATTCACAACATTGTTCGAATGCTGATAGCTGTGGGGGTGTGTGAAATGTGATGGTTAAAATTGGTCACTGTAGGACATTTTAATATTTCGACCAAAGACTTGTGTCTCCTTATACTTCTCTTTCCTGCCTCAACTACGTAGGATAGATCAGTGGTGTTTGTGTGTGGAAGTATCAACGAATCTCCCATTGTGCAATATGGTGGTTAGATGTCGGTAGGTATGGGGGTGTGGGAGATATGGTGGTTGAAAGTGGTCGACCTGCATGACTTTCATATTTCTACCAAAGACGTATGAGTCCCGGTGTATCACTTTTCAGCCAAAACTATCTAGTGCAGATCACTGGTGTTTGTGTTTGGTAGTAGAACAGAGTCACCCATCGATCACAATGTTGACCAAATTTTGGTAGCTGTGAGATTGTATGAATATGGTGTTAAAAATTAGCTGATCTAGGATATTTTCGTATTTCAACCAAAGACATGTATATTTCACTTTGCTGCTTGAACTTCATAGTGCAGATAACTGGCATTTATAAGTGGTAATACCATCGAGTCTCCCATCGTGAACTATGGTGGTTAGATGTCAGTAGCTATGGGGGGGGGGGAAATATGGTGGTTGAAAGTGATCGACCTGGAGCATTTTAATATTCCGAACAAAGACGTGTGTGTCTCTAAATTTCACCCTGCAATCCCAACTATCTAGCGCAGACCACAGGTGTTTGGGTGATAGTAGCCTCCGAGCTGCCATTGTGAACTATGGTTGTTACATGGCGGTAGCTATGCGGGGGTCAGAGATATGGTGGTTGAAAGTGGCATTTTCTTATTTTGACTAAGATGTGTGTGTTTCTATATTTTAGCTTGCAGCCACCGCTTCCTTGCTCTGACCACTGGTGTTTGTGTGTAGGAGTAGCATGAAGTCTTGCATTGTGTGCCATTGAGGTTGCATGTTGGTAGCTGTGGGTGTGTGGGTGTGTGTGGGTGTGGTGGTTAAAATTGGTATATATTTAGAATTAGATGTGTGTGTTTCTATATTTGGGAATGGTCGACGTAGAACAGTTTCTTAAGTCAAAGAAAGTATTTTAAATATTATTTTGAATTTTCTAGTGCAGAGCACTGGTTTTTGTGTGGTTGAAAAATTAAAAAATGAGTGGTTAAGTGTGAAAAGGTAATGTATAAAGATAAAAAATGCCAATGTATAAAAGTGAATATTCGCAATTTCGATTCGTATCTTTGACTTTTCTAAATAAAAGTATACGTATAACTGTGTAATGTGAAGCGTGACACAATGCATAAGTAGCATTTTATAAATAAGAGCATGCATATAACAGAAAAATTGAGAAGTGACGTATGGAAATTAAAAATATAAAGATGAAAATTCCATTCTGAATCGTATCTTATAGTTTTATAAATAAATGTGTTTGTATAAAAAAAACTTGAAAAGTGAATAATGATGTCTGAAATGAAAAAAATATATCAGTTGCCTTTTATAAATAATGCTGCACATATAAAAGAAAAATTACAAAAACTGTATAGTGTAGCGTCAAAAGTCTAAATACAAAGATAAAAAATGTAAAGTGTAAAGGATAATATTTGTTATCTCTGATCCTATCTTAAACTTTTAAAAATAAAAGTGTAATCAATTGTACTAGTGATCGGCCAGCGATCGAAATTCGACCGTAATTCATTAAGTTGTTTAGTTTCTTTCATGAAAGAGTAATAATCTAGTAATTCTCTGCATTACCTATAAAATTAAAAGATACACTCCACACATGACCGTATGATAAATTTTAGCTTCTAATCTAACCACAGCAAATGATGAAATGTATTTATCAATGGTTTATTTAGGCTGGAAAACTGCTTTAGCTTTATGAAACATGCACGTTTAAATGTATCTATCAAAATAATTTCGTCATTTTGTGTGTTCGCTATTTAAATTTGGACTATTATCATTTTGAATTTCACGCAAATAAATATTCCTTATTTCTTGTCTCTCTCTCTCTCTCTCTCTAATGAAATTACTGAAATAAAAAAATAAAAAAACACTTAACCAAAATTTAACATTTGAAATAATCAAATGACCATATAGTATCTGGCAGAATCGCTACATTCCTTTTCAAAATATTCCTTTCATAACTTCAAACATTAATCTCTACTTTATCTGAGTCTTGCATTTTACCAAAGACCACAGAGTGTCTCAATGCGGGGAATTCATGTAAGAATGTTGGCTCCAATCCTATTTCACGTGCACACACAAGTACACAAATTAATTTTTTATTTTAATAATCTATTTGTAACATGTATTAACTATGCTTAATATATTTTTGGGTGGGTTTGTACATTCTGCACCAGTGAAAAACTGTTACTGATCTGTTTAAATTTGGATTAACTGTTTCCTTATAGTGTCCTCTTCACGTTTAGCACTCTCCTTTTCCAGAAAAGTTGCCATGAATTAAATTAAAAATGCCGAAATATGGGATGCTCCACAACCATGAAATGTTAGCAGCACTGTAAAAATGACACAAAAATTATTGGCACAGGGATCATATCAATCTAAATAGGTTCGTTTTGTCATAGTGATCATGGTTAGGTTGAAATTCGGCCTGGACCAAGAGTAAAAAGTTTACGGGAAATTCATTCCGCGCAGCCCATGTCGCAAACCAGAGACAAACTGCACATTTGTTTATAACTGAGGCAATCGATTATCTCTGACTGCTTATATCGATTCAAAGGTTTGTAAAATATATTATACATCATTTTAGCTTTCTGTATTTCTTTACGTTCCTCCGTTCGCCCAATATTCTGACCGCTAGCTGCGCTATCTACCAACCCTCGAAATGTTGCTTCTTGCTTCTATATAAGTTCAGAGATTAATTTCGACTGTTTTGTTTCACCAAAGAAGACAAAGTAAGGCTACTAGCTGCGCCATCTACCAGCCATCTGAGCGAACTACTTAGGTGAGTGAGCGTTTTATTTTACTTAATTTAATGTATTTGTAACGCATATTATATATAGATTTTAGCTTCCTTCACTTCTTCTCCATATCATCTTTAACCAAATCTTACACTTCTCCGTGCATGCAATATTCTTAAAAATGTAACATAAGTTTTCGCTTAGTGTATTAATATATAGTTTGCTGGGTGTTGTTAAGCTTCGGCCCAAGCTACATGCCTCCTTGGCTATAATATCTATGTACTGGTTATGCCTAATTCCAGAGTGCGCGGGTATCCAGATATAAATTAATGGTGCAACCGCATTGATTAAGTTCTACAGTCTGTTGAATTATACTGATGTTGTATGTATTAGGTCGCTGGAGTATAAGGGGCCTGGCTAAGGAGTGAAGAACACTAAGTGAATCAGTGAGTATTAGTACACTTCACCGTAAAAATCTTCTTGAGTATATAACAGCCTGATTGATGGTTACGGTTTCTGCCAAGTAGATTGGTAGTTGACATGGAAGGCGGAACCTCTGAATGTGTTGTGTCTCGGGGCAGTAGAATGCACAGCCTACCCTACCTGTCAAAGGTATCTTTGACCCATCAGTGAATATTTGAACTGAAGATGGCCATCTAACAGATAAATAATCCTGGCAAATGATTCCTCAGACTTACACGGCCATCTTTTTTCATTATTAATTGACTTTCGGGTTATGCCACATTGTTTATTTCATTACCTGAGCTTTCGGCTGGTATCCTCCAGCCTTCATTAGAGACACTGTTTATGTTGATATAGCAACGAACGCCAAACATCGCAGAGTAAAAGGCCGCTACCTTCGTTGATGCTGTTGGTATTTTTTAAAATTTCTGCTGCCTCTTTAACCCGTCGGGGCCACCACTGGTCTTCTCTCCACAGTAGCCTCATTTCTTGAAATTTTATTTCATGCCAGGGATTAATAGCATGGCGGACTACGGCGGATTTGTCACTGTTGTTATATTTGTAGCACGTTAAGGGGACCCAAAATGAAGTTGTAGATGGGGTGGGGGGGGGGGAATCTCTTTCTCGTAAATATCACTGCTGAGGATTTACTTGTGGAGAAGTCCAGGCCGTGTTTTGAAGAGCCACTGGATTATACAAAGTATAGCTTGTAGAAGAAGACACTTAGTTGCCGTAACTGATGTCACTGAGGTGAATATGCAGACGTCGTCAGCGTACTGAATAATGCTCATGGCAAGAGGCAAAATGCTCTCCAGTTCTTGCATGTAAATTGTATACAGGAGGGGACTGAGCACTGCGCCTTGAGGTATACCTTGGTGAGTGCATCGAGGACATGTTTGAACCAAAAATATAACAGTCTTTTTTGCAGAAGTTGGTAGATGCAAGACACAAGGTATTGAGGAAGACCTAGTGCAATGAGTTTGTGCATCAGGATGGGTATTCGTACATTATCATAAGCTGCTGATATGTCCAAAAACAATGCAGTGAGATACTTATTTTCCAGATAGGATGCTTGAATCGCTGTGACTAACATATCGTGGTTGTCGTACGTACCTCGGCCCTTGCGGAATTCGTTTTGTGAGTTGGGTAACAAGGATCATGATTCTAGCCACCATTCTTGTCGATGTTTAATCATTCTTTTGACTGTCTTACCAATGCATGTATAAAGGGCAATAGCGCGATAGGATGTGGCATCACCTGGTTCTTTTCCAGACTTCAGGAAAGGAACTATTATTTGTGTCATCCACGCTTCAGGAATGCCTTTCTTAGACCACAGCTCATTGACGAAGTTAAGGAGAAGTTTGAGGGCTTTGTCTGGAAGGTGCTGTAGCATAGGGTAGCGAACATCATCTATGCCTGGTGATGTATTGGTAGAGTTCTTGAGTGCCGTTCGGAGTTCATTGAAGGTGAAAGGTGTGCACAGAAAATGGGAAGAATCTTCTTCCGTGAAATTATTTGGGGGAGGACATGGAGAAGGTGGAACCATTCTATTGGCAAAATCCTCCAGCCAAGTGGTATCGTTGGAGCATTCTCGTGGACTGTAGTTTCTGTTGGGAAGTACTTTTATACGTTTCCACACATCTTTCATCTGGTCTGTCTGTTCAAGGAAGAATTGAATTCTTTCCAGCTCTGTCTCTTAGTCGCCTTTATAAACCGCTTAGTGCGAGCAGATGCTTGCTGATATTGGAGATACGTGTCTTGGGATGGGTGGTTACAAAATTCCCGGAGAGCCGCAAGTCGAAGCGCGACTTGTCAAGATCAATCTATGTTCCACCAAATAGTTGGAGCATTCTTCTTCTGAATGGAGATCTTCCTCAAAGGGATGGAAATGAGAGCTGCACATTGCAGAGCTTCTATGAAAAGGTTATAATTATTGAGTGCTGAACTGTGGTACTGAAAGTTTCGCATTTCGTAGATCATTGTGTCCGCGAGTAGTGACCAATTAGCAGCTTTAATGTTCCACTTGCTTGATGGAATGTAGTGTGGGCCACTTGATGGAAGATGATCAATACTTGTAAGTATTGGGTAGTGATTAGAATAGAACCCAGAGAGTCTTTTGAAGTGCTCCAATGAAAAATGGTGGCTATGGATGGAGAGCATAGTGTGATGTCGACTGCCGATGGATGGTGGTATAGTGATGGGACGAGTGTATGTGACCTTTTATTAAGGATAGATAGGCCATACACATCCAGATGTCTAAGACATTAT
Organism: Vandiemenella viatica; assembly: GCA_031002005.1. Classification (NCBI taxonomy): domain Eukaryota; kingdom Metazoa; phylum Arthropoda; class Insecta; order Orthoptera; family Morabidae; genus Vandiemenella; species Vandiemenella viatica. Next base: position 73,575,671 of record JARYHS010008075.1, read on the forward strand.
GTCCTTGTCTGTCGGTGAAGTCACATCCCCATGCAGTACTGTGAGGCAACAATGGTCAACAATGCATTCCACCAATGGACGAGGAGCTGGAATGAATCTAAACAAAACAGAGGTACTCTAGTTCAGATGTACCCTCCACGAAAACCTTGGTTTTCAAGATGGAGTACTCAATGATGGTATATTACTTCTATTATTGTATGAGATTCCACGGCGTCTTCCGTAGTAATCTTTTTTGCATCAAGGCGGTAAACACATCTTACTGCAAATGTAACGGACACACACTACAGGACCTTAATCACTTATTTTTCAACTGTTCTAATTTTCAGCAACAGCAATCAACATTCATCAACTCTCTTGTGCGAGCACAGCAGCAAAAAAAAAAAGAAAACTGTACATATAACAGAAAAGTTGGAAAGTGAATATTGAAGTGTGGAAAATAAATATATATCAGTTGACATTTATATATAACAGTGTACGAACAACAGAAAAATTAAAATGTGAATAGTGAAGTGTGAAAAGTAAAAATATAAAGACAAAAAATGCTGAAGTGGAGAAGGAAATTTTTGTGATTCAGATTGTATCCTTGCCTTTTATACATACAAGGGTATGTATAGTTACATAAGGCGAAATGTGAGGAGCATGCAATAATTGACTTTAATAAATAAAAGTGTATATATAACAAAAAATTTTAAAATTGAATAGTTAAGTGTGAAAAGTAAAAATGTAAAGATAAAAAATGCCATAGGTAAAAGATGGTGTAGAGAAATCATACTGAGGAAGAAAGATATGTGAGCTTTGGGGAATATTTCTGACATTATATAGGGCGAAGTGTATGCATTACAGAAAAAGTGAATGGTAAAGTGTAAAAAGTTAAAATATAAAAATTAAAATGCCAAAACGTACAGGAGAATAATTTAATTTAATTTAATTGCAATGGAGCACAGGCTCCGGTGGAAATTTCCCTACGCACCCATCTTCCCCCTATCCTGCACCTACCTACATTTGCCCTCTACAATTTTTATCTTTAAATTCTTTCAAAGTTTTCGGTAAATCATTCATCATTTCTCTTGGTAACTCATTCCAATCCCTGACACCCTTACCTAAAAAAGAGAATCTTCCTACACCCTTGTGCCTGAAATCGAGTGCCAGCTTGTGGTCATGGTCATCTTTTCCCTTCCATGCACTACTTTTCATACCTATTGCAATATCTTTCCATGCCTCATCGCCAGTATATGCCCTGTACACTCCCATGAGCCTCCTCATTCTCCTCCTGTCTTGCAATGAATCCCATTCCAGCTCCTTTATCATATCCGTCACTGATTGCATTCTGTGATAATTTCCAGAAACAAATCTAGCAGCCCTTTTTTGCACCCTCTCCAACTCCTGTATTTGATACATAAAATGAGGGTCCCATACTACGCTACCATATTCGAGCAATGGTCTGACCAAAGTTTTGTAACCCAATTCCTTGACTTCTCTCGTACATCCCCTCATCACTCTCTCCAACAAGTGCAGAACTTTGAAACCTTTTCCTACCACCTGTCCTATGTGTCCTGCCCAGTTAAGCTTGTTATCAAAAGTAATGCCAAGATATTTACATTTCAAGTCTTCAGCAAGCAATTCTTTCCCCACCTTATATTCATAATTAACCTTTTGTTTTTTATTTGTGTATCTAATAAGCTGACTCTTCTTTGCATTTATCTTCATTCCATGTTTACCAACCCAATTAGATAACCTGTCCAGATCACCCTGCAACTGTTTACAATCCTCTATTGTTTTGATTCTTTTATGTCATCTGCAAACAATCTAATTTCAGATAGTAAACAATCAACACAATTATTCATTAGAATAATGAATAGCAATGGTCACAATATGCTACCCTGTGGCACACCCATTTTTACTTCCACTTCTTTTGATACTACATTTCCTACCCTAACTTTCTGTTTTCTACCTTTTAAAAATTCTTCTACCCAGCAAATGACTTTCTTATCCACTCCAATGGTTTTTACTTTATTTACTACCATTTTATGGCTTACTCTGTCAAACGCCTTAGACAGATCTATTGCTGCACTATCAATTTGGCCTCCCTTGTCCATTTCATCTGAAATTTCTTGCGTATATCCCACCAACTGAGATTCGCATAAATATCCTTGCCTGAACCCATGTTGCCTGCTTGAAAACCACTTACGTTCCTCACATATATTTCTGATGTGGTTGCATATCAATCTTTCCATTAATTTACCTACCCACTGATGTCAAACTGATTGGCCTGTAATTCTCAACTCTATTTCTCACCCCTCCTTTATGTACCGGTACTACTATTGCACTTTTCCAGTCCTGTGGTAAGCAGCAAGTGTCTAGACTCAATTTAAATAATATTTCAAGATAAGGTACAATGTCACATCCAGCTATCTTTAAGATATCTGTAGTAATATTATCTTCACTAGCCCCTTTATTTTTTTTTTCAGCTTTCTTATTTCCTTCATGATTTCCTCAGGATGGATATCAAATTTTTTACTATTGTCATTTCTAATTAATCTTGAATAGTATCAAGAAGACGAAAGATGTTGCCGAGAAGTGAAACTGAGAAAGAAATAAAGCAGATGGAATAAGCCAACGATTATGCAGAGAAATGGAAACAGGTGCACAGACGAATGAAATAAATAAACAGGATAGAGATGGAATGAGTAACCTTCCATCAGGGGTGGAAGTCGATGTGCAGTTATCGCAAATAACTATGCATGCTGTGCACGAAAGGAGGTGATATTCGAGATCTCAAATTGCATTGCAAAGGCGAAAGATTGTGAGAAGTGAAACTGAGCTAGAAAGACAAGCATGTCTAACACTGCAGCGAGAAAATTATCGATGGATCAGAGATATTCATGCAGAAGACCAATGTGAAAATGGTAATGAAGCAGATGGAATAAGCCAAAGATTACGCAGAGAAACCGAAATAGGTGCACAGACGAATGAAATAAATAAACAGGATAGTGATAGAATAAGTAATCTTCCATCAGGAGTGCAAGTCGATGTGCTGTTGTCACAAACAACTGTGCAAGCTGTGCATGAGAGGAGGCGATATTCGAGATCTTGAATCGTATTGCAAAGATGAAAGATTTTGAGGAGAAGTGAAACTGAGCCAGAAAGAGAAGCGTGTCTAACATTGCAGCGAGAAAATTATCAACGGAACAGAGGTATTCAGTCAGAAGAACAATGTGAAAATGGTAATGAAGCAGATGGAATAAGCCAACGACTACGCAGAGACACAGAAGCAGGTGCACAGATGAATGAAATAAATAAACAGGATAGAGATAGAATGAGTAACCTTCCATCACGGGTGCAAGTCGATGTGCAGTTATCGCAAATAACTGTGCATGCTGTGTGTGAAAGGAGGCGATATCCACGATCTCGAATTGCATCACAAAGGCAAAAGATGGTGCGGAGAAATGAAACTGAAGAAGAAAGACTACTACATGTAATGTCGGTATGAGAAAATTATCGACAGAGTGGAGATAATCAGGCAGAAGGGCAACGTGAAAATATTAGTAAAACAGATTGAAGAAGACAAAGATTACGTGGTGAAAGAGGAACAGGTGCACAAACAGATCAGAGAAATAAACAGAATAGAGATAGAATGAGTAACTTTCGCTTAGGGGTGCAGGTCTATTCTCAATTATTGGAAACAACTGTTCATGCTGTGCGCCAAACAAGATGAGAATGTTATAGTCCTGAACGCGAGTGTTTCATTATGATCGAAGTAAAGATTATAATATGCATCCAAGCATAATAATTAGGAAAATGGATAAAGTATGTAATTTTTGCAAAGTCAAAAAAATTCAAAGGAGAAACGGCAAGAGTATGTGGTTCAAGTGGTGAAATTAATTTGCCAGCACTAAATTTTCTGCCGCCAGAATTCTTTAAATATATGAATGGAGAAACACCAAAATCTAAAGACTTCTTACAAAAAATTAATTGTTACAAATGACATCATTTGGGGCAACAGCACTAAAAGAGATGGAAGGATTTAATCCGGTGTTTAGAGTGCAAGGGCTAGTGTATCATAAAATAGGGTCATTATTATCACTTTCAAATGAAATGCCAAAGTTTTTACAAATTTACTTCATAGGAAATGAAGAAGATATAGTAAATCAATGGTCGGTGAATATCGCAGGATTGAATCAAGATGTAATACTTGATCTACAGTGTTTCCTACATAATCATAATGACTTATTAAGAATGTTCAAGACTGCAATGGACAAAATGGTCTCATACAACTACAAAATAATAATTAGGGCCAATAGAAGACCAATCGGCGAGCATGAAAGGCGATTCAATGCGCCTCAAATAAATGAAGTGGTGGTAGTAATCATGGATAATGAAAGTAGTTATCGTGACTTTGTTGTACAACGAAGGAGCAATCACTTGCAACGTATTGCAGAAACTAATATCATTTATGATGCCCTGCAATATCCATTAATATTTTGGCAAGGCGAGGATAGCTACCATTTTAATATTCAACAAGTCAATCCAAAAATGAATAAAACGACAAATAAAAAAGTAACTTCGAAACAGTTTTATGCTTATCGCATAATGGACAGAGAAAACAAATATAATCATGTAATTAACTGTCGGCAATTATGTCAACAGTTTATTGTTGATATGTATGCAAAAATAGAGTCAGAAAGACTGCTCTACATTCGCTAAAATCAAAGCAAGTTACAAACAGATAAATACATTCATTTGCAGAATGCGATTGGCAGTGATTGTAATATTGAAAATCTGGGGCAATTAGTAATCTTATCCTCTACATTCACCGGTAGCCCCAGATGAATATGCTCAAGACACTATGATGTATGTGAAGAAACATGGTTGATCTGATTTTTTAATAACTTTCACATATAATTCATCGTGGAAGGAGATTAAAGATGAATTAGAGTATAGACAAACACCACCTAATAGACATGACATAATCGCACGAGTGTTCAGACAAAAGCAAGTCAAATTAATTGTTATGATTGTGAAGAGTCGCATTTTTGGTGGCATCATTTGCTGGATAGATTCTTCATTTTATTATTATTGCTTTACGCCTTGGCGACGGCTAAGGTCATTAGAGGTGGTATGGGACTGGGGATGTTGCCACATTCACACAATTTAATTTGACTAAAAGAGAAAATTCGTTCGAATCATATTAATGACATTGTCAAGGCTGAGTTTCCAAATCCGACTGAAGATCCCGTGTTTTATGAAATAATCGTAAAAAAATTATGGTACATGGACCATGTGGAGCACTTAACATGTGATCATCATGTATGAAAGATAACAGATGCTCAAAGCGGTATCTGAGACCATTTTTATGTGAAAAACAATCGGGTGAAGATGGTTATCCAAAATACAGATGTCGACCACCGAGTGATGGAGGATTTACGGCAATAATCAAGCTGAGAAATGACCTAGATGTAGAAATTGACAATCCACGATTGTAGAGGATGTTTCAAACATATAACATTGCAGTTCTGCCAAGTCAATTAAATATGTGTGTAAATATATTAACAAATGAAGTGATATGGTTGGAATAACAAATGAAAATAGATATGATGAAAATTTGTGATATCAAATGGGACAATATATCAATATTAATGATATGGTTTGGTGTATATTAGGTTTTCTGATTCACGACAGAGATCTGGCAGTTGTTCATTTAGCAGTCCATCTTGAGAATGGAAAACAAGCGTATTTTACAAGTCAAACTTCACAAAGAGTTGCAAACCATCCCCCCAATATGACCCTGACTGCATTTTTCAATTTGCTCTAAAATGACCCATTTGCAACAAAACTTTTATATAAGTTCCCAATTATTACATATGGGACACGTCATGAAAAATATTCAGTCGACAGAAGAGAGGAATTCCTGTAGAAGGAGTATTCAAAGGTAATGCTATTGGTAGAGCACAAGCTGTTCATCCAAAATACGCAGAATGTTTTTTCTTACTTCTACTGCTTCACAAAATATGTGGACCAACATCATTTGAATATCTTCAAGCAGTAGATGGTTACATTTATGAAACGTACCAGGAGGCATGTCAGCACCGCAGTCTATTAGAAAATGACAATCATTGGTAGCAAGCACTGAGAGAGGCCGCACAAGTAGCATGAGCGGACCAAGTACGAGAGCTTTTTGTAATAATTCTAAGAGCATGTAATCCCTCAAACCCTAATAAGCTATGGATGAAATATCGCAACAGCATGAGTGACGACATTTTAAACAGAGTTCAGAGAGACAATCCGGATTTGGATGATACTTCAATGAACATATTTATAATGAAGCACTGATAATGTTAGAGAATCAATATTTAGTGATGAGCAATAACAGTTTAATTCACTTGGAGTACAACCTCCTTTGAGAAGTGAATTAGATGTAGCTAATTCAGAATTGATGAAAGAGCTCAGTTATAATATAAGAGTATTGTATCATTACATCAAAGATAATGAACCGAAATTAACCCAAACACAACAGATTATTTACGACAGAATAATTAACGTACTGAAACAGATGAAGTGGGAATTATCATTTTAGATGCACCAGGAGGCGTTGGTAAAATGTTTCTAATTAGTTTGATCTTAGCTAAAATTTGACTGAAAAAGCAAATCACATTAGCATTGGCATCATTTGGAATTGTTTCCACATTAATGGAAGTTTTGAAAATGGCACATTCTGCATTAAAATTACCATTAAATGTAGCCGAACAAGAGAATCCAGCCTGTGATATAACCAGTTCTTCTGTATGTGGTCAGATTTTATTGCGATGCAAAATTATGATATGGGATGAATGTACAATGGCCCACAGAAAGTCACTTGAAGAGCCAGATAAAACATTATAGGATATTCAGAAGAACGCAAGTCTAATGGGAGGAATTTTATTGCTACTTTCAGATTTTTGACAGACATTGCCAGTAATTCCAAAATCAGCATCGGCTCATGAAATAAACATATGTTTACAGCGATTATTGTTTTTGGGTCGTGTTGAAAAGTTATCTCTAACAGAAAATATGCATGCAAAAATTACAGGAAATCTGAGAGCACAAGCATTTGCTGAAAATCTTTTGAAAATTGGAAATGGTACCTTTCCACTGGATCCTGACTCTGGTAAACTTATTTTAACAGAAGAATTGTGCAACGTGGTAGACACGAATGAAAAACTTATCAAAAAAGTGTATCCATTTATAGAATAAAACTAAAGAATGGTTATGTCCGTAACATTGATACCCTAAGTTGACAGATAGCGCATTCCATTTTTGATGTGTGCTCATTGGGCGGCCTTGCAATCATCAGTAGATGTGGTCAGTTCTTTGTCTGCTTGTGCTGTGTTGCCATTGGACGGTTCTGCAAGCGACTATAGATTTGGTCTGATTTTCGCTGGATGATAAGCCAGTCCAGTTTGTGATTTCAGGTAACAATGTCTGAAGTAATAGACCTGATGAAGACAACCGAGCCGGTTGTCGAAACGTTGTCTTTTTACGACGCTATCCATCTGAACTTCTGTGAAGAATTCATTTCATCAATAGGCCGGGAAAGTCTCCACTCACATATTAGGTGAAGATCAGTTTGGGTTTAGGAAAATCTGTGATACAAAAGAAGGACTTCGGGCTGGAAAGGTGGATCAGGAAGCACTCTGGCGGTGGGTAGACTTCTAGATGCGCATCCTAGGTGCGCATGGTGAGCGATGCTTGCGAATCGATGTCAGGCAACCAAGTGAGATGAAGGGTGAGTAACTCGGTCGAGGCGTATTTATAGAAGTGTGCTTGATCTGCCATGTAACCTCAATTGGCTTCTGGTTAAACCGCTTTGAAACTGGAATTTACAAGTCTTGGCCATTTTCCTAATATTGGATACTGTGCTATAAATAAATAAATTTCCTAAAACTGCACCTTTTTTCCCAAATTACTACAAAATTTATCCCTGATTTATATAAATTCTTTTTTGCTGTCAGATTCCCCCTTTTTTTCAAAATCATCCATTTATGTTATACTTAAAGCATTTATATGCCCCCATTTCCCATCATTTAACTATTGTAGGAGTGCTTCTTTTATTTCTGTAAAGCTAAACATGACTTTCCAGTTCTCTATGTAACAGAAATCAATTTTTTTTATTATATGATGCAGTATTATCCCATCTTAACTAGTTACATAACTTCTGTAGTAGAATTACTACCTTAACATTAATGACAAGCCTATGATGCAGAGAGCTTGCTCGCTGTATCATATGCCCCTTGAAATCTCTGTGATGTAGAAATCATTTGAATTCAATGGAATATTTCAGTGCTGGGTTTTACCAAAATGGCAAAGAACCACATGTTACTGTTTTGCCACATTACAACTCTGGCCATGAGCTTTTATAACACATAGTATGAATCAAATGTGAATTTTAAAATTTATGCCCTTGTCTTGTGAGATTTTACATCAGAGACATTATAAGAAGGTAGGGTGGGGGGGTTGTGAAGATCCAATTTTGTGTCTGGACTAAAAAAACTTCTATTTTGCGGTCTAAAAGTAATAATTTCCGAGTATAGATTCTGTTTCAACATATAATATTGTTACAATGTAAGTATGTATGGTTCCTTTCAGCCAACTTGGACCATGTTAAGCCTACGTTTTGCTGGAATTTGCTCGGGATGTTGTAATATATCTATAAATTTGCCAAAACCATTCAGAAGGGAAGCCTGTTTGGGATAATCTATACCGTAAATAATTTTGTTAACATTTTCTGGACAGTAAAGTATCTTTTAACCTATTTTCAGTTTTGTAAAAGACTAAAAAGGACAGTTGCAGTTGTTTTTCAAGTGTAATGGACTTTGTTGCATCCATTCTCATTAAGAGAACTCAGGACAATGATAATTTTTAACTGATTTTTAAGCAAGAGCAGGTTCTCAATTCAACTGAATTTTTTTTTTTTTGCCTATGTATATTTTCAGTAATATCTTTGCCAATTTTGAAAGGATTGTAATGAAATTTGTTTAGTGGATGGGTTATACCTTCAAATGGTCCTATATAAATTTCATTGAGAAACCCCCCCCCCCCCCAATCCTTTTACACCCCTTAATTTATATACAAACCCACATTTTTTATCCAATTTCGATGAAACTTTGGACGTATATAATTTAAAATAAAGAGAAAAATACTTTCCACATTTGGTTTGCAGAGACCCAAACCCTCTCTCCCTTTCCACTCCCTTAATTTTTGTCAATCTTCTTTATAAAAAGCTACAGTCGACACAATTTAACCGAATTTAACCGATCTCCATGAAAGTTGGCATATACATCTATTTTTTTATGGAGAATGTTTATGACAAAAAATTATTAAAAAACTTCACCCTCTCTCCCTTCACACCCTTTAATTTTTTTACAAACCAACATTTTTTTTATCAAATTTTGATGGAATTTTGAACATGTATAAATGATTTAAAATAAAGAGAAAAATACTTTCAACATTTGTTTGAAAAACCCAACCTCTCTTTCCCTCTCCACCCTCTTAAAGGAGCTAAAGTCAACACCATTTGATCAATCACTAAAATAGATGGTACATATATGTATTTTTTCACTGTGAAGATTTCTGCCCAAAAAATTTAATAAAACCAAACCCTCTCCCACTTTATACCCCTTAACAGTGGCAGCTTTAGCCATTGCAAAGCTCAAGGTGGCAGATCTTTGTGAGGCCCTTGTCCTGTGTGCAAAATATGTGAATTGAAAGTAGAGTTTTCTGATGGTCGACAAGAAATACAAGTCATAAATAAATAATTTTTGAGTTTTAAAATATTATGTTAGAAGAGTTATTAAAAGTTAACAAACGTAAAGATGTCAAATTATTAAGGATAAATGGAAGTATATAAATGCCTTGAAAGATATATGCAGGATTAAAAAATTATGTTTGCAGTTTTTACTAAGACTAAAATATTTAATTAAAGCACAAAAATCTAATAAATGACCTATGCCATTGTGTAAATTGAATTCCTCAAATATGTTTTAATAATTTTTGACCATGAAAAACTTCTTTCTGCAGATGCAATCATCTTAGACATGGTGGCAATAATTCTCAGGATTACTTCAACAGTGACCGAGATTTCCATCTTATGAATGGATAAACATATTCAGTTCTTCATAAAATTCTTGTACATCAATATCAGATGCTTCTCCTGCTGTTAGAGGTATTTGCAAGTCACTGCATTGCTTCAAACGTTCGTGGCCACTAATTTCTTTTAATATTTTTATGTTATACATAAAAACAAATATGTTCTCATCATGTTTAAGTGCCTCATATCTATGTTGGCAGCTTGTGCACACAGTCAACAATAACATACAAATAGTTTATTTTGGAAATCTCCTCCTCATGCAATTCAAGAGCTTCATCTTCCCCTTCATAATCAAATGTAGTTCTTTCATGATTATAAACTTTGTCAATATTATTTTATCTGCTGCTTCTCTCACTGTAACCAAGGATGATGATTCCTGATAATTATCAAGCCAATGTACAAATGCATCTAAGTATTGTATAGCTCCATCTAGTTGAATTTTTGTAACATTTTTTATAAAATTTATCTTTGTAACAATGTCATACCATATGACAAGATCAACTACAAATTCGTAGGTAGTTATTTCCTTTTCTAATGACTGGCATTCACTAACCAACTGACAATCCATTTTATTTTCTGCTGAATCCCTTAAACCATCATACATCTCTTTGTTGGTATTTAAAGGCCTTTACCAATTCTACCCTGTATTCCACTCTAGTTTCAGAAAGTGGTTTTAACAAAAAGGATTTTACATGTGCTTTTAAAATAACCCACATATAACTCTATCTGGCTGAGTGTACAGTAATTGTAGCAGAAAAACATATATAAATTTGAACACAAGGTGATGCTGCATCTCCTATAATGAGATTCCAGTTATTCTCCTACAGGGTAAAAAATAAGCAAGTGGTTTAATTTCAAGTGTACATATCTGGACACCACCTTTTTATCCACATGTATTGGCTTCATTATCATATCCTTGGCATCAGCAGTTTTGCAGTGATATTTAATTTAATTTAATTGCAATGGAGCACACACTCTGGTGGCAATTTCCCTACACACCCATTTTCCCCTTTTCCTGAACCCACCTATATTTGCCCTCTACAAACTTTAACTTTAAATTCCCTCAACGTCTTCGGCAAATCACTTATCACTTCCCTTGGTAACTTATTCCAATCCCTGATACCCTTACCTAAAAAAGAGAATCTTCCCACACCCTTGTGCCTGAAATCGAGTGCCAGCTTGTGGTCATAGTCATCTTTTCCCTTCCATGCACCACTTTTCATACCTAAACCAATATCTCTTATATTTTCTTATATCTTATAGCTCTGTGATTATATAATTAATGAAACTGTAAGTTGTGTTTTTTTTACAACTAAGAAGCCAATAAAATGTTATTCAAAGTCAGCTGTAATTTGTATTAAAAAATCTAATAATAACATGAGAAACAAGTACAATAAAAAATAATTGAATAATATTTATTCTTTACTATTTTGTCAACAATTAGAGTCTTCTAGTGTCTAGTTGTCATTAATTGTATAACCTCATTTTGAATAGTTATTTTTGTTGAGATTATTGTTATTAATTATCTTGTCTGTTACTTGTTTTAGGTGAAGTCGTAATATTGGATCAAATCGGGATATTAAATTTACTAAATCTATAAAGTTGCTGCTAGTCTCACTTGAATCTGAGTCAGATATCAATTTCTCTCTATGACCTCTGAAGGCCTAATTGTGAGATGTTAAAAAATTTACAATTTCATGCAGTCTTTCTAAACTGTCTCTCCAACGCTGCCTTTCTTGTTCAGTTGGAGTCAGGGCTTTTGGTTTGGTTTTTCTGTGTTGGGCTGGTGGATGTGGGGAAGCATATAGAGGCAGTTTGGAAATTTCCACTTCTTCATGACCATATGATGTATCCGTGTTATTGGTTGCCTTTAAAAAAAAAGTGTTTTTTCTTCATCCTCACTCCTATGTTTATCAGATGATTATAATATATAGATTGTACCATTCCAAAACATTCATAAACATTCGTTTCATCATCCATCAGATGTTGTGACAAAAGTAGCATTCTATTTTTTGTGTGTGTTTTGGAACAGCAAAAATAAAGTACATTATATTTATTTTATTATGTTTGAATACATATTTTTCATTACTTTTAGATCTGATTTAATGTCTCAGATGATTATGGTGAACGATTGTGATACAGTAGGTCCCTGGTTAATATACCGGTTGTTAGGATCCAAGCGCGATATCGGGGTTGGTATCGGCTTGTACACCTAAACTTGAAGTCATCTAAAATGTTGTCAAAAGTTCGGAAAAAGTTCTATAACCGTGAAAAACCTTGGAGAATGCTAACTGTATGGATGAAGACGGCCGCCACTTACAGATTAACCTCCTGTAAGAAAGGTACTAGAGTAGAAATGAAAGTCTAGGTCCGGATCACTGAAGAATATATTCTTAAAAATTTTCACTGAATTTACAAAAGTCACAGTTAGCAATGGCAATCGGAGAAAATCATTTGCCGAAGATCACAAGTCATGAAACAGAACAGACCGCACCACCCCGAATGAAATTGAAAGTTAAGATGAACACATGTCGGAAAGTTTCAGATTTCAATGGTTTCCCATCCTGTTTAGTAATGGCGTCGGTCAGCCATACTGCCCGGATCCTGACTACCCATCAGCCACCACGAGCCGGTGCCAGTCTTGATTAAACTCGCCTAACAAAGTCCTGCATCCGAACCCGACCAGATACTTCAGCTAAGTGCGAAAAAAAAAAAAACCACGCCCGGGTCACTTTTATCAAAATGGCCGACTGAACTAGACAATAGTCTATCTAGAAAAGGTTTTCATTAACTGAGTGCTACCAGAAAATCACAAGATAAAGAGCGTAACGAGACAAGTGTAGTGCTGTGGTTGGTTTTGTTTTTGGAGCTTCCAGACAGGTGAAAATGAATTTTGAAAGTTGGTTACAGTAATTTAAAAGCACATTTGTTTCGAGTATTGCTATACGTCATCATACGTCACATCCGAAATATGGATTTGCAAAATTTTAGAATATCAAGTTCATATTATTTTCAAAGTGTTCCCCAGCTCCTGCTGAGTTCAGTGGTGTAAAAATCTTTTAAATCGGTTAAGGCTATCAGAAGTTATAGAATTTCTAAATTTTACTGGTTTCCTGGATGGTGCAACCGATACTTCACTTTTTATTTAAAGGCGGTTGTGGCCTGAAACTAAATTTAAATTGTACCTTTATTTAATTTAAGTACTTTAGAAAAGTTTTTAGTTCGTGAAATATGTTAGTCAGAGAGTAATTCAATTTCCAAATCGGCTTCTACGACGTCATTAAAAAGTAGACTTTTATTTATTTATAACTTCTTTTTATTAGTTGATGGTTATCAGAAACTTAAACAATATTGACTGGCCGGATATTTTGCTTGGTTAAATCTACTTTTCAATCTCTGAAATTACTTAGATGTGCTGGAATTAGTTTTTGAACTCCATCCCATGTGGAGATGCTTTAAAAATCATATTTACTGCTTTAAATTAGTCTGGAACTGCGAGTTATTAGTGAATTTAATATCGAATGGTGAAATTCTAATTATTAAAGTGCTTTACAGTGGTCAATTTAGTGGAATATCAGTGAAATGGTTGTGTAGCCAAACCTGTTTACTTTACTTCAGAATTATTATGGATTATGCTCATTTAGGTAAGTTTATGGTTTATATTTTACTAGAAACTTCTTATTAATGGCTGCTATGTGTTATTTATTTACTTTTCTGAACTTAAAGTGTTGTTATCTTGATTTCGAACTATGGTATCTTGTACTGAATGTTAACCTCAAACTTCGCCGGATTTTAACTGAATATCGAAATTAGAGAGTCTTGGATGCAATTTTTATATGGCTTAAAAATGACCTTTATATCTGGCAAAGTGTTGATTTGGATAAAGGAAACAAAGAAACTGCCGAGAGGCACTGAGAATAAGATAGAATAGGGAAAATAAACAGTTACCCGTCACAATTCATGTGGCGGGCTTGGATGTGACCACATCTTTCCCCCTGCCATATGTCTCGCCTCCCACATGACTAAGACTAAAGTCGAAATATTGTGCAATTCGTTTGTTTTTGTGTTTCGCCCTCCTGCCTTCATCTGTGGTAAGTGACGGGTAACTGTTTATTTTCCCTATCCTATCTTATTTTCAAAGTGTTGATTTGTTAATGCGAAGATGCTAGGACGCTGAGTGGTTGGAATTATACGTTAAACCAGTGGTGGCTCTAGACGTAGTGCTGCTGTGACATGTCACTACCTCTAATCATGAATAAATAAATTAAAAAATAAATGCAGTGAAAGAAAAATAAATATTTATAAATGCGGCATTCTCTACTCTACAGCTAGTAATGAACTCCATCTGTTGGACAAATCAGTGAACTGTTTCGCTGTCGTGGAGACAAATCTTGGTTGGCACATATCGCGCATGCGCTCTAGCGTTTTCGTGGAAATATTCAAGGTCGGGGGTTCGCTTTGTTAATGGGGAATGGAGACAACTTCGTTCTGTCACACGCTGCAGCTCGATAAAGTTAGTAATACTGCCGGCAGAGTGCAGCAGCTGCCATTTTGTAGTATTCAACTAAATATCCACTGGAACAGTGCTTCAGTCTGTTCGCTGATTATTAGTGGTCCACGAACATAGTTCAGGAGTTCCACAGGCATAATATCATAAATTCTGGTACCATATTCGTACTGTATAAGGCTGTATGCCCAACATTTAAAAGCCTTGAATATTTCAATGACCCGGCAAAAATGTGGCATTTCCAGGATGAGATAGAACAGCATTGTTTCTACAACAGTCTATTCACTTCCATGTGGCGTCTAGAGATTAAGTAAATGACGGTTTACTAAGGGTTTTAAGTGGGTATGAGGAACCGTGGTAGTTGATAAGATTGGTAACGCGAGTGGTGAAGTAAATAAAAATAAAAGGCATACTGTCTAGCGTCTTTTATTTTGTTTTATGTACATAGGCCGGTGGTATAGTGTAGCGCCCATCCTGAAGTAACATTATTATTTATCTGGTTTGGTCTGATTAACATGTAATTAACTTTTAATAGTTCACATCCAGTTTTATATCTGCGTTCTCATAGTATTCAAAACGTGGTTTTAGATTTATTATGTTATAATGGTACATTTTAATAACAACAAAATAAAATTAGGCCCAGGGTGGAAGACATTAAAAAAGACAGAGGACAAATTGCTGAGGTGATTGGCGATGGAGGAAGGAAACTCAGAAGAGGAAGATGAAGTTGTGCAATCGTCGTCCATAGTCGGCTAAAACGAAAAGGAGAGGAAAAAAAAAAATAGGCCTGTGTTAGTTAGTGGCCTACAGCATTATTTTTGAAAATTTACTGGTCCTCTGGTTGAAAAAGGTTTGGATACGCTGCCCTAGAAGCTTTGTCAATGCGAGCAGGCAATATTGTTTTTTTTTGTTTTTTTGTTTTTTTTTAGATTCTTTGAAGGAGAATTACATAAGTTTATGAATGCAGGTAACAGGAAACGATTCTCAAGAGAAATATGTTCCACTGCGGCCGTGGTCATCGAAGACAGTGCCGGATAAGAAAGTATGGTGGGGTCCTAAGCACTCTCAAAAATATTGATTCCCTCTGTTTTTGAAATTAATTATATGTATTTTATAAGTTCAAAGAAAAGGTTTTGTAGATGACTAATAGAATTTATCATATTTTCATTCAATTAACAAATGAATTTTACAATCATATTTTGAAAATTACTTTTATTTATCGTACACTACTATGAAAAAAAAATTTAATTTCCATGCTTTTCATATAATTTTGATTGTTTTATTCTGGATGGTTTTATTTTTTATTATTTTTATTTAGTGAAAAAACTTAACTTTTAGATAGCCTTCAATATCAGGGGCTCCAGGCTACTGCCTAGTCGTGCCTAGTCCTACCTTTTGGGTAATCCAACACTGCTTGTAGATCAACTTGTCGGTTTTTGGTTAATCAATAAATGTTTACCGTTTGGTCAATTTTAAAACATTTATCATTGATTCATTTCAAAATCATTTAATTAATCCGGCAGTAGTTGCAGGTAATGAGACTTTCACACGTTACAAATCTTTATATAGCGAGATTCTTACTCTGAGCTGTTTTTCACTTTTCACTTCAATGGTGATCAGTAAGCCGCGGAAACATTCAGTGGCGAATTCAGGGAAGGAGAGGCTTAGGCGCCCCCCACCACCAAAAGCACCAAGGTTACCCCCGACGACATGGAATTTGGGAACCTTTTTTTATGCTGTTCTTATAAGGGCGGCATTCTGGAGTAATGAGCCCCCCAAACCAAATCCTAGCCCCCCCCCCAATCAAACCAAAATCCTGGATCCGCCACTAGAAACATTTTGTTGTTGTCACCACCTGAGGAAATCACTTCGGCCGCCACTGCGTTAAACTATAGGTCTCCTATCCATGGCAGGATTACCAGTATAAGATAGGTGGATACGATAGATGTACATAGCACAGCTGATAAGTAACACTGTGGCTAGGTCTTTGAGACCACAGAATATATAATGATCTCATTCTTTATTAACAGAAATTCCTAGATGCATCATCCTGTGGTCCCCCAGCAGCTATTATATTTTCAAGAACCCACCTTTGCTGTTATTAATTCCTGTTGAATGATTTCAGGGTTTCACTGCTTCCTTGCTGTCTCTCCACTCTGTTGTTTTTTCCTCTTACCTCCTCACATCACTATTATAGTCGTAAATTCTGTACTTTTCTTTGTTTTGGAATATACATCCCCCCCCCCCCGCCCTTTTCTCACTATCTTTATGAAGGCTTCCCATCTCCTATCCACTATACTCGAACCCTTCTTCCAAATTCTGAATCTTTCTCTGAAATATCTTTTCCGTTCAGTGACATGTGCTTTCCTCTAACTGTATCAATACCAGCCTTCACTTTTGGCTTCTGGTTTACTAAATCCTCTAATCTATTGACACGGGTTCATGATCACTTATTCCTTCTGTAACCTGAGACTCCAAAAAATTGTCATATTAAGAAATGTGGTGATAAAATAAAAGCATTTGGTTGCATGCGATAAACTTGTAGTGATGTGCTACTGATTGTATGTCCATAAATTATAATATGGTTCGCTTTAAAGTTTATTTTATCCACACAATACATATAAATTTCCCATCACCGCCACTAGTTAAATTATTTTATTTGACCATGGATAAGGCTTATTGTACTTCTTCTCTTACAATTGCAGATTTGACCATGGTTCGGTACAATAATGTTACAACCTCTGTCTCGACCACTAATTCCTACCGGCTCTCAGTTCTCCACAAAACACTTGCCTATAATACTAAAAGGACAGCATCAAATTGCCTTTTGTCCACTTTACTCTTAATAAAAGGGAAGCATGGCTTGCGTTACTATTACATACGCCACGCTATAACTTTGAATCCATCTCTCGTGACCACCAGCTTCAGACTACTTACAACAATCATTTTACTACACTGTGCGCCTCCATGCTTAACAATGCTTTGTAGAACAACTGAGCCTTTACAAATAATTAAACCTATTTATATCTCTGACTATGTCATACTTTCAAAAATATTTAAATTATCCTTAATATCATCAAAATACATCTATTTCTGCATATAGCTGACCAAATATGGTCTCATCACAGAAGATATCTAATAAGTTGGTCCCCTTGACTCTGTTCTACTACTTGTGTGAAGCCCACTTCCCTCAATAACATATTTGCAAAACTCTGTCTTTTTAGTATTATAGTATTTTGGTATTATATGCATTAACATTTGGTAGATATCAGTTCCTACCAATAATGACCATTCTGCTCTCTCCTCTGAACTATGAATTTATTTTCCCACCAAGAGCCTAATCATCCTCATCATTCATTCATTCTTCCATTATGGAATGGAGCCAAGACCCTATTTTTTTCTTTTGGTGTACCCCAGAAGTCTCATAACTATAATCATATATATTATTTCTATAAGGTATTTTTTTGTCACAAGCCTGTATCTTCCTCCATAATTAACCAAAATCAATGAATGAGGTGTCATTTTAAAGCATACGGTCTCCACTTTGGTCACATCATATTTTAAGAAATGAAGTTTTCGGAATTCGACCCTTAAAGGGCAAAAATGTCAATATTTCTAAAATTCAGTTTTCTGTGTTGTGAGTCATTTATCTCCCTAGATACCTATCTGAAATCGTTTAATGAAGTATCATTTAAAGATTAAGATCTCCCCTTTAGTTAAGACAGAAATTTTTCGGAATTCAACCCTTAAAGGGAAAAAGTATCAATATTTTTGCAATGCGTTTTTGTGTCACGAGCGATTTATCTCCCTTAATATCTACGCGATATAGATAAATTAGGTATCATATTAAAGAATAAGGTCTCCGCCATGGTAACATTATATTTTAAGAAAGGAATTTTTCGTAATTCGACCCGTAAAGGGCGAAAATGTCAATTTTTCTCAAATGCGTTTTTTGTATCTCGAGCCATTTATCTTCCTGGATATCTAAACAAAATCGATAAATGAAGTTGTATTATGAGGAGTAATGTCTCAGGTTTGCGACATCATATTTTAAGAAAGAATGTTTTTGGAATTCAACCCTTAAAGGGAAAAAGTATAAATTTTTCTATAACGCATTTTTGTGTCACGAGCGATTTATCTCCCTTAATATCTAACCGATATAGATAACTGAGGTATCATATTAAAGAATAAGGTCTCCGACATGGTAACATTATATTTTAAGAAAGGAATTTTTCTTAATTCGATACTTAAAGGGCAAAAATGTCAAGTTTTCTAAAATGCGTTTTTTGTATCTCGAGCCATTTATCTCCCTTGATATCTAACCAAAATTGATAAATGAGGTAGGATTATGAGGAGTAATGCCTCTGCTTTGTGACATTATATTTTAAGAAAGAATGTTTTTGGAATTCAATCCTTAAAGGGAAAAAGTATAAATTTTTCTATAACACATTTTTGTGTCACGAGCCATTTATCTCCCTTGATATCTAACCGATATAGATAAATGAGGTATCATATTGAAGACAAAGGTCTCCGCCGTGGTAACATTATATTTTAAGAAAGGAATTTTTCGTAATTTGACCCGTAAAGGGAGAAAATGTCAATTTTTCTAAAATGCGTTTTTTGTGTCTCGAGCCACTTACGTCCTTGGATATCTATGGAAAATCGATAAATCAAGTAAAATTATGAGGAATGTGTCTCAGCTTTAGTGACATCATATTTTAGGAAAGAACTTTTTGGAATTCAACCCTTAAAGGGAAAAAGTATAAATTTTTCTACAACGAATTTTGTGTCACGAGCCATTTATCTCCATTCATATCTATCCAATATAGATAATTGATATATCATATTAAAGACTAAGGTGTTCGCCGTAGTAACATTATATTTCAAGGAAGGAATTTTTCGTATTTCGAACCTTAAAGGGCAAAAATGTAAATTTTTCTAAAATGCGTTTTTTGTATCTCGAGCCATTTATCTCCCTTGACAATTAAATAAAATTGATAAAGGAGGTATCATTTAAAAGATTGAGGTCTCAATAACGTCTTCGGTTCCATTACCACATTTTAAGAAAGAAATTTTTAAAATTCTAACCCCTAGAGTGAAAAAGTATTAATATTTTTACAACGCATTTTTCTGTCACCAGCTATTTACTTCCCTTGATACCTAAACGAATTGAATAAATGAGGTATCGATTTAAATATTAAATTATCCGCTATGGTCATATCATATTTTAAGAAAAAACTTTGACCAAATTCAACCCTTAAGGAGCAAAAATATCATGTCTCAAAACTTTTTTTTTACCTCGCTTGATAACTAATAGATAAATGAGGCATCATTTTAAAGACCAAGGTGGCTGCTTTGGTCACACCATATTTTATAAAAGGATTTTTTTTTTTTTTGAATTTGACTCTTAAAGGGAAAAAGTATCAATATTATTTATACAACGTGTTTTTTTTTTTTTCTATTACAAGCCATTTATCTTCTTTGATACCTAGCCGAAATCGATAAATGACAGATCATTTTAAAAATACAGGTCTCCAGCTATGTAAAATCATAAATTAAGAAAGAATTTTTCGAAATTTGGTGCTTAAAGTTGTAGCGCATATGAGACTATTCAGATCCAAATCTCTAGATTGCAGCAGCGGGTATCACACAGATGTCGATAAACTTTTTTGTGTAATAAGCAGCCTTTCGGATATTTTTTTCTTCTTCTGTTACGAAACACTGTCGTTTTGCTGTACAATTCCAATGTAAACATTTTATTGGCACAGCAACAAATATTTCAGAGATATTGATATATTGTGTGCATTTTGTTCAGGTTGGTTTTATTCTGTTAAGATCAGTGACAGTAAATACAGAGTGTTTTAAATTTTCCTAACTGTTTCGTAATATGTTGCGAGTATTTTGATGCTCTAAAAAAAATATTTGCTACAATAATACAGTTCTACTTTTCATTATATTACAAGCATTCAACCCAGGGGCGTAGCTACTATGGGACTAGGCGGTGCAGTGCACTGGGGCCCCTACACACAGGGGGCCCCCAAGCATAGTTCAGAGGCCTACGAGCCTTCATGGCAAACTGGCTGGCGACCTTTTTTTTTAGCTCTACAGTCATCTAAGGGGGCCCCTGAGACACAGGAAACCCCTCACTAAGGGCCCTCTCAATGCTCAGAGGGGGCCCCAACCACAGCTCAGGGGGCCCTAATCACAACTCAAGGGCCCCGTTATTAAGGTTCTCGGTGGTTTAATTACTGATTAATTAATTAAAAAGTCCGCCAAACAGGTTATGTTTGAAAAGTTGTTTTATTGTGATCCAAACAAGTCAGCGATGTTCACAGGCATAGATACAATACAGATATGCACTTCTGAATAATCGCAAAGATAATCTCTGTGAACTCAACTGAATGATTAAAACTCTCTGTAACACTGAATACTGTCAACTAAACTGACTTACTAACTCCCTTACTTACTTACTTACTGAATGAATCTCTCTGTCCAGGCAATCTGTTTATATAGTCTCTATCGAAATTACGAGAATTCTGCAAAGGCATACGCCCGATATTTCTCGATCATTAACAATCACTCAAACAATCAAACATATTAAAAACAATCGAAATTAATACAAAATTAATTAACAACATTACAAAATGATCAGAAATGGTAATTATAGATACTTAAATACAAAATTATTTACAGAAATCCTTTCAAACGGTAGAAAATTGTCCTGTAGACATCGTAACTTACATTCATACATGGAATTACAAACGTTTAAGAAATTCTCTTGCATCATACGGTTCTTAAACATATTAAATGGACTTTAAATGATTTTCTTACATAAAACAAAGTCTATATACACTGATTTACAAGAATTTACAAAATAAGCATATCGAATCACTTTCAAGCAAACTTTAGCTCACTACAAATACTTCATACAGTACAATGCTATTCAAAATTCAGGTATGAGGGCTGTTACACCGTCCTCAGCTCAGGGAGCCCTTACCAGCAACAAAAAGCAAAAAAAAAGGTCACCCATCTGGCCTAAGGGCCTAAAATAAATTTTTTGCACTGGGGCCCTTGTTGACCTAGCTATGCCACTGATTCAACCGCACTATTCATTGCATTTTATTCGCGAAATTTTCACACGGGTCGTCTAGTCTGTAATAATATTTAATGACCAGTATGAAGACTCCTCTACAATTTCCTCATCTATCTTTACGGTACACCCTACAAACATCAGGAAGTCTTCATTTTCTGGCACTTTTTCTTTTAAACAAGACTCTACCCTGATAGCTATTTGTGGTTTATGTAACACTATTAAGTTGCAAAAGTCTACTACTTTGTTGATTATACTCTTACAGTTCACTTATAATTGACTTTATTATGATTTTAGCATCACATTACCTTTTATGAACTCATCTTTAATATTTTCCTCAGTTGCTACTGTTTCATTATTATTTATGATTTTTCCCATCTTACATCTGCATTCACTATACCTTAGGTCAACAGTTTTTAACCCCACACCAGCAGCCTCTAATCTAAAAAAAGTCATTACCCCATCATAACTGGAAGTTGGCTACCCTACAGACCTAGCTAATAGTCAGAAAGTTCCCTGTTCTGTTTAGATGTAGAGCATGCCTAATGAAACCCCACTTACCAATGAGATCCATTGGCACAACTTCCAAGACAGAACTAATGTATTTCCCTAGCAGCTCCCAGTCTCCACATTTACTCGCTTCACAGCATAGCATATCATGGCAACTCAATATCTGCTTGAGCTCCACCCTGGTACGTTGTGCCTCCTTCACAACTTTCCTCAGGTCACTCTCTAAGGATATAACTCTCTATTAACACTGTTTCCCATATTACTACTCCATCCTCCTTAGTTGAACTCTTACAAAGTGATCTGATATAGTCTACCATCTGCCCTAATGTTGTCTTAGGTTCAAAAAAACTTATGACTTAGTACCCTCCCCCCACTGGTCCTGTAAAAGAAGATCTGTACCTCTCCCAAGGCTACTGCCTAGCAGCAGAACTTTTTTCTTCCTTCTTTTTCCTTCAATACATCTAGTCCTACAGATCTGCTGCACCCTATGCCATACCATATTTTTTTAGGTATATCTTCAAAAATAGCTTAAAAATCCTTAACACACAAAATCAATTTCAAAACAATTTTAGAAGAATTTTACAGCATTTTTGGAGTTAAAAAAGTATGTTAATAGTCCAGTCAAATAAGGATTATACCTCGGAATGAAAGATAACAAGCTGAAAATTTGCATAAACCTTTAATTTGATATTTTATAAGTTGGCTCAAAAGTCTTATAGAATATTGTGTATGCTAGTCAAGATATTCAAGGTCACAGGTCACAAAAATGTTTTTTTTTATTTATTTTTTTAATTTTTTTTTTTTTTATCTCGCTTTCTTTACTCTAAATTTATTTTGAGTTATTACAAAAGTTGTAGAGCTTAAAATTCTCCACAAATTTTGTTATAGACAATATTTCATAGATTTAACCCTTCTTGAGATAGACCGTGGAGAGTGGGGAGCGCTTAGTGGTATGGACGATAATGCTATTGCACGATACGTTAACTAGTACAATTTATAATGTTAATTAATTATTAACAATGTTGTAATTACAAAAAACTGTATTTATTTACTAATTAATAAATTGTATTTATTGACATTATATTATTTATAAATCATATATTAATTTAATATTAACTCAATTAATACTACTAATAATAATAAGATATTTAAATGAAATGGCTTAAATACACTTTAATTATTTTTTTATTTACCGACAGTTTATCATAGCTCTATCACAATTCAAGTTAATATATAGGAATTTTTATGTTGTTACTGCTTATGTCAAGTATACAGCACAATATACTTCATGTTCGCCATCATATTCCTCTTCTTGTCGCTCAACTTGAATTTCTAAATTATTATCATCATCATCGTCATCATTTAATTTGGTTCTAAAGCTTCCAGGATTTTAGGTACATATTTACTTTCTTCATCCAGATCATCGGGTTGTAATGAAGTGTTGAGGCATGCTTGTCCATTACGGTGACCACAAACTGAGGATCATTGCAAATCTACTTTACTGCATCCGCAATTTTAACCACAGCCTTCATTGCAATTAAAACTTCATTTTGCAACAACCACCACCATTCCTTGGGTTTTAAATCATTCCCTAACCAAGTTTGGATCTGATAGTAGACATGACTGATGTGTTGCCGAGTTGCTGCACTTGTAGGTGGAAGAGTTGATAACTAGACTGGCTTGTTGAATCTAGCTGATTTGATAAATTGTGTATATTGAAAATGGTCTATGCTGTATTCTGATTTTGGAGCATTACACATTGCTAAAAAGACACATACTCCATTTTCAAACAATATTTCTAGAGGACAGTTGTGTTCCTGAAAAACGTAAGCTGATTGATCCAAATTGGAATGTTTCTCCAACATTTTCATAATTGATAGTTTTCCTTTTTAAAGTGCATATGTTGTTTCACATCCACTAAAGACATGCAAAAATAATTTGTTTCTTAGAACAAGGATATTTGACAAAGCTTTTAGTCGAATCTATTTGTGTTTCCACATTACTCTTACTGATTTTTGCTGGTATGATTGAGTAAGTCCTATTAAAAGAACTAGTACATTGATGTCTTCTCCTATGATGTAGACCAGGGGCTCCCAAACTTTTAATCACGTTGACCCCCTCATAGAACATTTGTCTTCTTATCGACCCCAATATTAAACGTTTAATAAAAACCAGTGCCAGATCTGGGGGGGGAGGTGTAAACTGGGGAGCCAACTTGAAGGGGGAGGCAAAGTCATGTTTGAAGGGTGGCAGTTTACGTCGCAGAAACCTTTTTTTAGCTCTATTAGTACATTGGGCGCCGAGGCTCCAAATAATGTTGCAAGAGGCGGCATTCCCACAGTTTTTGCCCCGGCTCGAAAAATTCCTGGATCCGCCACTGATACAAATTTTAAATCATTTTTAGCATTTCTGATGCTAAGCAATAAGGAGACTTGTATAACAAACCAAAGAAAGTAATTATAGTTCCCACACCTTAAAAAATCCACCCAACAACACTAACAGAAAAAGGAGATATTTTACAGTTATTATAATCGTAAAAAAAATCATAACAAAATAATAGATAGATGGAAACTAGGCTATAGCCGTAAGTGTCATAAAATATAAAACACAAAATAATCATTGAAAATTTAAAATACATTATATTCAATGAAAAAACATCTGCCATTTTACGACTATTATTGAATACATTAAAAATATGTTAACATACCTTTTTATTAAAATAGTTGATATTAGTGATATGGATGGGTCTGAAGGGCAGCTGCAAGATTACTGATGTTCGGTTGAAAATTGGTAAGTTTCAGTCTCAAATCACCACGGTTTTCAAAGTTCAGTCTGTTTCTCTGTTTTGTCAAAATAGCATTCGCGTGGCTAAAGCCAGCTTCAACCATGTATGAAGTTGGGAATGAAAGTATGAAAGGTTTGGCTTCTGCTCTCAGCTTGGGTATTTTGTAGCAATATTGTTATTGCTCCAAAATTCGCTGAGGTTTTTATTTTTAAACAACGCTTTAGCTTCCAGATCTACGAATATTTCAATCAGTTCATCTTCTAAGCCAGGTTCATTACCTTCATTATCAATTTTAACATCAAATGGAGAAGCAAACCATTCAGGAACATGCATGTTCTCCAAGTCTTTGAAATGTGCTTTGAAGTCTTCTCTTAATTTATTGAGATGTTTAACATATATCTCTTCATTTTCTTTTAGTAGTCGAAAGTTTGAAAAGTATTTAAAACCTTTACGTGCCAGTGAAGATTTTGACAGGTCCATTTTTAATTGAAAGGCCATTATAATTGTTCGAGCTTGAACAATTGTAACATTTTTTCCTTGAAACCGCTTCTTTATTTCATTAAATTTCAAATAATGATCTGCCAAATAGAACAGATGATTCTTGCACTGTTTTAACTCGTCACATAGTAATGGATCCACATTCTTAAGAAAAACTGCAGACGAGTCGTACAAGTCAACAAGGCTCTGCAAACTATCACATCTTGACAACCACCTTACCTCAGTGTGCAAAAGTAATTGATTGAAAGGTTCATCATTTTCTTCACATAACTTCGCAAACAGACGGGAATTGAGAGGATGAGCTTTAATTTTATTAATTGACCAAATACACACTTTTAGAGTATCATGCAGCTTGCCACTCATTTTTTTGGCTACAAGATGCTGCCTGTGTACTTTAGGAACCTTTTCCTTCAGAAAGACGAAAAAATCCTCTATAACGGCCTAGCATAGCAGGTGCACCGTCGGTAGCTACTGCAGTAATATTCCCAAAAGGAATGTTGTGCTTGTTCAAATAATCTTGCAAACATAAAAAATTGTCTCACCTTTTGAATCAGTTTAAAGATATATAGCAAACAGAAATTCATCAACAGTGTCATTCAGGGATGGACTATGAAACCTAACATAAGCCATGAGAAGATTTGAACTTCCGAAAGTCGATTCATCAAGTTGAATAGCAAACTTAAAATGCTGTAGCTCAGAGGTCAAAGTTCTTTCCACATCATTGGCCATTTCCTCTATATGTTGCTGCATAGTATTTACACTCAGTGGTATGCACTTTAAAACTAGTTGATAGTCTTTCTTCTTAACATTTTCAATTACATCTTTTATAGCTGGTATTATAATCTCTTCACCAATAGTGTACAGTTTGATTTTCTTTGTTATGTTAAGAGAGATGCTGTAGGATGTCCTCAGTCCTCCTTCACTATCAGCACTAGCAGATAACCTCAAATATGTACTTAAATTTGGCCTAACTCTCAATTTATCTTTTAGCATTTTGAAATACTCATAATCTTTGTTTTTCTTATCAGAATGGATACTTTACGAATGGTCTTTCATTTTCACTGGCTTCATAGCATCATTTCTGAATGTTTATTCACATAACAAGCATGATACGATCGCAGCACAACAAAACAGCGGCAGTAAGAGATGCAACTTATTCCCACACGAGTTATAAAGAACTGCCTGTTCTTTCTCAGAGTGCATTGTAGCTACTTTTTGTTATCAATAGATATCTAGCCTTGAAGGAATAATAATTACATCTAAATGTTACCTATTCAATAGAATTAGATAGGAAAAAGATAAAAAAGAAGTATCTAAATTTAATGGTTTTCAGTGTATTACGATATTTTCTATGTAAAGGACAAAATCTACATTTAGATATACAATACATAGAGTGGAAACCATACTAGAGTTTAACAGTGCAACTTGTGTATAATGAACCGGCAGCATTCACTCCCTCCCCCCCTCCACCTCTATGGCTTTACAGCTCGTTGACAGTGCGGTCATTAGAAGCGGGATGGAACTGTGGGCAAGGAACGGGAAGGAATTCAGCCATGGCTTTTTGGAGGAAGCATCCCAGCATTAGCGTTGAGTGATTTGGGGAAACCATGGAAATCCAAAATCCAGATGCCCAGACGGGGATTTGAACCGGCGTCTGTAAGCTACCTTACTCTCTATTTTCGAGATTCAGTTAAAATCCGGTGAAGTTTGAGGTTAACATCAGTACACGATACCATAGTTGAAACCGAAATAACAACACTTTAAGTTCAGAAATAACCACACATAGCAACCATAAATAAGAAGTTTCTAGTAAAATTAAAACCATAAACTTACCTAAATGAGCGTAATCCATAATAATCCTGAAGTAGAAAACACAGGTATGTTTATACAACCGTAACACTAATATTCCACTGAATTAAACACTGTAAAGCACTGTAATAATAGTAATTCCACCGTTTTATATTAAATTCACTAATAACTCGCAGTTCCAGACCGAATGAAAGCAGTAAATATGATTTTAAAGCATCACCATATGGAGTGAATTTCAATATTTAATTTCAGCACATCTAAATAGTTTCAGAGCTCTAAAAGTAGATTTAACCAAGTAAAATAACCAGCCAGTCAATATTCTTTAAGTTTCCGATAACCATCAACCAATAAAAGAAAATATAAGTAAATAAAGGTCAACCTGGTGATGGCGTCGAAGCAACGAACTTTTTAAAATTCGATTTCTTGCTGACTAACATATTTCACGAACTAAAAACTTTTCTAAAGTATTTAAATTAAATAAAGGTTCGATTTAAATTTAGTTTTAGGCCACAATTGTCTTTAAATAAAAAGTGAAGTTTTGGTTGCACAAGCTAGGAAAACAGTAAATTTTAGAAATTCCATAACTTCTGATAGTCTTAACCGATTTGAAAGATTTTTACACCACTGGACTCAGCAAAGGCTGGGAAACACCTTGGAAATAATATTAACTTGAGATTTTGAAGATTTGAGGGGTCACAATTTTCATATGACGTAGGATGACATATCGCAATACGCGAAACAAATGTGCTTTTAAATTAACCAAACTTCAAAATTCATTTTCGCCGGTCTGGAAGCTCTAAAAACAAAACCAATCACATCACTACACTTGTCTCATTACGCTCTTCATCTTGTAATTTTCTGGTAGCACTCAGTTAACAGATTCTTTTTCCAGATAGACTATTGCCTAGGTCAGTAGGCCATTTTGATAAAAGTCAGCCATGACAGCTTTTTTGGTCAGTCCATCAGGTTGCTTTGACGAGATCACACGTATTTGATGTGTTCTTAAGTTTGAGAAGACCCGCGGTCGCGGTGGCTTATGGGTAGGCAGTTCGAGAATAGTATGGCTGACCGACGCCATTTCTAAAACCAGCATGGCCAACCTAACAGGCTAAAACTTTCCGAAATGTGTTCATCTCAACTTTCAATTTCATTTGGGTTGGTGCGGTCTGTTCTGTTTCACAACTTGTGATCTTCGGCTAATGATTTTCTCGGATTGCCAATGCTAACTGTGACTTTTGTAAATTCTGTGAAAATTTTTAAGAACATATACTTCAGTTATCCGGATTCAGACTTTCATTTCAACGTTAGTACCTTTCTTACAGGAGGTTAATCTGTAAGTGGCGACTGTGGTCATCTTTACAGTTAGCATTCTATAAGGTTTTACACGGTTATGGAACTTTTTCCGACCTTTGACTTTTTGCATGACTTCAAGCTTAGGTGGACAAGCCGATACCAACCCCGTATCCCGCTTATCCCCTAACACGTCCTCCCGAATATAAAATTCTTAAATACCCGAAGTAAATAAAAAATAAAGTTTTAATACTTGTTGAGTTCATCACATAGCTTAGCTAAGATAAAATAATTGTGATGTTGAACTTCTTTCTAATCCCAAAGATGGACCTTAGGAGAGACACAATTCATAAATTGGTCTACATTCATTTCTCACAGGAATAACAACTAGCAAACCAGCAATGTGAGTAATGATAAAGCGATGAAACCAAACAGTTTGAACGCTAAGCTTTGCTCCATTATTACCTCACAACTTTGCGCCCCAGTATGAGTTACCGCAAAAATCCAATGCATTTCGCTGCTTTGTTTTTCGCTCTCGTCATTGCTATGCTTTCTGCTCCAGTATGTTTTCTCCTTAACACATGCCTAAAGCGACGCAGGCTTTGGTAAAACTCAAGTTATAACTGGGGTAGTCAGCTATTTTGGATTTTTATTGGAATATTCCCAATTTTTTCCTAGACAATTTAAT
Source organism: Vandiemenella viatica (assembly GCA_031002005.1). Lineage (NCBI taxonomy): Eukaryota > Metazoa > Arthropoda > Insecta > Orthoptera > Morabidae > Vandiemenella > Vandiemenella viatica. The sequence continues at coordinate 73,604,971 of JARYHS010008075.1, forward strand.
TGATCCTCTTTATTATCAGTCAACTCCCTTTTGACCCCTGTGTATTAATCGACCCCTGGAGAACTCTTATCGATCCCCAGGGGTCGATACCGGCCACTTTGGGTACCCCTGATGTAGACAGCGTAAATTCTCCAATGGCTGTTTTGAACATCAGCATCATCTCTTGCTTGTTTTGTAGCGATGTTAACAGTTTTTATTTCTTAATAAGCATTTCAATTAAGTTATTCTTTACATCGGTTGAGTAAAAAATTCTCTTGGTTGATTGACACAATCATTGTTTCATCAAAAAAACACTTCATAAGACCTTGAAAGGTCTACAGTTGTTTATACTTTAAAACTTGAATTGTAATAGATTTACGGTAAACTGTTGGGAGACAAAAATATAATCAAAATGCCTTTAAGCTATTTTGTTTAAATATATTATTTTTATTAGTATTAATTAAGTTAATATTATATTAATATATGATTTATAAATGATATGTCCATAAATACAATTTATTAATTAGTAAATAAATCCAGTTTTGAATAAATCGTATTGTCTATTAGATTTTACAGTTAACTTATTGTACAGTAGTGATATTGTACATACGGCTAAGTGCTCCCCACTCTCCACGCTCTATCTCAAGAAAGATTAAATCTATGAAATATTGTCTGTGATGAAATTTGTGGAGAATTGTATGCTCTACAACTTTTGTAATAACTCAAAACAACATTTAGAGTAAAGGAAGCAAGATATCTGTAATATATATATATATATATATATATATATATCATGACCTTTGACCTTGAATATCTTGACTAGCGTACAGGAGATTCTATGAGACTTTTCAGCCAACTTATAAATTTCAAAACAAAGGTTTGTGAAAATTTTTCAGCTTGGTACCTTTCATTCCGAGGTTTGCCCCTTTTTACGCCTTCTTCGATTGGACAACTTTCCACATCCCACAGAGGCAGTCTCTTATATTGGGATCAATGGAAAATTATTGTATTGTATTGATTATAAGAAGAACAGTTCAATCAAACTTGATAGTAGACAAAATTTTACGAAGGGATTTATCATTTTTCTAAGCAATTTGGCTCCATCAATTTTAAAAAATGCAGGATAAAATCATGATCAAAATAAGGTATGGCACTCATAGTCTGGAAAATTTTATTAAGGAGTTATTACAAATTTAAGCACTATTTCGACATGTGTGAGAAGTTGCATCAGTATCTTGTTTTTAGGGCAACAGTCTTAATTTTAAAGCTACAATAATGATTTATACATCAAAATGTTCAGTATAAAAAGTTGCAATAGATGAAAAATTAGAATCTATAGCTAAATGATAAGAAGGTTTTCTAGACAAAAACCAGATATTTATCAGTTTCATAATTTTCAAAATCAGCGGAATTATGAACCTGGCAGGATATTGAGTATATTCATATTAAAGATAAAATTCCACTCATTAATAATGTTTAAATAACCAACAAAAACAGTAAAAAAAACATTTACTACAAGAGGATTAATTATTAATTCTTTGAACTTTTGAAATGTTTATGATTTTCTAATGAATTACCTTGAAGGGATATCTTTGCATTTACAAAAATTGAAAGTTCACAATTTATCATTTATTCATCCACAAATAAAGCCAGTTTTCAGAAGTGATTAAAAATAAAAATTACATTCATGATTGAAATTTACAGGCTGCCATATAATTATCTAGCTGATATCAAATATTTGAACATTGAGAACCTCTTTTTATCATGCAGGTCTCCCTGCCAAAGGCACTTCAGGTTCAACCGAAACTGAAGTGCAATGCATTTTTGAGTTAATCAACGATAAGTACAGTTGTCTACACCCATTCAGCACAAGCTGCATCGGCTCCACATGCGGCACAAACTTCCACCAATGACACAACCAAGGTTGGTGGCTTCACCATTCAAGACCACCTATCAGACACACTTGTATAGATGGGTACTATCTGTGCCTCACTAAAACATTTGCCTCTGGCCACGAGCCAACCAGGTAGCCTCATTGCTCACTCCAGCACAAATGCCTCTTCTCTTTCGAAGACTGGTCTCGGCTCCCTTTGTTTTACAGAAACAAAAGCAACAACCTTAGACGGTGTTTTCCATTGTGGCACAGCAGTCATTCTTCAGCAACCGTTACATGCAGTACTTCCTCCAGTTTTAATTTAATTTAAAGTGTGTAGTTAGTTGTAGCTTCATCTTTGCATATTTATTTATCAGTAGTAGCAGCAGCAGTCATTCTTTGGCAACCGTTACATGCAGTACTTCCTCCAGTGTTAATTTAATTTAAAGTGTGTAGTTAGTTGTACCTTCATCTTTGCATGTTTATTTATCAGTAGTAGCAGCAGCAGTCATTCTTCTGCAACTGTTACGTGCAGTGCTACCTCCAGTGGTAATTTAATTTAAATTGTGTAGTTAGTTGTAGTTTCGTCTATGCATATTTATTTATCAGTAATAGCAGCAGCAGTCGTTCTTCGGCAACCGTTACGTGCAGTGCTATCTCCAGTGTTAATTTAATTTAAAGTGTGTAGTTAGTTGTAGTTTCATCTATGCATATTTATTTATCAGTGGTAGCAGCAGCAGGCATTCTTCGGCAACTGTTACATGCAGTATTTCCTCCAGTGTTAGTTTAATTTAAAGTGTGTAGTTAGTTGTAGCTTCATCTTTGCATATTTATTGATCAGTAGTAGCAGCAGCAGTTGTTCATCGGCAACCATTATGTGCAGTGCTACTTCCAGTATTAATTTAATTTGAAGTGTGTAGTTAGTTGTAGCTTCATCTTTGTATATTTATTTATCAGTAGTAGCAGCAGCAGTCGTTCTTTGGCAACCATTACGAGCAGTACTTCCTCCAGTTTTAATATAATTTAAAGTGTGTAGTTAGTTGTAGCTTCATCTTTGCATATTTATTTATCAGTAGTAGCAGCAGCAGTCGTTCTTTGGCAACCATTACGAGCAGTACTTCCTCCAGTTTTAATATAATTTAAAGTGTGTAGTTAGTTGTAGCTTCATCTTTGCATATTTATTTATCAGTAGTAGCAGCAGCAGTGTTTCTTCGGCAACTGTTACACGCAGTACTTCCTCCAGTGTAAATTTAATTTGAAGTGTGTAGTTAGTTGTAGCCTCATAGCAGGATAGGGGGAAGATGGGTGTGTAGGGAAATTGCCACCGGAGCCTGTGCTCCATTGCAATTAAATTAAATTTTTTCATGTTTGTTTATCAGTAATAGCAGCAGTAGTCGTTCTTTGGCAACCGTTACATGCAGTGCTACCTCCAGCCTTAATTTAATTTAAAGTGTGTAGTTAGTTGTAGCTTCATCTTTGCATATTTATTTGTCAGTAGTAGCAGCAGCAGTCATTCTTTGGCAACTGTTACGTGTAGTACTTCCTTCAGTGTTAATTTAATTTAAAGTGTGTAGTTAGCTTTAGCTTCGTCTTTATATATTGGTCTTCGCCTGAAAGCCTCCTATTGTTAACGCTTAGTGAGTCTGTTTTTTTTCATGTACTCCTTAGTTTTTCTTTCTGTAGAGAAAGGAAGTATGTGTGGGGACTGTTGTTGTTGTGTGCACACGCAGCCTGAGGTGGCTGATCTGCGCACTCTGCTTGCAGTTTTGTTAACGAGTTACACAGCTGGAAGCTGCCGCAAATGATTGCAGTAGATGTGGTATTGGTGACCCTGTAGAAGCTAAGCAGCTCGCAGGTTCTCCCATACCAGTCATCGTACCTGCAGTCCAGACTGAGACGTCGGAACCTATGCGGCCATCACCTGGTGGTGGCTGGCGTGTTGTTTCTGGATGTCGACGCCGCATGCAGGGGCACTCGTGAAAGCCTGATTTCCAGGAAGGCGAGCTTGTACCACTGTCCAACCGGTTTGACACATTGTCTGGAGCTAATTCAGCCCTGCAATTGTCGGCCTGTGAGTTGACAGCCCCACAGCCCACTAAGTCTGGACAACTACAGAAGGGGATTTTAGTGGTCGGTACCTCAAATGTTAGGCAGTTTATCGAGTCCCTTATGGAAATGGCGAATAGGGCGGCGATGAAATCCAGTATCTATTCATTGTGTATTCCGGGGGGTCTGATCCAAGATGTGGAACAGGCCATCCCAGATGCCATTGAATGGACAGGGTGTAGCCAGCTGCAGATTGTGGCTTATGTTGGCACCAATGGTGCTTACCGCCTAGAGTCGGAAGTTATCCTCTCTTCCTTTGGGCAACTTGTAGAAAGGGTGAACTCTGTGGCCATTAGATGCAAGATTTCTGCTGAACTAACCATCTGCAGCATTGTCGATAGAACTGACTGTAAACCTCTGGTTCAGAGCCGTGTTGAGGGGCTGAATTAGAGACCATGGCGTTTCTGTGATAGTCATGGCTGCAGATTCCTTGATCATCACCCTGGGGTTGAGTCTTGTAGCGATCCCTCAGATAGATCATGGATGCACTACACACGGAATGGGCTACACAGGTGGCAGGGGCCATGTGGAGAGTATTGGGACATTTTTTGAGGCTGAGGGAGGATGACCCCGAAAAGAAAATTGAGTTACGGACAGCACAGATAAATTCAGCATCGCATTAAAAGTTCTAGTAGTTAACTGCAGAAGTGTTTGTAATAAACAGCCTGAACTCGAAAACATGATTCATAGTACAGATGCTCATATCGTAATAGGCACAGAAAGTTGGTTAAAACCGGAAATAAGTTCCGCCGAAATCTTTAATAGTAGCATGAACATTTTCCGTAAGGATAGGTTGCATTTTAAAGGAGGTGGTGTATTTGTAGCTGTTTGTAAATACCTCCCATGTAACTAAATAGATGTCACTACTGTCTGCGAAATTTTATGGATCAAGCTCAACGTAGCTAGGACAAAACTTCTATCCACCAGATGCAAACGTAACTATTGCCAAGGCCTTAAGGAATAATGTAAATAATTAAGCTCAGCAATTTCCAGACCATACAATAATGTTATACCTGCCATACATCGACTGGACTAATTATGTTCATGTTACATGGGGCAGGAATAAAGCAGCTTGCGAAATCATTCTAGACCTTTTCTCAGATCACAATTTTGAGCATCTCGTAACTGAACCAATGCAATGCCTCAATGGTAACAAAAATATTTTAGATATTCTCATTACAAACAGGCCTGAATTATTCACGGATATTTCCACCACCGCGGGAATAAGTGATCACAAAACTGTAATTGCTACACTAAAATTAACAACCATGCGCAAAAACAAAGGATCGTTTGCAGATTCAAAAAGGCTTCAAAACAGTATTTTAGAATGTATTTGAGGCATAATTACCATACCTTCATAGTAGCAAGAGGCACCATTGAAGAGAAGTGGCATCGATTCATACATATAGTCAGGGAAGATATGGACTTGCATATACTGAAACGGACAATCAGGGAAGGGAATGACCCCCCATCGTATACACAGGATATTAAAACGTTATTCAAAAAGCAAAGGAAGATATATGCACAATCAAAAACTACTATGCATCAGACTGATATAAAAAAGTTAGTAGAGATAAGGGGACATGTTAAGAATGTGATGCGTGCAGCCTTTAATGACTTTTGTTGCAATTCTCTCACTAAGAGCCTCACCGAAAACCCTAAAAAAATTTGGTCGTATATAAAAAAAGTCAGTTGTAGTGGAAACAATAAGCTAGTTCTAATAAAAGATGGACAGGAAGTTGACGACAGCCGCGACAAGGCTATCGTATTTAACACCGAATTAAAAATTCCTTCACGCGCGAAAACATGGAAATCGTCCCCACCTTACCACACTGTGTGGAATTAGAGATGGATCTGATAGAGGTTGATAGCATAGGTATTGTAAAGCAATTAAAGCTCCTGAAGTAGGGTAAAGCGCCGGGTCCTGATGGTATACCGGTAAGAGTATTTTCTGAATACACAGAGGAAATTGAACCATTTCTGTCAGATATATTCTGGAAATCTTTAGAAGAGAAATAAGTACCTTCTAGCTGGAAAAAAGCTCAGGTAATTCCCATTTTTGAGAAAGGAGATTGGAGTGATCTTAAGAACTATCGACCCATATCTCTAACATCTGTCTGCAGTAGAATTCTGGAGCATGTTATATGCTCTAACATTATGAAGTTTCTAGATGAGAACGAGTTACTTACACTGTGTCAACATGGATTTCGGAAAAAGAGATCGTGTCAAACACAATTGGCCCTATTTTCACATGGCGTAGTGAAAGTTATCAATGCAGGTTAACAAGTTGATGCAATTTTCTTGGATTTTCAGAAAGCTTTTGATTCTGCACCACACAACCGACTTTTAGTGAAGATTCAAGCAGATCAGATCAGATTTGTGAATGGATACGTGATTTTCTAACTGGTTGATCTCAGTATGTCATTGTTGATGGGGAAGCCTCTCCTAAGATAGATGTTACTTCGGGGGTTCCTCAAGGAACTTCTTTTCTTAACATTAATAAACAATCTCGGTGACCACGTCAGATGCTGGTTGCGATTGTTTGCCGACGATGCAGATATCTATAGGATTGTTTAGAAGTTCAGCACAATTTGGATGCTATTTCCAATTGGTGCCATAAATGGCAGCTTACACTTAATTGCAGAAAGTGTAAGGCAATGTGAATAAGTAACAAAAAGAATCAGGTTGCTCACGAGTACAAAATAAACAACTCAGCTGTTGACACAGTTGATTCCCTGAAGTATCAGGGGGTTAAAGTACAAAGCAACATGTAATAGGACTTGCACATAACTTCCGTCATAGGCAAAGCTAATTCGAAATTGTGATTCATAGGTCATATTTTGAGGAACTGTAATGCTCATACAAAGGAGATAGCATATAAAACACTAGTGCATCTACATCTGGATTACTGTTGTGGAGTTTGGGATCCGTATTGCAAGGGCCTGATCGACTCAGTGGAGAGGGTGCAGAGGAGAGCCGCTCGATTAATGACTGGTTGCTACAGCCCTTATGAAAGCATCACAGAATTGATACATAGATTGGGCTGGGATAGTTTGGAAGACAGACGACATAGTTTGCATCTGATTTTGTTGGAGAATATGTGAAAATCTTTAAATTACGAGTGCAATGTAATACTCCTTCCACCAACCTATGTAGGTCACAATGACCGGAGGGATAACATTTGAGAAATAATATGCCGTACTGATGCTTTTATGTATTCCTTCTTTCCTCATGCTATTTAGGATTGAAATGCACGGGTTTAGGATTTGGTGCTTAGCACCCTCTGCCACCCACAATGTTTGTGATTTGCAGAGTATGGATGTAGATGTAGATGCTAATAAATCTGAGGATCCATTCACTTATCAATCTCTCCACAATGCCATCCCAGTGCTTTCAGGTCAACCCGTTGCTGTGTCTAACACTTAGCTTGAGTGGCCTCTTGTTTGGCGTGAATGCCTGCTGTCCAGCAGAAAATTCATTTACCTGTTTTGTAGCTACAAATTTAGTTCTTTCTTGAAAATGTTAGTCAAATGATTTAATTATAAACATTTCATAGCTCCCCTTTCAATAACAAAATTTTTATACAAGAGATTTTTAATCTGCAGAATGAAAATTTTAAGTTCATTCACAAAATTCTCTCTGTCGTGGTTTTCAGCCTTTCTTTAGTCTACAAAAGTTCATTAATCTAATTTTTTATTACAATAATCATGAATTATAAAATTCCCATTTCCGATGGGTAGACATAGAATGCAATGATATCCCATCAAAGTTTGCAGCTTGAGAAACGAAAATTGTAAATACTATCTGGGCAATTCTTTAACCGCTCCTACCCTCTTTTCATTTTTATTTAACAGATGTATTACCAATGATTAATTGATTAATTACACTTCAGCATGACATCTCATTATGTTAACAATAAAACATCGAAATGAAGCGAGCCACAGATCGTTTATGATATATCATCTGTACATATTCTTATACAAGCATATACATATTCTAATTTATAATGTAACACATGATAAGTACAAATGAAAATATATTCAGTGCCTTAGAGCAATACCATTAGATGGCATTATATTCTTACATCGTAATCAGTTGATAATTAAAATTAATTTCCCAATTGATTCCACATACATCATACATTTTGTTATTATATCATTAAGAAACAAACAAAACATTCATTTCACATAACTTGACCTTGTCACTAATTTTCTTCTACTTCCTGTTATCAAACAAAATAAAAACTATCACTTGTTATTAATGAAACAAACAACTACATTAATAGGATATCAAGGACACCTGTACCTAAGTACAAAAAATTACTTTTGTATCCAAAAACTTTTGATAGGTATGAAACAAAAAAAAAAAAAAAAACTGCCCAGTAACCTTCTCTGTGTCAATTTAGTTTAACCACAGTGTATGTAGAGTTTAATCCAACCAAATGTTATTATGACCAATATACTCCTCTTGTCGATGTTAATCCCTGTATGCATGGGACTGTGTGTTCCCTGGGATTCTGAAAACTACACGTGTGTGCCTGTATGCACGAAATGAATTCTTTGCATTATAAAGAAAGAACATTTTACCATCATGGCTAAACTTCCTTATCCTTAATAGAAAAATACAATTTGCTGATGCCTGTTGGTGCCTGTCAGCCTCCTACTGTAAACAGTTATTTTCTGGGATTTACCAATTACAATAATTCATAAAACAGGTCTCTGCCTGTGCCAAAAACCTAAGTAGAATCCCCCTTCATTAATACACAAGTACACTCCAAAATCTCATATTGGCTCACACATTTATATGGATGTAACCTCATTTTGACATATGATTTAAACGATCATCATACAGGCAAACTCTTTAATGCATATCATTTTAAATTTTACAACTGCAGTGTTCATTATTATTTTGGGAAATCATGGCTACATGATTATTAAAACCTCTTCTGTCATTTTATCATCTACTTTCCAACATATAAAATTTTTATCTTGACTTGCTACTTTACGAAACTGTATTTGAGTACAATCTCACCTGTGATATTTAGGACTGAATGCTCGATGATTTTATTCTATAATGAAGTTATTCTTTTCTTAAAATTTAACTACGGTTGCTTAAGAAAACTATTTTAACCTATCACTTTTAAACATTTAAAATTTATTAACTACATCGAAATACGAGTTCTCTCAACCTAGAAACTTGTCAGTTTAATATTAGTCAGTGCGTGCAAGACAAGGACATAAGTCATGATTACTACTGTGTATAATTTTTCTCTATGTCTCATACTTACCAAACATATTCTTATCAATATTATTTTTTCCAGAGAGCAAACTGATTGCTTTTCATATGCACTGATTTCCTCATCATATTGGTGAGTCTGTCTTAATTTTCTGAAAGAAACGTCCTGAACATACTTTTTTACTGACATTATTTCACGCATACCAGCCTGCATGATCTTAGCACTCAGCTCACTTGGTTTATTGCTTTCAAACACAATGTGTTCCAGGTAGGTGAAAGAGAATTGACCCCTCAAATAGGCTTTGTTCATCCGTGTGCCCAGCAGAGACTGGAAGATAGAATGTGACCTCACAGCTGATTCCACAGGAAACTTGATATATGACAAATCTTTATCTGGGGCTACTAATTTCCTTACTTACTTGCGCAAAACTCCTAAGTTTTTAATGTATTACTTCAATTGATCTTAACAGTCAATTTTTTATGTCCTCTGTTCAGCTTATATCAACAGTACTGAGAGTTACTGAATTGTGATAAACAGCATCAGCAATATAACTTCATGAAGCCCTTGAGATGAAGGAGAATTTTTACACATTTCCTTCTGAATATGTGCAAATGAGAAATCCCCATCAGATACTTGAGTTTTTGTTTCATTGTGTTGTAGTGAAATGATTCTGGGATGTTGTATATTACTAACTTGTGTTGTTTTAACAACTTCATGATGCAGTAATTCCACAGATCCATGAGTGATCGAAGCCTTAGCTTTGCACATATTACTTTTGTCCACAGATGTATTTTCACCCTCTTCAGCTTTGATATTGTTTTTTAATTTTGTGTAACCAGCTGATCAGGAGTTTTGATAGGTGACTGAATTATTTGTGTTACATCCCCTTTAAACTTGTTCAAATCTTATTTATATTCACTGTAATGGCTATCCAGGTTTTCTCCAATGCTCGTTGCCCTTCTGTAAGTTTTGCTGAAAGCAATTGTATTGACAGTATCTGAGCGAATGACACGTCCTCAATGAATTTGTTTAGGGTTCCTTCAATAACTGACATTTTAGGTGTGTGATGTGAGCCTTGACTTTGTGTAGGGATGACCTCTAAATGTTGTATTATATTATCAACATTAAAATCTTCACTTTCCTCAACTGAACCGACTCTTAATGCCTCTTCACTAACTCCCGATATAATTACCAAAACCAACTTGCTTTTTCCATCCATTTTTAGTGTTAGGGTTAATTTCTCTTTTACTATGTTAGAATTTGTTGTGTACAAATTTTTTGCAATTATGCCTAATCTCATAATGACACACATGAATTTTCTAGACATAATTTTACATGACTTAACATCAACAGCTTTGCTCCAAGTCTCTTCGCACTGAAAACGTGTCTGTTGAAATTAAAAATTAAAATCTTTTTGAATTGTTTTCACTTAAATTTCAGGCTTTCCACAAATATGAACTGATCATTGAAAAAATGATCAGACAGTCCCAACTGGTCGGATCTGCCAATGAAATAACCAATAAAATACAATGAAAAAAAAAACATTTATTACAAGGGGATCATATATATTATTTCTATAAGGTATTTTTTTGTCACAAGCCTATATCTTCCTTCATACTTAACCGAAATCAATGAATGAGGTGTCATTTTAAAGCTTATGGTCTCCACTTTGGTTAAATCGTATTTTAAGCAAGAAAGTTTTCGGAATTAAACCCTTAAAGGGCAAAAATGTAAATTTTTCTAAAATGCTGTTTTCTGTGTTACGAGTCAGTTATCTCCCTGGATACCTATTTGAAACCGTTTTATGAAGTATCGTTTTAAAGATTAAGATCTCCGCTTTAGTGACGTCATATATTAAGCCAGAAAGTTTTCGGAATTCGACCATTAAAGGGCAAAAGTATCAATATTTTTGCAATGCGTTTTTGTGTCACGAGCGATTTATCTCCCTTAATATCTAACCGATATAGATAAATGAAGTATCATATTAAAGAATAAGGTCCCCGCCATGGTAACATTATATTTTAACAAAGGAATTTTTCGTAATTCGACCCTTATAGGGGAAAAAGGTCACTTTTTCTAAAATGCTTTTTTTGTATCTCGAGCCATTTATCTCCCTGGATATCTAACCAAAATCGATAAATGGGGTAGGATTATGAGGAGTAATGTCTCAGCTTTGTGACATCATATTTTAAGAAAGAATGTTTTTGGAATTCAACCCTTAAAGGAAAAAAGTATAAATTTTTCTATTACCGATTTTTGTGTCACGGGCGATTTATCTCCCTTGATATCTAACCGATATAGATAAATGAGGTATCATATTAAAGAATAAGCTCTCCGCCGTGGTAACATTATATTTTAAGAAAGGAATTTTTCGTAATTCGACCCATAAAAGGCAAAAAAGTCAATTTTTCTAAAATGCGTTTTTTGTGTCTCGAGCCACTTATCTCCCTTGATATCTATCCAAAATCGATAAATCAAGTACGATTGTGAGGAATAATGTCTCAGCTTTGCTGACATCATATTTTAAGAAAGAAGTGTTTGGAATTCAACTAATAAAGGGAATAAGTATAAATTGTTCTACAACGTATTTTTGTGTCACGAGCCTTATATTTCACTTGATATCTAATCGATATAGATAAATGAGGTATCATATTAAAGAATAAGGTCTCCGTCGTGGTAACATTATATTTTAAGAAAGGAATTTTTCGTAATTCGACCCATAAAAGGCAAAAAAGTCAATTTTTCTAAAATGCGTTTTTTGTGTCTCGAGCCACTTATCTCCCTTGATATCTATCCAAAATCGATAAATCAAGTACGATTGTGAGGAACAATGTCTCAGCTTTGCGACATCATATTTTAAGAAAGAAGTGTTTGGAATTCAACTATTAAAGGGAATAAGTATAAATTGTTCTACAACGTATTTTTGTGTCACGAGCCTTATATTTTCCTTGATATCTAATCGATATAGATAAATGAGGTATCATATTAAAGAATAAGGTCTCCGTCGTGGTAACATTATATTTTAAGAAAGGAATTTTTCGTAATTCGACCCATAAAAGGCAAAAAAGTCAATTTTTCTAAATGCGTTTTTTGTGTCTCGAGCCACTTATCTCCTTTGATATCTATCCAAAATCGATAAATCAAGTACGATTGTGAGGAATAATGTCTCAGCTTTGCTGACATCATATTTTAAGAAAGAAGTGTTTAGAATTCAACTATTAAAGGGAAAAAGTATAAATTGTTCTACAACGTATTTTTGTGTCACGAGCCTTATATTTCCCTTGATATATAATCGATATAGATAAATGACATATCGTATTAAAGACTAAGGTTTCCGCCGTGGTAACATTATATTCTAAGAAAGGAATTTTTCGTAATTCGACCCATAAAGCGCAAAAATTTCAATATTTCTAAAATACGTTTTTTGTGTTTCGAGCCATTTATCTCCCTAGATTACTAACCAAAATCGATTAATAAAGTAGGAGTATGAAGAGTAATGACTGAACTTGGTGACATTATATTCAACCTCACTATTCATCGCATTTTATTCGCGAAATTTTCGCTCGGGTCGTCTAGTATATATTATTTCTATAAAGTATTTTTTTGTCACAAGCCTATATCTTCCTTCATACTTAACCGAAATCAATGAATGAGGTGTCATTTTAAAGCTTATGGTCTCCACTTTGGTTAAATCGTATTTTAAGCAAGAAAGTTTTCGGAATTCGACCCTTAAAGGGCAAAAATGTAAATTTTTCTAAAATGCTGTTTTCTGTGTTACGAGTCAGTTATCTCCCTGGATACCTATCTGAAACCGTTTTATGAAGTATCGTTCCAAATATTAAGATCTCCGCTTTAGTGACGTCATATATTAAGCCAGAAAGTTTTCGGAATTCGACCCTTATAGGGCAAAAGTATCAATATTTTTGCAATGCGTTTTTGTGTCACGAGCGATTTATCTCCCTTAATATCTAACCGATATAGATAAATGAGGTATAATATTAAAGAATAAGGTCTCCGCCATGGTAACATTATATTTTAAGAAAGGAATTTTTCGTAATTCGACCCTTATAGGGCAAAAATGTCACTTTTTCTAAAATGCTTTTTTCGTATCTCGAGCCATTTATCTCCCTGGATATCTAACCAAAATCGATAAATGAGGTAGAATTATGAGGAGTAATGTCTCAGCTTTGTGACATCATATTTTAAGGAAGAATGTTTTTGGAATTCAACCCTAAAAGGAAAAAAGTATAAATTTTTCTATTACCGATTTTTGTGTCACGGGCGATTTATCTCCCTTGATATATAACCGATATAGATAAATGAGGTATCATATTAAAGAATAAGGTCTCCGCCGTGGTAACATTATATTTAACAGAGGAATTTTTTGTAATTTGACCCTTAAAAGGCAAAAATGTCAATTTTTCTAAAATGCGTTTTTTGTATCTCGAGCCATTTATCTCCCTGGATATCAAACCAAAATCGATAAATGAAGTAGGAATATAAGGAGTAATGTATCAGCTTTGTGAAATCATATTTTAAGAAAGAATGTTTTTGGAATTCAACCGTTAAAGGAAAAAAATTATAAATTTTTCTATAACCGATTTTGTGTCACGAGCGATTTATCTCCCTTGATATCTAACCGATATAGATAAATGAGGTATCATATTAAAGAATAAGGTCTCCGCCGTGGTAACATTATATTTTAAGAAATTAATTTTTCGTAATTCGACCCATAAAAGACAAAAAAGTCAATTTTTCTAACATGCGTTTTTTGTTTCTCGAGCCACTTATCTCCCTTGATATCTATCCAAAATCGATAAATCAAGTACGATTGTGAGGAATAATGTCTCAGCTTTGCTGACATCATATTTTAAGAAAGAAGTGTTTGGAATTCAACTATTAAAGGGAAAAAGTATAAATTGTTCTACAACGTATTTTTGTGTCACGAGCCTTATATTTCCCTTGATATCTAATCGATATAGATAAATGACATATCGTATTAAAGACTAAGGTTTCCGCCGTGGTAACATTATATTCTAAGAAAGGAATTTTTCGTAATTCGACCCATAAAGCGCAAAAATGTTAATATTTCTAAAATACGTTTTTTTTTGTTTCTAACCAAAATCGATAAATGAAGTAGGAGTATGAAGAGTAATGACTGAACTTGGTGACATATTCAACCTCACTATTCATCGCATTTTATTCGCGAAATTTTCGCACGGGTCGTCTAGTTAATTATTAATTCTTTGAATTTAAAGATGATATGATTTTTTAATGAATTACCTTAAAGTGATTTCTATGCATTTACAAAAAACATATTTGAAAGCTCACAATTTATCACTTATTAACCAACAAATAAAGACAGTTTTAAAAAATGATTTAAAAAAAAAAAATACATTAATGATTGAAATTTACAGGGTGCCATATAATTGTCCAGCTAACATCAAATATTTGATCATTGAGAACATCTTTTTATCACGCAGGTCTCCCTGCCAGAGCCACTTCAGGTTCAACCAAAACTGAAGTGAAATGCATTTTTGAGTTAATCTACAATAATTACTGTCAGCGCAATTACCCAGTCAGCGCAAGCTGCACCAGTTCACATGTGGCACAAACTTCCACCAGCGACACAACCAAGGAAGGTGGTTTCACCATTCAAGGCCACCTATCACACACACTTGTGCAGATGGGCACTATTTGTGCTGCACTAAAACACTTGCTTCTGGCCACAAGCCAGCCAGGTAGCCTCATTGGCCACTCCAGCACCTATGCCTCATCTCTTCCGAAGGCTACCCTCGGTTTACAGAAACAGAAGCAACAACCTTAGATGGTGTTTTTCATTGTGGCAAATAATAATAATTCTGAGACTCCATTCACTTGTTAATCTTTCCACAATGCCATCCCAGCACTTCCAGGTCCACGCTCTGCGCTGTCTAACACCAGCTAGCACGGCATCTTGTTTAGTGTGAATGCCTGCTGTCCAGCAGAAAATTCATTTACCTGTTTTGTAGCTACAAAATATAGTTCTTTCTATTAAATACAGTGTTGATTAAATGATTTGATTTTAATCATTTCAATATCTACTTTATTTGTCGATTTGAGTAATATTTATGCACTAAAAAATAAATTAAATGTTTATGGCAAGATGGCATCTACATCTACATTGATGGAACAATGCCAAAACAATAGGTTTGACTAAGATTAAGCAGAGTCAAGGAAGACAATACTCCAGGGACAAGTTAAAATTACCAGTAAATAGTTGCATTTTCTGGTAGGAAAATGACAATTATTTTAGCTCGATAGGAGTCATATTCACTGAGAAAATAAATTTGGAGTTTGGAAAAGATTCCATCATATCAGAAAATTTGGTTTCTACTATTAAATACAATGAGCACAGTAATTTAACATATGGTCAGAAGTTAGGAAAATGTTTATAGTTTTTACACCAAAATCAGCTCAAGGGATTGATAATTTTAAGAGCAATCATAAATTTAGGAATTTTTAACTATGGAATTTTATATCTCAAAAACTATAGAATTTAGGAGATGTTCTAATGAGATAAAATAACACTTAAATTGCGGAGTGATTGGAGAAAAAATAATGATCCTCTTTGTCTGATCAAAGGTCGTTTTGACGTCATCCCGAGTTAAATGAATATAAGGAGGGCTGAAAACAAAGGAAAAGGCAGTTTTTGGCTGACAGTTGAGTGGGGTGGATGCTTGTCTTGAGTGGTGTGATGTAGTGCGGGGAAATTTCTAAGTTGTTGCAACATGATGGTGTAAAACAGAACTTTCTTCAGAATGACCTAGTAAATTTTAGAAATAATGGGTGATGAAAGAAGTTTGCTTATGGTGAGCATGCCTAATCTTCAATCATCATATTTTTGTTGCTTCTTCTAAAATTTCTGGTACCGATAGAACTTATTCTAAGATATATAAACTTTTAAACAGTCAAGAAGTCTACATCTTTTTCTAAACATACCTTTAGCTATTCGGGTAAAATCAGTAGTTTGGTGGCCATTGAAATATTAGAACCTACCAGTCATGGTCATAGCTCAAAGTAAGCAGTGTAATAAAACCCCCCACACAAGCATCTAAATTTCACACTTAGCTTGAGACTTTTCTCCTCCAGACTTTGGTAACTGGCCACATCTATTTTTCTCCACAATTTATGAGGTATTAGGTACCCTAATCGATTTTAACCTATTTCCCTTGTGACCTGTTGCCAGCTCTGACCCCTTCTTTTCATTCTTTCCACCATATTTCCTTTCCACTACTAAAGCCTGAGCCTGAAGTGCCCTAATAATTTCTTCCATCTCTCCAATCTTTTCTCCCTGCTGTGCAAGGTTTCTAAACTGCTAGGGCAACTTCCTACACTCCTCTGCCTTCAAGGGCGTAGCCAGGTATGGGCAGGGGGGGGGCAGCTGCACCCCCCTAGCCGGACGTGGGTATGCGCTCGATCGGAGTTCTACCGAACCGAGCCGAAAAGTAACCAATGTTAAGCAACTTTCAAAAATTAATTCGGTTCGCGCGATTTAAACCTACTTGCTACTGCTATCTGCGGGAAACGGACGTTAACGAGGGCGAGGCGTCACAACGTGCCACGCACGGTCCTGCTGGCAACTCTTAAGCTGTGTATCGACTATGTGCGGTTGCCGTGCGAGCCATGTTCGAGCGCGCCAAACAGGTTACTTGCCGCGCAAACCATTTCTATTGACGAGTGCGGCTGCCGCGCGTGGCAACGCAACTTACCCGAGTTTTTTTTTCTGCTTTACGTCTCTCAACATCAAGGTCTTTAGAGTCGGGAAAGGATGAGGGCAAGGAATGGGAAGGAATTTGGCCATGGCCTTTTTAAGGAAGCATCCCGGCATTTGCCTGTAGTGATTTGGGAAACCATGGAAAACCCAAATCTGGATGCCCGAACGGGGATTCGAACCGCCGTCCTCCCGAATGCGAGGTCAGAACGCTATCCGTTACACCACCACGCTCGGTAACTTACCCAGGCACTGTCTTTTCGTGAAGCCACTGTGGACATATCATGTGTACGACTAGCTGAAACTTTCACTGTGATGCATAACACTGTATACTAGAAACCTAAATGAAAAGTGATTTGGTGGATATGGAAATTGTATTTTAATAGAATATAGTATGGTGAGAAACTAATGGTAGACACGAGAAATGAAGCCATTGAGGATACAAACAAACAAATTTTATGAGAATGATAACGGTAGAGTTCCCAAAATCATTAATTGAGCCAGTGAACACACAATTTCAGCAGGCGATTTCAATTACTGAAAGACGCTGTGACGTCAAGATTTCTAACAATTGGAGACTAGTGTACTAGCCTTTAATACCTTATTTGAGTGTCAAAACAATCATTTACTTGAACAGTTGCAGATGTTTTTGACGCTTTATGTTATGCTCTGAAAGATTGGTCAAAGATAAGGTAATAGCACACATTTTATATTAATTTTGTTTATTGCTATTCAATTTTCATTGCCATTGTCATTTTTAACGAGAACTTACTCCTTACTTAGGTAAAATGTATTGAGTTAATCATGTCATTTGGCGATTCTATAGATTCGTTGATTGGAGTTTAAAGTGATCAGGGCCGGCGTTAGGGGGGGGGGGGGTTTAAGCGGTTCAAATGTAACCGAGCCCATGTGGCTGATGGGAGGCCCGATCACCGGCTGTAGGGCCCCAAACTCGTAAGTTGTAGAGCTAAAAATAAAAAGGTCGCTCATTTGGTCTGATGTATTCGCCAAGGGTCCCCAACTGGTTGCCCCAGCCCTGAAAGTGATGGTTGTGGTGGTGATACGATAAGAGTCTGATTAGGCTGCCCATTTGTTAATACACAGTTGTATTAAAAGCCGACAGTTTTCGTTATCCATTGTAACAAACTTTCACTGCGCCGCGTGAGCCAACTCGAACAAGACACCTTCATCTTAACTGCGCGAGAGCTAAGGGGTGAGGGTCTTTTGCCGCGTGCCTAAATACCGGTAGACTGAGGCTGACTTGGCCCGCACACCGAGCGTGGTGGTGTAACGGATAGCGTTCTGGCCTCGCATTCGGGAGGACGGCGGTTCGAATCCCGGTCCGGGCATCCAGATTTGGGTTTTCCATGGTTACCCCAAATCACTCCAGGTAAATGCCGGGATGCTTCCTTCAAAAGGCCATGGCCGAATTCCTTCCCATTCCTTGCCCCCATCCTTTCCCGTCTCTAAAGACCACGTTGTTAAAAAGGGACGTTAAACTGTTAAAAAAAAAAAAATTGACCCGCACACAACGCGTCGGGTCGTTTGGGGGCGTCCATTAATTACGTGAGGTATTTTTCCTGAATTCCGGACTCCCCCCCCCCCCCCCCCCTCGGTTGAGACTTTGTGAGATCTGGTTGGATCTCTTCCTCTAAAATGACATGAGATTTTGACGGAGGAACTCCCCACCCCCTTCTAATCGACCTCGAAACTTTTTGTGACTTTTTTTTAGATCTCATGCTTCCAAGGGCAGTTACACCCCCACTCCCTAAGGTCGACGTTTGGATGAAATACCCCTCCGATTTCCGTTGACTCCCCCTCTCCCTTGATGAGGTTTCGTGAGATTTCGCTGGACCCCCCCCCCTCATTTCAACTCACGTAATTAATGGACGTCCCCTTTATACTGTGACATCGCGGGAGCGTCCGCTATTAATTTATTTTTTATAGCAATGAATATAAGGAAGTTTTTTTAAAAAGTAATTAATTTGTATTTACCGTAAGGCTAACGACGGTTTTTAACTAGTATTACATGCAGTACCTACAAAAAGTAAGACTTTTATTTAATAACTATAGTTAGCTGTATTCGTTTGTATTTTATTTATTTTTATTACCACTAAGCGATTGTGGAAACGTCGATAGTATAAGAGGTAATTTGTGATAAAATATTTATTACTCTTGAATTTACAGTAGGGGAGAGTAGGGATACTTGAGCATATGGGATACTTGAGACACTTCCATTTTTTTTATTAGTAAGTAATTTGAAATGGTAAGATTGGCATCCTATTAATACTTGTTCTATGTACCAGCTAGTCAGAAGAAACAAGTTGCCTAAATGGTCAGTTACAGATTTTATGGAGAGTTTTAATTTTTTGTGGCCTCACAGTAAATGTTTATGTACATTAACTAACAATTATTTTTCTTTAACTATTTGTCACTAACGTAATGTATGAAGATAGGTAGAAAGCTTACAATTTTAGTTCTTATTTGGTACTAACATACTTTAAAGAAAGTCTCACATAACGCGGAGATTGAGTAAACAACATTAGTGGAGTGTGTGGGGATACTTGAGACAGACAACCTAGGGATAGTTGAGACATGTTTCAAGTATCCATGTATTAAAGATAGCAACATTTTTAGTGTTTACTTTTGATCTATTTTCTATATAATTTCATTAAATTATAGGTAATATATCCAATTACTTGTATAATTACAAAAGATAGGCCTACTTGTACAAATAATATATTTATAAATTTTAACTGTACAAAAAATTAAAAAACATGATTTTTATTTAAAAAAATGATACAGTTTAACAAAAGGAAGGATGGTTGCAGTTACCATAAACATAATGCAGGAATCCTGCAGTGAATTATTTGAGGGAAGTACAATACTGAGAGCGGTAGCAAAGAAGTATAACAGACTGAACAATGCTTTCAAAGTACATAGTACAATATAAATCAGGCCCAGAAGAAGAAAATTTATTAGGAGCTGATTGAAAGTAAAGAAATTTTAATAAGTCAAGAAGGAAATTTTTTTAAAGACTGTTTTGAAAGCTTCCAAACTCATTATAGGTTGTCCACAAATATGTATGTAAATTAGCTTACGAATTTGTTGCTGCAACTAATAAAAATGTTCCACCTATGTGGGATATTAACTCTTCTGTTCTGTTTGTGGTTATTTGTGAGAAAGGTTTACAAATTAAGCAGCCCAACAGTAATGACTGGTTATTAGTTGATAAAGGGCGGATAGAAATTTTGCTAAAGACACCTTTTGTACTGTCAAAAAATTATGTTACAATTTTTAGTTTTTAAAATTGGATCTGGTGGGTGGTTATTGAATAATCTTTGACCACATGATTATTTTAATTGTTGATACACCAATTTACATGACAGATTAAGCTATTTTTAAATAACATTTGTAACTCCTTAGTATTTGGTGATAATACTAAATATTCAACTAGCGTTAATTTTCTACCTAAATGTAATTGCGTAGGTAAATATCTAGTGCTTTGTTATTTAAAGCTGAACTTAACAGTAAGTTACTATTTTATTTATGTAAGCAAATAGTATTAGGACAAATTTTTTTAACATGTTTTATAAAATTTCAACCTGTCTCAAGTATCCCTAATGCCCGTCTCAAGTATCTCCAGCATGGGGATACTTGAACCATGTTGCAAGGGTTTTAAGAAGTATTTTTTACGTTATAATATCATGTAAAACTAGCCATTATTTTTATATTTTTGAATTAAGGAAACATTGTTCCTCCAAATACAATATTTTAAAAATTGAAAAGCTGCTAAATAAAAGCTACAAAAATGTTTATCTCAAAAGTGGCTCATGTATCTCTACTCTCTCCTATATATGTCCTACGTGCTCGGATTCACCCGGATAAGAGTTGGGCTGGTCCAACGGTCTAGCACTGATATGATCATAAGAAAACTGTAAGGATTTTTCACATAAGGTTGTCCTAGACAACCATAACCATGTTTTCGCCTCAAAGCGCTAATAAAAAGAGTTCCCAAAACAACCCTATCAAATACAAAGTGACACATAGCAGTAGAGCTACCCAGGCAGTGGGACATGCACAAACACGCTGTTGAAGCAGCGACACAAAAAAAAGGTCAAGTTGTTTCACTCATTCTGTGGTCGTATCTATACTACTACATACGGTGTTACAGCTAACAGGACCAGCTTCATATTAACTTCAGTCTTATGAATTAACTACAATGCTGTTGGAGAGAGGTGATGTTCTGTGGATTCTAAAGCCACTAATTTAAAATGAAAATTTAATCATGATTGCTTGCAGACTTACCTGCCTCTACTAGTATATTTTAATTAATTTATTACCTGAGTTTTCTGCCACTTTAAAAATATTCCTACATGAATACTGCACAAACAGGTTTCATCACATTATCATCAATCATCACCTAACGATGCTAAGAACTTCTCCGAAAAAAAAAAAAAATACCGTTCGCTGTTATGATGAGTACTGCTCATCAGAAGTACTAGAAGATAATCAACAAATTGTGTCATCCATAATATCTTCCATTATTTTCTGTGGTACTTGCGTTTAAGAAGTAAAGAGCAACATCAAGGTGTTCTTGAAGACCTGCTGAAACTAAGAAATGATTCAAGTGTTTTATTTTTGAAACAGCATATTGAAAAAGTTGAGAAAATTGTTATGTATAATCTCCCCACAGATTAAAAATGAAATCACTGACCTAGGCGGCTTGGTAAATAAAAGTGAAATTATGTAGACCGCAAGGAAGGCTTATGCTTATATTGTATTGGCAGATGAGTCATGTGGCATAGCTGGGAAGAACAGCTTTCCATAAAAATCAGTTTTTATGATGAAGATAAAATTCAGTCCACAAAAACTTTCTGTGATTCGTAGATCTGATGGCGTTGAATGACAAATTATACCATCAGAAATTGATAGGTTTTAAGATAACGAAGGACATGGACCTGACAGGTGCCTTAGCCAAGGATATGAAGGGTGATAATTGGTGGGATTCAATCAAACGTCGACAACTGCCAATTGTGTGCTGTGTGGAAAGTACAGTTGCAGGTATCAAGGCCGAACGTTTTCCATGACGCTTGTTCCGACAGATCTTTTGCCGATAACATAAGATTCAACAGCAACACTAAAGCTTGTCAGTCGTTCTTTGACCAAACAGATGCAAGCTCCGTGGTGCGTGAAACCTGTATTCTAAGCAAACTGATATTAAAATTTGTTTCTTTGCGGTGAACGTAATATAGATGATTCTTTTTGGAATGTTCACTCATCAAACACTCAACGAAAATCTTTGCCATTGGTTCTTGAAATATTGAAACTGGACAATTATGTTAACTTTTACGGTATTTGAAAAATTTGCTATCATAGATCTAATAGAATTAGCAGAATTAGGAAATTGAAATCAACTTTTTGAAAAGAATATCCCAAATACAGTGAAGTACAGTTTATGAGAAAAACGTTTTAACACATCATTTATTCAGTAGATTTTTAAATAGCTGTCAATAGTTGTAACCTTCTTTTTGTATTGTTTCTATTTTCTCCTCTGAAACAACTCAAATTGTATCTTTTTTGTGTGTATGATCTGGAAGCTAGTTTTGCAATAGGATGACATAACTCAAATTACAGTAATGCACACAACAAAAACAAACTGGAGTTCTTAAAAAAAAGTGAATGTATATACTTATGATCACGGACGACATAAACATACATTTGTTGCAGTGAGTCAAATGTCAACTTGACGGGTGCAGGTGAACGGGGCGATACTACCTGTAGAGAACGAGTCGGACTGGAAAGTGACGACAGGGAGGCAAGGTGACGAAGACTGAAACATGTTTTCACCCCATTTTACGGATTGCGGATCGGCTTAATTAGGTACTGGATCTACCAGACTATCAAATGATGCGGGATCCCGCATTGCTGGATTGCAATCCTTAGCTACATCCCAGCTAAAGTTTAAGTAAGTCATTGGTTGATTTTTATAAAAAAATATTCACGAAGTTTCTGCCAATACTTAAAATTTTTTGATTATGAAGTCGCACTATGGTATAAACCATGGAAGGACAAGGGTATGACAACAAAAAGTATTAGAGAACTAGACCTTACTAAAGAGTTAAATGAGACGGAAATATCCTAGAGAACCATCTAAAGTGTCTGTGTATTCTTGATGTACACAGAAAACTTTTACAAGAAAATTGTTATAAAATTTCAGATGAAGTAGCTCGAAAATTATTATTAATATAATAATATAATAGTTAATTAATTAAATTATAATTAATTAATTAATTAAAATATTATTATACTAATTAATTAATTAATAAAATATATATGTATTACATTAATCAACGTATTTGTAGCATGCATATTATCAGTTTTCTCTTGGCCGGCCCCCCTGAACAAAATCCTGGCTACGCCCTTGTCTGCCTTCTTTCTATCCTGTCCTGCAGTTTTCCTACCCTTCTCTGTAATTTTCCTATCCTGATCTGTAAGTTCCGTCTCCTGCACTGCAAGTTTTATATCACTGAAACAAAGTAGACAGTACCATGAAAGAATGTCATTTAGTTTCCATTTTCCCTCTGCACTACATTTATCTTACTCACTGCATATCAAACCCTTCACAACAAGGCTGTGACAAATGCCACACATCTCAGACATGATATTTCCCTCTAAGAAATACATTATTACTGAACCAAGCCATTTTTAACTTCCTGGCTCTAAATTAGATCAGTTAAGCTAATACAACTCTCACCAAGCATGGTGGGTGAACAGTTAATGTTTTTACAATTAAATTAAATTAAAATTAAATTAACCTCACATTCGGGAGGACACCAGTTTGAATCCACGTCCGGGCATCAAGATTTGGGTTTTCCATGTTTTCCCCAAATCACTCCAGGCAAATTGTGGGATGCTTCCTTCAAAAGGCCATGGCCGAATTCCTTCTCATTCCTTGTCGTCAAACCCAACCCGCATCTAATGACCTCAACATGGATAGGGTATAAAGCCATAATTTTAAAAAAATTAATAGTACTCACACAGCACCTACTGTATTACTGCAAACTGTGACAGCACTAGTATACTATTGTCCTATTATTGCAGATCTGGATGTTAAGTCATAATGCTATAAACAAAAATTTACACTAAATTGCAAAAAAAAAAAAAAAAAAAAAAAGGAAATGTGCACAACTAAGTGTCACATAACCTTACTTATGTCAGTTTACTTTCAAAAACAGTTCAAAGGGTCCTTTACACACTTAAAACCAACAGCAGATCATTTTAGAAGCATTTTCCAGTACTTTGTGAGTCAGGAAACATGTTAGTAAGGAGAGTTTGAGCTATTTTATAAGTTTTCGAAAATACTATAAAGATAGTTAAACGTTTTTAGAAGCCTTTTGGCCACATTAATTTTTAGAGGTGTAAAACGAGATGACAATTCAAATTAGATCTAACACTTGTGTTATAGAAAATTATATTAAGCAGATATCGTGAGATTGGTGATCTTGCAAGCTATTGGAAAATATTGCACAAGAAACTTTTTTCACCTAATTTCAAGGTACAGCTAAGATTCAGAGCTCAAAATGTTCGGCATGAGATAATACGCAACATATGAAAAGATGAGTCACTAACTAAAAGGGAAGTATGTTTATTAGACAAAATAAGAGATTTCCATGACTTTGCAATTCAAAATTTCTGTGGACATACAGATCTGAGGGCATAGAAATGACATTTAGATTATAGAGGAGCTTTCACAGAACACATGGAGTGATTTTCGTAAGGATTCTGACAATATATAAGCTGCACAAGGGAAATTTTTTACTGTGTTGAAAGTTCCTTTTTTATTACAACTAAAGATGTGGTTATCAGTATAAACTTTAAAAATTTGTCACTAGCCATGAGTGCCAAGGGCGTAGCCAGGATTTTGTTCAGGGGGGGGGGGGCAGGCAAGAAAAAACTGATAATATGCATGCTACAAAAACTTTGATTAATGTAATACATATATATTTTATTACTTAATTAATTTTATAATATTTTAATTAATTAATTATAATTTAATTAATTAATATTTATTTAATTACACTAATAATAATTTTCGAGCTACTTTATCAGAAATTTTATCACAATTTTCTTGTAAAAGTTTTCTGTGTACACCAAGCATACGCAAACACTTTAGATGGTTCTCTAGGATATTTCCGTCTCATTTAACTCTTTAGTAAGGTCTAATTCTCTAATATTTTCTATTGTCATACTCTTATCCTTCCATAGTTTATACCATAGTGCTACTTCATAATCGAAAAATTTTAAGTCGTAGCATTGGCAGAAACTTAATGAATATTTAAAAAAAAAAATCAAACAATGACTTACTTAAACTTTAGCTGGGATGTAGCAAGGGATTGCAATCCAACAATGCGGGATCCCGCATCATTTGGTAGTCTGGCGGATCCAGTACCTAATTAAGCGGATCCGCAATCCATAAAATGGGGTGAAAACATGTTTCAGTCTTCGTCACCTTGTCATTCCAGTCCAACTCGTTCTCTACAGGTAGTGGCGCCCCGTTCACCTTTACCCGTCAAGTTGACATTTGACTCACGGCAACAAATGTGTGTTTATGTCGTCCGTCATCATAAGTATATACATTCACTTTTTTTTTAAGAACTCCAGTTGGTTTTTGTTGTGTGCATTACTGTAATTTGAGTTATGTTATCCTATTGCAAAACTAGCTCCCAGATCGTACACACAAAAAAGATACAATTAGAGTTGTTTCTGAGGAGGAAGTAGAATCAATACAAAAAGAAGGTTACAACTATTGACAGCTATTTAAAAATCTAATGAATAGATGATGTGTTAAAACGTTTTTATCATAAACTGTACTTCATTGTATTTGAGATATTTCTTTTCAAAAAGTGGATTTCAATTTCCTAATTCTGCTAATTCTATAAGATCTATGATAGCAAAGTTTTCAAATAAAAGTTGACATAATTGTTCAGTTTGAATATTTCAAGCAATGGAAAAGATTTTCGTTGAGTGTTTGATGAGTGGACGTTCCAAAAAAATCACCTACATTACGTTCACAGCAAAGAATCAAATTTTAATATCAGTTTGCTTAGAATACAGGGTTCGTGCACCACGGAGCATTGCATCAGTCTGGTCAAAAAACGACTGACTACTGTTGAATCTTATGTTATCGGCAAAAGATCTGTCCAAACAAGTATCATGGAAAAAGTTCTGCCTTGGTACCTGCAATTGTACTTTTCACACAGTACACAATTGGCAGTTGTCGACGTTTTATACCCCCCTCCCCACCCCAAAAAAATAAACAAATTGAGCACACAGAAACAACTTTGACTCGTACGTAGATCACGAAGACCTGGACGCCACAACTGAAGCACAAAGTGTGACCGTAACACTGGATCATCCACGTACAGAGGTGATTCCCAGATATAATGATTTCAAACAAAGTGCAGAAAGTGGTTAAGATTTTCAAAAAGTTTTTTATATATGATCATATGATCATTTCAATCAAACCAACGAATGAGGAAATGGAAAGGGCTTTCTCGGCTGCTAGCTAAATAGGTAATTCTTTGCAAATAAAGTGTTTGTTTCAGTGCTTATTAGATACATAGATTATTTTTAAAACTGACATGATTTACTGTAAAGCATGTAATATGATCTAAAACTGAATACTTCCTATAATTGATTATTTACTAAATAACTAGCTTTAGGTTTAAAACAAAACGAGTAAAAGTGCAATGTATAATCCCAAAACACTACCAAGGAATTTAAATAAGGTATGAAAATAGATCACTTTCAAAAATCGTATAGAAACTCAGCAGGGTTATTGGAACGACGTTATTGGATAGATACAATGTGCCCACTTTCATATCGGTTCCAATGGCAGATGCATTTCTGGTAGATGTGTTTAAAATATTTTAGTTCTCCGTACCCGCGTTGTTGCGATGATCTTTTATGATAGATATTACTGTATTAATATGATCAATGCATGTATACATGTCGATCATCTTTGATTGTAACGCAGTGGCAACAGGTACCGATAATCCTGAGTATTCAATCCAATGCTTATAATGAAGTCTGATTTAGTAGCAACGTATTGTAATAGCTAAGTACTTTTCCTCGCCCCATCATTCCCTTCTCTAAAAACATTCGAAAGTCCATTAACAATGTCTTCAAAATGCTTTTTGAAAATAGAAAAACACGTATATTTGTGAGACCAGTGGGTCTCATATAAAGCTGATATATTTGGCACGTACTTTCTCCATAAAAAGGTTTCCCATAAAAAGTTATGATGTACTCTATGGTGTTAATTGTGTTCTGTATTTCTGTAATTCCATTTAAATTATTTCAACCAGGTTAAGTCTGTGGCTTGTACAATGAAAATAAAGGCTTTTTTATATTTCCTCTTTAAATTTTTTTTTGAATCCCACCAATTAACACACCTCATATCCATAGCTAACGCACCTGTCAGGTCCATGTCCTTCGTTTTCTTAACCTTCAAGTACACGCGTTGTTTCTGGTAACGTACAGTCACGTGTGGGGTCTAGAAGTACCCCAACCGTGTTTAGGTGTGCTTACAAGTAATTACTGGAAATAACTTGCATATTTTTATATTTACATAATAAAAGATAACGTATTTATTATTTCAGTCGTTTATTGTGCTTATATTAATCAGTCTTATCCGAAACTTAAAGCCATTCACAAAAACATGCCATTTTGGTTTTCTGTTTGTATAGGTCAGGGAAAATGACATAAAAATCAACAAATATTGACTTCTATTAAACTTCTTTTTTATTATGTACAGAAGTGGAGCATAAAATCAAATTAAAATTATAAAAGAGAAAAAACTAACAATACAAAAAAAATGACACTTCATTATGTGCCTACAAAATCAGTCGTTTCCTTTGGATTCACAGGACAAACAAAAATTGATTGTCTTTGAATGAGGCTTACAAATACATTGTTTGCAAACATTACATGTTAGAGAGCTCTTCTTATCTTTCGACCTTGGGCAAATATAACACCTTCGCTTTTTAGAAGCACTAGGGGCAGGCTCATCTTCATTAGGAGTTGAAAACATTTGTTCTCTGCCAACCAATTTGCACATGATTTCCCGTATATCCTTGGCCAACTTTGGGTTATTTTCTAATCTCCTGCAAACGTATGGCTTTACAAGACTCATTGCAGTGGACTTTATGTATTCTCTTCTGCTGACTTTTTTATTTGGATTAGAACCAACCCAAAGAACATATCCATTAGCAAGAGAAATATTCAGCATTGCAGCAAAGATTGCGTTTGGCCATCTTCTTGTTCTACGTGAGCAAGAATAATTTGAGCATTTCAAATCCAAGGCATCAACTCCTCCCTTAGTCGCATTGTAAAAGTCTATAATTTCGGGTTTCTTCGATTGTTGATTTACAGACACTTCGTGATGCATGGAAGATAGTAAAACTACACTTTTATTCCTCTTTGGAACGAATGATACCAAGGTCTTGTCCCGAACAAATCCAAATAAAGATGATTCAGTGGGTCTTGTTTTATCAGGCAAAAACTGACGAGGAATTTCTCGTTTGTTTTTTTCGTACAGTGCCCACGTATGTTAGCCCTCGTTTCAGTAATTCGTCTACTAACTCAACAGACGTAAACCAACTGTCTCCAGTGATATTCCTATTAGTTCCATAAAATGGCTCTGCAAGTTTTAGCACATCCTGTGTTGGCACTGCGAAAGGGATATTTCTTTGCGTAAGCGGTTTTCCTGAGTATATAAACGCATTACATAAGTAATGAGTTTTCGCATCGCAAATACACTGTATTTTCAGGCCATATTTTCCAGGTTTACTTTTGATAAACATTCTAAATGAGCACCTTCCTTGAAATTTTACCAACATTTCATCAACACATAAATATTCTGAACAAGAATAGTTCGCACTACAATTGCTAAGAAACTTTTCAAATATTCCTCGTATCAAAGCCAGTTTATCTGTAGATTTTCTTTCTTCTCGTGTGCTGATGTCATCAAAGGTTACATTGAAATGAATGAATAAAAATCTGTTTATCCCCATTACACCTCGAAAAATGTCTCTTCCAGTAAAATCAGTCGCCCATAACGATCTAACATTTTCATGATTTGACTTGAATATCGACGTAAACAGAAGTAACCCAAGGTAAGCTCGTAACTCACAGCAGTCAATGTTGTTGCCATAATACGGCAGTAATAATGGAGGTGAATATTTGTCCTCAAGTTTTTTGTTGGTACAGTGCACGATAGTCTCAATCACATCATCGGTAAATAATAGTTCCCAACTCTCTACAGGTGACATTTCACGTTTACTAGCAGCAGGTCCTCTCAGTCCCGTGCGTTCTCGTACCATATTGTGCTGTCGTACACGAGATGAATGTGGGGCAGATTTACTCCATTTGAATCTGTTCTTACCGTAAAAATAGTTCCCTGAGCTTTCTTCGTCTTCATCACTAGTAGATGAGCCTTCACTTAGCTCCATCTCTGAACCAGAAACATGTTCACTGTGTATCGAATCATGTTCACTGATGTCATCAACATCTTCGTCTGGGTCATTTAGTTCTGTGTCTTCATATTCTGAGTCGGTGCCTTCTTCCAACAGTCGTGCAATATCCTCATCACGAAGAAAGCGAGTCATTGTTGTAAAAAATATACTGAAATAAGAGGAAATTTCTATAATAGCATTTTGCAAATAAATACAACGTAAAAGCACGCGTGGGGTCTACAGGTACCCCAACAATGAAAAACAGGCACTTACTGTTGCGAGAGCGCGGCGCACGTCCACCTACTGCAAGCGGCAGCGGCACACTGAGAATACCTACAATGACGAGTCTGTAGTGCGCCAACAATGGAAATTATAAACAAAAAATTTCGCGTGGGGTCTGCTGAGACCCCACCCGTGTAGTTAAAGGTTAAAACCTATCAATTTCTGATGCTATAATTTGTCATTCAACGCCATCAGATCTACGAATCACAGAAATTTTTTGCAGATTGAATTTTTATCTTCGTCAAAAAAACTGATTTTTATGGAAAGCTGTGCTTCCCAGCTATGCCACACGACTCATCTGCCAGTACAATATAAGCATAAGCCTTCTTTGCGGTCTGCATAATTTCACTTTTATTGACCAAGCCGCCTAGGTCAGTGATTTCGTTTTTAATCTGTGGGGAGATTATAAATAACAATTTTTCTAACTTTTTTCTATATGCTGTTTCAAAACTAAAACACTTCTTAGTTTCAGCAGGTCTTTAAGAATACCTTTATGTTGCTCTTTACTTCTCAAACACAAGTCATTTGTATGGCATACCACAGAAAATAATGGAAGATATCATAGATGACCCAATTTGTCGATTATCTTCTACTTCCTTCCGGTGAGCTGTATTCGTCATAACAGTGACCGGTATTTAATTTTTTCTTTAAGTTCTTAGCATCGTTAGCTGCTGATTGATGATAATGTGATGAAACCTGTATTTGCAGTATTCATTGATGTTTTTAAAGTGACAGTAAATTCGAGTAGCAAATTAATTAAAATATACTAGTAGAGGCAGGTAAGTCTGCAAGCAATCATGATTTAATTTTCACTTCAAATTAGTGACTTTAGCATCCGCAGAAACGTTGTAATTTTCGGAAAGGTACCCAGCAGCGTTTCAGCACCTCTCTCCAACAGCATTGCAGTTAATTCATAAGACTGAAGTTAATAGCAAGCTGGTCCTGTGAGCTGAACACCGTATGTAGCAGTATAGATACGACCACGGAATGAATGAAACAATTTTACCTTTTTTTGTGTCGCTGCTTCAACGGCGTGTTTGTGCATGTCCCGCTACCTAGGTAGCTCTACTGCTAGGTGTCACTTTGTATTGGGTTGTGCTTGTTTTGGGGACTCTTTTCATTTGCGCTTTGAGGGGAAAACATGGTTATGGTCGTCTAGGACGACCTTATGTGGAAAACCCATACAGTTTTCTTATGATAATATCAGTGCTAGACCGTTGGGCCAGCCCAACTCTTATCCGGGCACCTAGGACATATATACTGTAAATTCCAAGTAATAAATATTTTATCACAAAATACCAGTTATACTATCGACGTTTTCACAATCGCTTAATGGCAATAAAAATAAAATAAAATACAAACGAATACAGTTAACTATAGTTATTAAATAAAAGTCGTACTTTTTGTAAGTACTGTATGTAATACTAGTTAGAAGCCGTCGTTAGCCTTACGGTAAATACAAATTAATTACTTTTAAAAAAACTTCCTTACATTCATTGTTATAAAAAAAAATTAATAGCGCACGCTCCTGCGATGTCACAGTATGAAGGGGGCGTCCATTAATTACGTGAGGTGAAATGGGAGGGGGTCCGGCGAAATCTTACGTAACCTCATCAAGGCAGAGGGGGAGTCAATGGAAATCTCACGTGAGGTTTTGAAATTCTTGTAGGACTGTAGAGCAAAAAAAAAAAAAAAAAAAAAAAAAAGAAAAGAAATTAGGTCTACAAATGTCGCAAAAGTCGACTTTAGGCGGGGTATTTCATCCAAAAGCCGACCTTAGGGGAGGAGGTGTAACTGCTCTTGGAAGCATGAGATCTAAAAAAAAGGTCACGAAAAGTTTAGAGGTCGATTAGTAGGGGTGGGGGGGTGTTCCTCCGTCCGTCAAAATCTCATGTCATTTTAGAGGAAGGGATCCAACCAGATCTCACGATGTCTCAACCAGAGAGGGGGGGGAGTGCGGAATTCCGGAAAAACACCTCACTTGATTAATGGACTCCCCCAAACGACGACAAGTCAGCCTCAGTCTACCGGTATTTAGGCACACGGCAAAAGCCCCTCACTCCTTTAACTCGCGCACAGTTAAGAAGGAGGTGCCTTTGTTCGAGTTGGCTCACGCAGCACAGCGAAAGTTTGTTACAATGGATAACGAAAACTGTCGCCTTTTAATACAACTGTACGGTGACAAAAACATTTAGTGTATTAGCAAATGTGCAGCCTAATCAGACTCTTATGGTATCACCTCCATCACCACCACCCAATCAACGAATCTATAGAATCGCCAAATGATGTAATTAACTCAATACATTTTACCTAAGTAAGGAGTAAGTTCACGTTAAAAATGGCAACAGAAAATTGAATAGCAATAAAAAATTTAATATAAAATGGATGCTATTTCCTTATCTTTGCCCAATCTTCCAGAGCATCACACAAAACGTCAAAAACATCTGGATCTGTTCAAGAAAATGATTATTTTGACACTCGAATAAGGGGTTACAGGCTAGTACACGAGTCTCCAATTCCTAGAAATCTTGTAGTCACAGCGGCTTTCAGTAATTGAAACCGCCAGGGGCGTAGCTACTATGGGGCTAGGCGGCGCAGTGCACCGGGGCCACTACGCTCAGGGGGCCCCCAAGCACAGTTCAGAGGCCCCCAGCCTCAGCTCACGGGACCCCTGCCAGCAACACAAAGCAAAAAAAGGTCGCCCATCTGGCCTGAGGGCCCAAATTAAATTTTTTTGCACCGGGGCCCTTGTTGACCTAGCTACGCCACTGGAAACCGCCTGCTGAAATTGTGTGTTCACTGGCTCAATTAATGGATTTGGGAACTCTACCGTTATGATTCTCGTAAAATTTGTTTATTTCTATTCTCGATGGCTTCATTTCTCGTGTCTTCCATGAGTTTCTCACCATACTGTATTCTATTAACATACAATTTCCATATCCACCAAATCACTTTTCGTTTAGGTTCCTAGTATAAAGTGTTATGCATCACAGTCGTACCCGTGAAATGTCCACGCTGGCTTCACGAAAAGACATTGCCTGAATAGTTTGCCGCGCAATCCTGGCTGGGTTGCGTTGCCATGCGCGGCGGCCGCGCTCGTCAACAGAAATGGTTCGCGCGGCAAATAACCGGTTTGGCGCGCTCGAACATGGCTCGCGCGGCAACCGCACATACGCAGCTTAAGAGTCGGCAGCCGCACCGTACGTGGCGCGTTGTTACGCCTCGGCCTCATTAACGTCAGTTTTACGCAGATAGCAGTAGCAAGCAGGTTTAAATCATGTGAATCGAAGTAATTTTTGAAAGTTTCTTAACATTATTTACTTTTCGGTTCGGTGGAACTCCGATCGAGCGCATACCCGCGTCCGGCTAGGGGGGGGGGGGGCAGCTGCCCCTCCCTGCCCGTACCTGGCTACGCCCTTGATGAGTGCTGTTCATGTAGTATATCGATTCGATATTTCCTGGGTGGGTACTGCTACCCACCATAGTCATATTAGCTGCCAACCTTACTGAAAGTCATCTGCCTCATAGAAGAGTGCAAAAACTTAAGGCTTGCAGATGAAATAAAGGAATTCCTGTAGGCAGCCTATGAGCCTCCTGATTACTTTCAAGATTTAAATACCTTAAATATTTTTGTTTTTCATATATGGTACATGAATGTAATCACTAATAATATGATCTGTGTTTTTGCCATATAATAGATATATCATATAGTTAAGCTGTAGGCTTCTGTCCCAACAAACCAACTTCTTTTCTCCATCCCTAGAAACTGACAATATTAAATCATTAGGGAAATTGCATACCATTTAGGCTTTGTGCTGTTATGACATTTATTTTTGGGGCAGAAACCTATAAATGTTCTTTGGTATGGTCAGTATGGAGGTGGCTGCATAATTCGAGGCAGTGCTGTTTTTATTTTTTTATGTTCCAGTATGGTTAACATAGCCTGCTAAACTGTTTGATTAATTGTTAGTTATTTGATGAAATGACAAAATATCTTTTAATTATTTCCCATTCATTCAAAAAATATTTTATTTTAATACTAAAAAATACTGACAGTCAGTGTTGTACTGTAGAATTAATAAAATATTATGTTTGATGTTACAGATGTACCCAAACATATTAACTGGAAGGACCAATCAGTTTCTTCCAGAGGACATATATGTATACTCTGAAAGTGAATCAGAAGATTGGGAGGAATCTGTTCCATCAAGTGAGATTGATACAAGTGATATAAGTGGTGATGAAAATGATGGTGGTGATGCTCAGATAATAGCTTCTGTATTGCCTCCCTTATCAAAATTTCTGATCACTGGAAATTAATTCTAAATCTTATTCAAAGATAGATTTGATAGAAAAATAAAATTATTGTGACCAACATTTTGATAATAAAATATATGTACTATAGTTATTTGTTGCTGGAAATTATTATCAGGCACATTAATTTCCTTTTATTTACTCCGAGTATTTATGAGATCATTAGTTGGACCTTGTTTGGAAGAAGCTTTAGGTTCCATCAATTGTATATTTTTACAGTAATAAAGTATATCCACATATATTGAGTGTTTACATATATATATACAACAGCAATGAAAATGCTTTAAGGCAATAAAACTAAGGAAGCATAGGAAAACATGGCCCAACACTTACCACAGATGAAGGCAGCTGGGAATGATCAAAATAAAAAAGACAAACATAAGAAACACAATATTTTGGCAGCTAGCCTTATTCTTACCAGGAGTTAGATACCAGGCAGGACACGTGTGCACACGTCAAAGGCTGTCTGGCGAATGGTGGTTGCGCGGAATGGCCGTCATAGATGGTAGCATAAGAGAGGGTGGACGGGCAAATACTAGATTGATAATGCTGAAGGTATATTATCTTTGGAAGTGTGAGTACAACATCAACATAATTACTAGGTGAGGATATAAGTATAAATATTATAAAATATATTTTGGAAAACTTTAAATAAAATATAAGCTATAAGTAATAATAAGTGTTGGGCCTAGTTGGAGATTGAGGCCTGGAGGATGTCTGGAGTCGAGGATATTCTGATAGGATAGTTCCCACCAATGCAGTTCAAAGGGGTTGTGGTATCAGGGAATCCTCTGATTACCCTAACAAGACTAGCTGCCAAAATATTGACTTTCTTATGTTTGATTTTTTTTATGTTCATCACTCCTAGCCAACTTCATCTGTGGTAAGTAATAGGTCATATTTCCCTACCCCTTCTTAGTTTTATGTATATATACCCGGCTGGTTTGATGCAATCCTCCATCCCTACCCATCTTGCCCTAACCTCTTCATCTCAACATACTCCAATTTATACAAGTGCCACAGGAAACTCAAAGTATGACCCACCATCCTGTCTTCTTTCTGTTAGACTCATACACAAACTTCTTTCATCATCCACCATTTACATTCATTTCATACTTTATCTGACCACATAATTTTCAGCATCCTGCTATAACACCAAATTTCAAATGCTTCAATTTTACTTCTTTCTGGTATTCCCATGCTTCGCTACCATAAAGCGCTGTGCTCTACACATACGGTAGTTCTTTCTCAGCCATAGATCAATATTTGAAACTAAAAATTTTCTCTTTTTCATGAAGGCTCTTCTTGCTAGTACTATTCTGCTTTTAGCACCATTCCTGCTCTGACCATCAGTTGTAATTTTACTTCCTTAGTAGCAGAATTCATTTACTTTTTCTATCGTACCTGATCCTATTTCTGTATGTAATCTGCTATTATTGCTATCATTTCTGATATATTTCATCACTTTTGTCTTGCTTTGGTTTATATCTAGTCCAAAACCTTCCTTCAGTATTTTGTTTACGCCATTCAGTAACTTCACAGTACACTCAGTCTGTACTGTTAATAGGTCAATGTCATCAGCAAATTGTAGAATATTGATTTTTTCTCCTTGAACATTTATGCCACAATCAAATCTTTCTTTCACTTCCTCTCCATACAAGTTGAATATTAATTTGGATAGACGACAACCTTGTCTCACTCCCTTTTTAACTGATGCATGTCTCCCGTGATTCTCTACTTTTATTATATTTAATCCTTTCATAGATTATAAACTACTATTCTATCTTTGTATTTTATAGACTTCTTTAAAATTTTAAATATCATGTCCCACCTAACATTACCAAAACTTTTACTAAATGAACAAGTACGATACAAGTATCTTTGTTATTCTTGATGTGCCCTTCAAGTATTTATCATAAGGCCAGAATTGCTTCTCTTGTACCAAGGTTCTTGCTAAATGCAATCTAATCTTCACTAACTATCTCTTCTGCTATCCTTTCCAATATTCTTTATATTATTCTATTGAGTAATTTTGAAGCATGTGAAGTTAGAATTATACGAAATTATTCTCACTTTTGTCAGCTTGTGCTTTCTTTGGAAGTGTGAAGATGATACTTTATTAAAATCAGTTGGAACCTTTCTGGTTTCATAACATTTTGGTACAGTTTAAATATCTTTGGATTCGTTCTTCTCCTAGGTATTTCAGTAATCCTGCAGGATTCTCAACAGTTCCAGCTGGCTTATTTGATTTCAAAATCATTTAAAGCTCTATCAAATTTTGTCCTGAAAACAGGATCACCTAAGCCATCAATGCCAACATCTGATTCTTTTTACAGTACACTGTTGTTCAAATCATCTACATCATACACTTTTTCTATGTTCCTTCCATCAGTAAGCTCTATCTTCTGAAGTTGAAAGAGGTTTTCCATCATCAGCTTTAATGTTTATACATCTTTTCCAAAAGCCTGTCTGATCTTCCTGTGTGTCACATCTTTGACCATTTTCTTCCACTTCTTCTCACTTTTCTTGCACCCATTTTTTTTTCACTTTTTTTGCATTTCCTATTTAAAATATTTCTAAATTGTCTTTATTGCTCCCTACCTGCTTCATCCTGAGCATTTTTGTACCTTCTCCTCTGATTCACCAACTCCAAAATTTCTTCTGTGATATAAGGTTTAGGGGCAGCTTATTACCTAAAGACTAGCATTTCTTTACCAGCTTTAATTATTTCCATCTTCAGTGCATTCCATTTGTCCTTAGTTTAACTCCTTTCAAAGTTATTTCTTAGACCAATGTCTACCATCATTGCCAATTTTTCTCTCGTGTTTGGTGTTTCAGTTTGTTCAGTTCCAGTCTGTTCTGCTTATTTTGCTTCTGTATTCTCTTCAGTTTCATTCTGCACTTCATACTATCAGATTGTGGCCAATGTCGTCTCCTGGATATGCTTTCCAGTCTAGAACTTGATTCCTGAATCTCTGCTTGACCATGATACAATCTAGATGACATCGAACTGTATTCCCTGGACATTTCTGAGTGAATGTAAATAATGTGTTCGTTGCTACAAGCTTATATTTATCACAATATTCTAACAACGTGCTTCCTTACTCATTTCCTTCTCCTGGGCCAATGACTACACAAACCTCTAAGGTTTCGCCAGTTGGTCGTAGGTAGTTCGCGACAAGATTTCCATAATGGCGGACAGGATATCTCATGTGCAATGGCGAATAACGCTAATTGTTGTTCATTGTCGCTAATAATGGAGCTAAAGAAAAAGGTCACAGTTTTTTCTCAAGGGGGTTTGCAGTGCCTGGGAAATTTTAATAAGGAGTATGGGGAGCTTAAAAGTTAAACACTGTCCTAGACCAAAACTTCCTTCAATTCCCTGTTTTCCTTCTTCCATTATCACAGTCCAATCACTCATGATTACTAGATTTTCCTTCACATATTGGATTATCTCTTCAATTTCCACATGTATTATATCGGATTATCTCTTAGATTTCGACATATAGTATATCCAATTCTTCATCATATTGTGAGAAACAAACTGTTCACTGGAGGGATATGCAAACACTTTGTCTCAATTTTAACCATGTGTAACCTTGGAGTAAAGTTATGATTATGTTATAATATGCAGGTCACTACTTAGCTTGCTTTCTACCTTCAGCTAAAATTAGCTGTTGTTGAATTAATTATATTCTTGAAATTCTTGAATTAATTATATTCTTGAAATTTTACAGTCACTAACTGAATAGGTGATCAGGCAAAAATCACTGATGAAAGTTTGCAATTTCGACTAACCATTCGAGCGAGACCAACCTCATGCCCCCTCTGCTACTTAGCTACATGAGGTATTAAAGTTCCTTTCACTCATGATTTCAAAAGTTAATCATAGGTTCTGGAGAGGGTATTTATACTTTCTGACCCTGCAAACCGACTTTGCTTCCTGGTTACACGGAAACCGTGAGATACAAGACCATTCTAGAACAATGTGTCATCATCCAATTTTGACCTTGGCAACAAAAATAAAGCTATCTGTCTAAAATTTTGCAGATTGCTAGATCTTTTAACAAATGTCAACTTTAGTTATTATAAAAAATTTCCTAACTTTAATAGCTTAGCCAAAAATAAATAATTTAGATGGAATTACCCTAACTTTCGAAATATTACTCCTATCAAGCTAAAACAAAATTCATCCTCTTCTCAAACTACTATTCAGTTGAATATTTAGTAAGAGTGTTTTTTGTGTTTTTATGTCAGTTTTAGGGAACAGGAACATTTAAAATGGACATTTTACAAAATTAACGTTGATTGAAACAGAAATATTTTGAAAATTGTCAAATATGTGAAACAATTTAAAAGTGTTGATTTGATATTATTGATGGTATTGGTGATATAATATTTTGCAAATTGTTGTGGTATAAGTGAGAGAGAGTGAAAGAAGTATGAATGGCAAACCAACCCCAACCGTAGGTAAATAAGAGGGAGATTTTTAGATTTTTTTGGTTTTTTAGTTTCTATTGAAAAAATATCAATTAGTTTTCGATAGAAAATAACTTCAATTTTGGAGGGGCATGTAAGGTATCACTTAAATTTTGTAACGTAGTGACAAAATTTTATTCTCAGAACCTTGACTTAGATTGGATAATATTGTAATTTTATTTCTAAAGTCAGTTTCTATGATAATTCAAGCTAGAAAGCAATTTTACAGTTTTAAGATAGTATTTTCAATTTCAACATTATCAAGCATTCGCCTGGAATGATATTTCGAAAGTTTGTTTCTAAGTTATTAAACTATTAAAGCTACGAGATTTTTTTTATAACTAAAGTTAACATTTGCTACCAGATCTAGCGATTTATAAAATTTCAGAGTGATATGACTATTTTATTGTCAATGTCAAATTTGGATGATGAAACTGTATTTGAAACTTATCAGTTATCTGATCAGTGCTAGCATATTCTCGTGGGAAACAAAAAGTTTGGGACTTTCCCATGGTTCATGAGAGAGCAGGTAGCCGCCTGAACTTTCTCAAGCCTCAGTCGCCCAGAAACTGTGACCACGTCAAGATGTAACAGTTGCCCAGGGACCGTGAGCATAACAGGATGTAGTCCCGCGCATTCACAGATATTTAGTTTTGAGAGATCATAGACTCGTCACTATGTAGCTTCACTCATTCAGTTCTATCATAATGTTACTGTAAAAGAGTATTTCGCCAAGTAGGACCTCAGGATTGCTTAAGTGTCAGGCCCTTGCTAACTAAAAGCACAAATAGAAGCATGTGACGAACTTTCCATATGTAGTTTCAAGTAATAATCAGTAATACAGTGAACATTAGGGTGTGGTCTGGCTCGAACGGTTAATCAAACTTGTAAACTTTTCTTCTGTAACTTTGTCTGATTGCCTATCCAGCTGATGACTTTACAACTTTTCAAGAAGATTTAATTCCAACTAACTTGTGAACATTTATTTTGTCTATACCTTTCCTTGACTTAAGGTAGCAAAAAAATTGTAGTCAAGTGGTGACCTCGTATCATTGGTATAAAGCCCTAGCTGGAATATCCAAGGTTTACACATGGTCAGAGCGAAGACAAATCATTTATGCTGAACCTAGTGTTGTAAAAAAACGGTTTTTTTTCTGGCTTAAAAAAAAACATGAAAAAAAAACTAATAAAAAAAAACATGTTTTTTTTCTGGAACACG
This sequence comes from Vandiemenella viatica, assembly GCA_031002005.1. NCBI lineage: Eukaryota > Metazoa > Arthropoda > Insecta > Orthoptera > Morabidae > Vandiemenella > Vandiemenella viatica. The sequence goes on from JARYHS010008075.1 coordinate 73,644,730, forward strand.
TTTTTTTTCACAACTACTAAATCTCAAATTTGTAAGGCAGTTATCGTTTAAAATGACTGTTTCAGAGTTTATTCTAAGTACTTCTCTTAGTTTAAATCTACTATATTTTTCTGGTTCAGTAGGAAAAAAAATTACAAAAATATTGGCAAAATTGACTGAAATTTTCTTTATGAACGGGGATTTCCCGAAGAGACTAGGTTGCGCGAGAAGGAATCCCCATTCCCCATTGTTTGGATTGCTACTTGCTATTTGAAATAGTGCTGCCAACCCTACAAAATTACCTACAGATCTTTTAAAAAAATTAGGAATTTAAAATTTATCCACGGTTGTTTGCCTCTTTTTATTACTTATTGGGCTTTCCTTATATTCGTATACTTGTTAACTCTCAGAGTATAGTGGTACTGACTCATTAAATTGTCAGTAAGGGAGCGTGCATAAACCACATAGCTCTATTTTGGCCTCCTGTGAACCCCCCCCCCTCCTCCCCCACGTAGCCCTATGTGGCTTTTGCACCCCCCCCTCCCGCCCCTCCCTCCCGCTCACGTAGCACTTAGCTTTCTTCTGTTTTGATTCCAGAAGACATTTTGTACTGTTTTCTCTTGTCAGACTATTCTAAAAGTACATACGGATATAATTAACTGAGAGAAATAAATACTCACATGCTGTTGTGAGTTCAGTTCCTCATTTTAACTGTGAAAAATGTTACGAAAGGAAGTTACGTGGCCTGGCTCGGAACCCCCCCCCCCCTCTCCCCACGTAGCCCAGCATAGCCTTCCAACTAACCCCTCCTCCCTCTGGACCGAGCCACGTAGTTTGTGCACGGTCCCTAATTATGAATCGTTTCCTTGCAACCGTTGGTGTAAACAAACGATTGAAAAGGAGTAAAGCTCCTATTTTGTATGATAATAGATTTTAATTCAAACTTAAAAGACCGTAACACAGAATTATCAGCACAGTCTTTATGCACAGTGTGTACTTTGCTCACTATTTAAAATTGCAATTTCTAAATCTTTTGTGTACAATACAAGAACAACCAGTAAAAGAAAATTTAACTATTTCTGAAGTTATGGATCTAGAGGAGACAGAAGAAGAGACAGAAAATTCCGACACCGATCGAACTAATGTTGGTAGTGCTGATACTAGTGAATGTGGTACTGACATAGAGGATGAATAAAATTATGGTACCTATATAGATACACTTATGAATAATTATGTGAGACATTATATGATTCAGTAAGACTTAAAACACACATGTAAAATGGAAGTTCCTTAAATAAAACTATAATCAAATATATTGTTTTCTGAAAAAAAAAATTTAGAATAAAAAACACGGTGCTAGGTTTTTTTTCATGTTTTTTTTTCACAATGCTGAAAAAAAAAATTCTTTTTTTTTTCAGTTTGCAACACTAAACATTATTACAATTTTTTTAAAGCAATGATTGATGGCATATCTAGGGATGACTTTGAATTATTACGGGGAGCTAATTTTGGTTAAATTTCACAACTAGACATACAGTAGTTTTCTTCAAGGCTCTTGGGGAGAAATTAAATTCATACTCAGATTTCAGAGGTGAGAATAGAATGATCATCATCGGCGGAGATTTAAATTTACCAGGTGTAAACTGGGAAGGGAATAAGATAAATAACACAAGGGAACAAAGATTTGCAAATATCTTAATAAGGGAAGGAGGATTTACACAAGTGGTTGAGCAAAACACTAGGGGACAAAATATTTTGGATATATTTCTAATTAAGCCCGATGAAAACCTTTTGAGGTATCAAGTAACTGAAGGAATAAGTGATCATGAAGCAGTTCTGATGGATATTAGAGGATTCAGTAAACCAGCAGCCAAAATTGAAGGGGGAAATAGGTACAATTATAAAAAGGCACAGGTTTCAAATTTGAGGAGATATTTCAGAGAACAATTCAGCAAATGGAAGGAAGGCTCAGTTACAGTAGAGTCAAGGTGGAAAGATTTCAAGGAGATAATAAGAAAGGGGGAAGAAAAATTTATTCCAAAGCAAAAAATAAAGAGAAGTAGAGATCCTATGTACTATAATAGGGAAGTGAGGAGGTTAAAGAGGTTGGTAAGAAAAGAACATAACAGAGTTAAGAGACAGCAGGGTAGTAGGGAATATTTAAAACAACTAAACAAGGACTTAATAACAGCAAAGAAAATGGCCAAAGATGGGTTTATGAAGAGTATTGTCAGTGCAGGGGGACCATTGACTGATGCATCTAGAAATTTCTATGGCTATATCAGGAAACTGAGGGGAAGGGAGGATGTAGAGACACTTATAGATAAGGATGGAGAAGAAGTTACTGACGATTTGAAAAAGGCAGAGATTTTAAGTAACTGGTTCAGAGAAAGCATTAGGGACAATGAATCAGAAACAGGAGGGTCTAATTCGGAGAACGAGCTTAACAACACAATTAGAAATGACGATAGTAAAAAATTTGATATCCATCCTGAGGAAATCATGAAGCAAATAAGAAAGCTGAAAAAACATAAAGGGGCTGGTGAAGATAATATTACTACAGATATCTTAAAGATAGCCGGATGTGACATTGTACCTTATCTTGAAATATTATTTAAATTGAGTCTAGACACTTGCTGCTTACCACAGGACTGGAAAAGTGCAATAGTAGTACCGGTACATAAGGGAGGGGTGAGAAATAGAGTTGAGAATTACAGGCCAATCAGTTTGACATCAGTGGTAGGTAAATTAATGGAAAGATTGATATGCAACCACATCAGAAATATATGTGAGGAACGTAATTGGTTTTCAAGCAGGCAACATGGTTTCAGGCAAGGATATTCATGCGAATCTCAGTTGGTGGGATATATGCAAGATGTTTCAGATGAAATGGACAAGGGAGGCCAAATTGATAGTGTAGCACTAGATCTGTCTAAGGCGTTTGACAGAGTAAGCCATAAAATGGTAGTAAATAAGGTAAAAACCATTGGAGTGGATAAGAAAGTCATTTGCTGGGTAGAAGAATTTTTAAAAGGTAGAAAACAGAAAGTTTGGGTAGGAAATGTAGTATCAAAAGAAGTGGAAGTAAAAATGGGTGTGCCACAGGGTAGCGTATTGGGACCATTGCTATTCATTATTCTAATGAATAATTGTGTTGCCTGTTTACTATCTGAAATTAGATTGTTTGCAGATGACATAATGCTGTATAAAAGAATCAAAACGATAGAGGATTGTAAACAGTTGCAGGGTGATCTGGACAGGATATCTAATTGGGTTAGTAAACATGGAATGAAGATAAATGCAAAGAAGAGTCAGCTTATTAGATACACAAATAAAAAACAAAAGGTTAATTATGAATATAAGGTGGGGAAAGAATTGCTTGCTGAAGACTTGAAATGCAAATATCTTGGAATTACTTTTGATAACAAACTTAACTGGGCAGGACACATAGGACAGGTGGTGGGAAAAGGTTTCAAAGTTCTGCACTTGTTGGAGAGAGTTATGAGGGGATGTACGAGAGAAGTCAAGGAATTGGGTTACAAAACTTTGGTCAGACCATTGCTCGAATATGGTAGTGTAGTATGGGACCCTCATTTTACGTATCAAATACAGGAGTTGGAGAGGGTGCAAAGAAGGGCTGCTAGATTTGTTTCTGGAAATTATCGCAGAATGCAATCAGTGACGGATATGATAAAGGAGCTGGAATGGGATTCATTGCAAGACAGGAGGAGGATGAGGAGGGTCATGGGAGTGTACAGGGCATATACTGGTGATGAGGCATGGAAAGATATTGCAGTAGGTATGAAAAGTAGTGCATGGAAGGGAAAAGATGACCATGACCACAAGCTGGCACTCGATTTCAGGCACAAGGGTGTAGGAAGATTCTCTTTTTTAGGTAAGGGTGTCAGGGATTGGAATGAGTTACCAAGAGAAACGATGAATAATTTACCGAAAACTTTGAAGGAATTTAAAGAAAAAATTTGTAGAGGGCAAATGTAGGTGGGTGCATGATAGGGGGAAGATAGCTGTGTAGGGAAATTGCCACCGGAGCCTGTGCTCCATTGCAATTAAATTAAATTAAATTAAATTAAATTAAAGTTTACCACAATAATCTAAAAATTGTCAGCTAGTGTCTCTCGTCCTAATAAGATCAGTGAAAGATTCTGTCTTACAAAGATTGTGGATACGTACATCCAAATTTTTAATGAGACATGATTGATGAATGATACAATATCGGTTTGCAAACACAGGAATAGTAATAAAAGAATGAAAATGTCAGCATTGTACGCGCTTACATTAGGTATGAATCCATTGCGACAAATATTTCTTCGTTTTTTACGGTCCAGAAAGGAAAGTTTTAACTAATGTTTGAGGTAATTATGTACATTCTGTATTTGTTTTCATACCAACATTTTCGTACCTTACTTCCATTTTAAAGTAAAACTTGTTTGATCAAAAGAATTAATTTTTCTTTCTCAAAAAATCTTTGTTTACTTAAAGCAATGCAAACCTGACAGAAAGAAATAATTATTGTTAGCCTTTTTAAACAACTTTTAAACAAAAGATTACGTAAGTTCAGTGCAGTATGGAGAATGTTTGCCTTAAGAAAAAAAATAAAAAAATTGAACTCTGGACTGGATATAGAAAATGCGTACTATGTAAGTGGAGAAACATAGAACGTGTGTAATATTAACCATGAACATAAGGGAAAATGCACCAGGTGACTGAAACATCATCATACTAATTCAACTAGTTACAAAAATTTAACTTCATTTCTGTTCAGAAATTTCCTAAAGTTTTCACTTGTCTTCACCTTCAAACATTTGTACACTAGATATGGAATGTGTTACCTTGTTTTAATGTATATTTACTGTCAGCTAAATGAAATTCCCTACCGAATGATCTATAAGATTTCTCGTAGAAAAAATACAGATACCGTACAGTCACCTGAACTAACTATGGATGCCTATTATTTTTCGGTTATCAGTAGATAAATTAAAGTTTTGCTTTAAAGTTTCTGAATGGTGACTGCCTGAAGTGTGGTTGGGACAGGAAATATACATGTGCCTTTCTGCTCCTACAGAAAAAAATTTTGGTTGTCAATTCCTCAAAAAGTTATGAGCAGCAGTGGCAGATACAGATTACAGCCACTGTGCTTGTATTACAAAAAGTCAGTAGACTTGTCTGAAAGCTGAATAGTTACCAGTATATTGCACATATATAACATAGAAACTGCTACAGGTAAGAAAATCGCCAAATAAAAATAATTAATCCACTGTTGTCACTTACCTCGATTAGAATCGTTTCGTAAAACTTGAATATCTTGATCACAACTCATCATTCCACTACATCAAAAAGCTATGACACACGGTTCTATCGCAATGACACAGAATAATGCCCCTTCTTCCACACTGAAGCGTGCAGTTGACTTCTTCTTGTTTCGATGACAGCATCAAATATGTGGTAGTTTTTCTGCCAATGCGATGGCTTTGTCAGTAGTTGATTGGAGGTCAAATTGAGATACATTGCAAGACAGCAAATGTACCATGGTTGCTCTCTCCCCACATGAACATGTGGTATCTGGCTGTTCTCCTCGGAATCCCCAAGTGGCAAGTGTATCTTTCCAGTGGCCAACTCCAACTCGAAGCCTGTTTAGCGACTACTATATAGGCCATGGTTGTTCAGACCCTCTTTTCCACTCGAACCCTTTTTGTAATCTGTTCTCCCAAGCCAGTATTCTTTCATTGCTTGGAGCTCCAGTTGGTAGCTTTGATGTTCGCATGAAGCTTGAATGGGACTTTAGTCTTGATGGCGCTGGTGTATATCAATGTAGGGGGGTGTCGGACATCTTCAATCACTTTAAGCCTTGCCATGTTGGTGGCAACTTCCATGCGTAAATCTCCAGGGGCGATGCCAGCTAGTATCTCCTCTTTGCTCACAGGTGATGGTCTGAGACAAACTGTGATGAGCCGGCATGTTCTGTGGGGCATAACATCTACTGTCTTAGCATGGCTGGATTTTTGCCACACAGGACATTCATACTCTGCTGCGGAGTAGCATAATGCTAAGGCAGAGGTGCTGATGACGCTTGGGTTAGCTCCCCAGCTAGATTTAGTCAACTTGCTTAAGATGTTGTTGCGTGCTAATACTTTCATCTTGACATTGTGACAGTGGCTTTTAAAAGTGAGAACTCTATCAAGAGTTACACCCAGGTATTTTGGATTTTCACTGTGCAACAGAGTTGATCCATTCCAGGTCACATTCAGCTATTGCTTAGTGAATTTATGGCGCAAGTGAAATGCACAGACTTCGTTTTTTTTTTTTTTTTTTTTTTTTTTTTTTGGCTTGAGGTCATTCTGCTTGTAGTAGGTTCCAAGAGATTCAAGAGCTGTTGTAAGTCTACCCTCAATGGCCTCAAAAGTCACATGTTGAGCAGCTAGGACAAGATCATCAGCTTAGATAAAGGACATACAATGGTTGTCCAGGGGTTGATTGTTGGTGTAGAAGTTAAATAAAGCTGGAGCAAGAACACGTCCTTGAGGTGGTAAATTTTGTTTGTTTGCATGGACGGCTTTTTGAATTCTGAAAGCTGACGTAGAATTGCCTATTGCTGAGAAGTTCCTAGACTATTTTTGTGAAACCGAAAGCCCGGTTGATGCTGTAAACTTTAGGAAGGAGTTTTTTTTTTTTTTATGCTGATCGTATCATAGGCTACTGTCAGGTCAACAAAGACTACTACCCTTTTAGTCTTCAATATATAGGACTTGGTCTGAGCAGGAGCGGGCTGTTCTGAATCCGACTTGTTTAGGTATCAGTTTGTCTTCAATAACAGGCGAGAGGCGTTTTAGAAGCATCCTCCTAAAAAGTTTATAGGCGTGGCTGAGGAGTGATATCGGATGGTAGCTATTGGCATCATCTAGAGGTTTACCAGGTTTTAGTAGTGCTACAACTTGAGATTTTCTCCAGAGCTTTGGAATCTTACAACTGTGTAAACATTCATTGAACATCGCGAGAATCCATTTAACTCCTTTGATCTGCTCAACGTGGATGCGATCAACACTTAAAGCTTTTCCGACTTTGGTTGATTGTAGAACATTTTTAAGTATTGGGACTCTAGCAAGGACTGGGGGCAATGAACGTAAAGGAATTCGCTTGGAGTGATTTGGCGTAACCTTGGAAAACCCAAATCTGAATATCCCGTGTCCTCTCAAATGCGAAGCCAGAGCGTTAACTGACTGGGAATTCGATGTGAGAGGGTAACAATATAGAAAAATATGGAATATAATTATGAAGAAATGGTGGTGAAAACAGCTTTCATTGAGTCACTTTACTGACAGAAATTAGTTGATATTTTGATCAGTAGCTTGGTGATCTTGGAGACGTAACCATTATCTTTGAAACGCATACAGTGTTGTCGAGGCGGATTCCAGTGTTTAGCAAGACCCCATATTTTATCAAATATTTTATGGTTCTTGTGTTTGACTTCATTAAACTACCAATGTGCATGTATTTTTGGTTTGTTTCAGTTGCATGGAAACATATTTCTCCCGCTAAACAGTTCTCAAAATCTTGTGCATTTAATTTTGATTTTCACTAAGCTATGAATAGTTTATCATTAAAATTATCCAGTTATATAAATAACTGATTACGGGAGGCAGCAGGATTTATTTGTATAATTAGAAAACCAATGCATCTACATTTACACAAGTTGTCGCATAACCGTTGTGATTCGGTCCGACTTATAACTGATGATTTGTGAACAGCAATGATAATTTCAAGCAACCGATCTGTGCTTCTATGCCGTTAGCCACAATCTCTTGTAGCATATATTTCCATAGCAACTTACACAGTCTTACTTTTCTCTAAGAATAAATTTTATCAATTTTCATCCTCACTCAAGCAGCAAAATATTATTTCCTTTTTTAAAAAATATTTTTGTTATGCCACAATGTAAAAGATTTATTTACAAAGAACATTCGGCAACCATAGATAATCATTAATACAAAAAAGTTAATATCTTTCTTTCTGGAGCATAAGTTCATTTTGTCTCAATAGTTCAGTTTGTGGCCACGTTATTTTCGATTAAAGTTTGAAGTGCACCCGATTAGGTTTCCTTGCTTTTATTCTTTGATTTTGATTGAAGTTTACACAGTCTGTCAGTAAAAATATATAGTTAATTAAATAACTGACCGGCGGACTTGAGCGAAATAAAACAGCTCTCGCGGACCAAACACAAATATGACGGATGAAGGAGGAAAGTAAAAGAAGCCAGAGAACACCATGAGGCAACCTCTAGGGCTAACAACCTTAATTGTAACACAGATTCCTTGCTTCCGGTAACATATAAAATTATCTCACTTGCCATCCTGAAGAGATTAGAATCCCAAAATAGGTGAATACCAAGGGGGCTTCAGAAAAAATTGCTCAACAGCAGAACAGAACCACAAACTCAAGACCATCATCAGATACTATACGCTCAGGTCAAAGCAATATGTGTCAGTTTTTGTGGACTTTTAAGAAAGCTTATGACTTGATAGATCGGAAAGTGCTTTTGAACATCCTTAATGAATTTGGAGTTGACCTAAAATTATTGGCTATAATTAGATCCACATTGACAATTACAAAATCAAAAGTTAAGTTTTTAGGATGTCTTTCAGATCATTTTGAAGTCACAACTGGAGTCAGGCAAGGTGACGGTCTGTCTCAACTACTTTTTAACTGTGTTCTCGAAAAGATCATTCGGACCTGGCGAGCAAAATTAAAGGAAATTGATTACAGCCCATTAAGAATACGAACTAAATCTAAAGGGATTACAATAGACATTCTGGCTTTTGCCGATGACATCACTATCGTATCAGATGACTTAGAAACTGCTAGGAACCAAATTGGTTTGCTGAAGGAAATTGCTGATCAAACCAGTTTACAGATATCTTTTGAGAAAACGAAATTAATGACTAACATCAAGGATGTTCCACCAAAACTTCAAACCAACTATGGGGGACATTAATAAAGTGGAAAAATTTATGAAAAACGGATGGGACAAAGAAGGTATTCGGGAAAGGATTCGCAAACTAGAAATAGCCTACCAAACTTTGCGAGAGGTCTGCAATAAAAAATGTCTTTCACAAAATACTAAAATACGTCATTATGAAACAGTTCTGAAACCAGTAGTTTTGTATGCAGCTCAAACCTTGTTCCTGAATGCCGATAAAGGACTTCTGGGAGAACTGGAGGAAAAAAGAGAGAAAAATTATTAGAGGAATTCTGGGTTTCAACTTTAAGAATGGTGTCCATCAAAAGAGATCCAAGAAAGAAGTCTACAGCAAAATAGAGAAAATCACTGAAACAATCTGGGCTCGATCTATGGCCACCTCAAACGGATGGAGAACAGACTAACAAAAATAATATTTATTTTATTCCAGACCCAAAACTTAAATGCCCTGGTTCGTAAATATTAAAGAAGATCTTCATCTGATGGGGTTATAACCAGAAGATGCTTTCAACAGAGATATATTTCGGAAGAAGTTAATGACAAGTGGGACAAGCCGAAATGAACACTCCAACACAAGATGTCGTGGACTCTAGACAGAGGAGTGCAAACAGGCACATTCAAAACGAATGAAGGAGTTCTGGGCCCAAAGGAAGAAGAAACTTGCTGCCAAATGCACAAAGGCTTAACGTGGTCCTAGTTGGCCTCAATGAATAAATAAATAAATAACCAATTTAGGGAAGGAGTAGGATTTTTTTAGTATAATTACAAAACCGGTGCATCTACATTTACACAAATCGCAGATTTATTTACAAAGAACATTCAACAATCTTAGATAATCTTTAATACAAACAAATTAAATTAATATTTCTCTTTCTGGAGAATAAGTTCTCAGGTCAACATTGAACTCACAAACCACACTTTTGGTGAGGAATTTATAATGAAATCTGCTATCTTACATCAATAATAAATTGTTCTTGGTGTGAACATTATGTTTGTTTCAAATGTTTTTATGATTTACATCATCCATCATTTGCGTATTTCTCAAAGGAAAATAAATAATTTGGAGACTTTTTTTCAAAACAAATTTGTAATGCTACAAGATCGAATAGGATTTAAAAAAATGCAAACAGAAAAGAAAAAAAATCGTGGGCGATGGGGTTGAACTAACAACCCCCCACTCAGGAGCACACGGCTAAACTGACTTGCCAACACTTACTCCTTTTCTCTTATGTTTTTGAATACTTCTGCTCATATATTTTCTACTGCGTTTATGTCAGCGCCCTTGTTTGGTCAATGAGGTTGCTGTATTTTAGGGTGCTCGAGGAACCACTCTGGACTACTCAGGGCCGGTAGATACAAGTTGTCTAGCTGGAACATTATATGCCCTTCAGAATTTACTGCCTAAAAGATGAGGACTGCCTTATGAATGTTTTAGTGCTTACGTCAAGCTTTAAGGTGTACCTCAACTGTAATGCACTATAGAGGACAGCAGGGCAAAGTCAAATGATTCACCAATCTTGACTAGCTGATGTTTTGTGGTAAGACTATGGCGGATCATTTCATGCCATTCCTTACTTTTGATGCATCCATGGTTGATTAGTGAATGGCCATGGTTCTAGCAGTAGAATTGTTTGAATATTCCTCTTCATGCGAAGCAATAGTTACCAGCAACCCAGTGTCACTTAAATGGTTAATTTTGGCTGCTGCAACAAAACACACTATTGCAGGCTTAAGTTTGGAAACAAGTGCTGCAGTTTATCAGTAAGTATTCTTGAGGAAACTTATGTATTTTTTTTTTTTTTGGTTGTGATTTAGCAATGGTCTGCCATTGTTCTCAATACAGAGTTACATCTTCCTTCATAAGATTATTGACCCAGAAAAATGAAATCTAAATTTCTTCACTGTTCAGTTATCCAACAGGAATATTGCTAGTTTCAAGACAATGATAATGGCACACTGATTATTTCATTTTAGTGTGTGAATGGATATTAAATAGTAGGTAATGTTAAGTGTCACAAATAAACACAACAAGAATGACTAAGAACTCTAGAGCCATATAGCAATTAAGACCAAATTAAATCCTTTAGATAACCATGAAAAATGTTCTTCAAATGTAAATGGTACTACTGTATTCTTACATAATGATTTCTTCTATTAACCTGTGCTGATATCATATTTGGATTGTAATGCATGCAGCATAGTAAGATGAGGATGAATAACATCACTGTTAGCAATATCTTATAATTTCCTTGTACTGAGAGACCTGGAAATTATCATGTGTATTAGTCATCATGCCTGCATACACGTTCACACGTTGAACATCCGTAAACCCTAGGCCAAGATATTTAAATCAAAAGCAGTTAAAACTTCCATTTGCACAATCAATGCAGAATATTAATTCATTCATTTTATAATGCAATTAGTATGAGACAGAACATTTGTAAGATGCTTTGAGAGTATTCTGAAGTTGAAATGCAAAAGGAGCAATTTTCTGAAATGTCTGAATGACGAATAGACATGAATGCAAAGCAGGTGAGTAAAGAATTTTTCATGGGGGAATATTTCTGCTTCACATTAAAAAAAAAAAAAAAATGGAACCGTTTGTTGGTTCTTTGTAAAGACAATGACATGGAATAAAGCAGTTTGGCTCAACATTGTGAATCTCAAACGAATTAATCAGCCTATCTTATTTAATACTGAGGATTGTTCGTTTCCATCCTAATTAAGTACATTTCAACTTAACCATCTTCTCCATAGTTACTTTCATAATGCACAGCCAAATTCTACATATTATCACATTTTTAGTCGATATTTTAAGTGTACGTCACTCAAACTACATAGACCAATTAGATTGCATCTTACATTTATGACATTTCTCGACCCGGAAATGAGTGAACTCTTGTGAACTGGCAACTCCATTGCAACAAAGAGTGTCATCATCTTCTGGTTCTGTTATACTAGTACTGTACAGATTTACTATTCTATTTCTTTATAAGAGCTTGAGTCAGTCCCACTACTTCCAGTGTTGGAAACTGGACAAGAGCATCTTAATTACCACAGATAATATCAATAAAGTGCAGCCAATTTAGTGATTATAGATTGGGCAATCTTTCCTTATAATTTACTGTGTGTACAATCAGGGCCTAAAATAAATAGTGAATCAGAATACAAATTATGATATATAAAAAAAGAAAATATGGGTGCACACACAGAATGAATAATGAAAGATAAACCAAACAGTTATTTTACTTGATAAAGAGTTACAAATCCTAACCAACATAGTTGCAGGGACAAAAAATACTAAATGCTGGTATCAACTTAGACTTACTAAATGGCAGAACATGTTTTTTTTGGGGGGGGGGGGACTGAAAAAGACGGTTTTAAAGAAGAATGAGAAAAAAGTAAAGCAGTTGAAGAAAATGTACTCGGGGAAAGAAGGAAAGGCAAACACAGAGGATGAAAGAAGTATGCAAAAAAAAGACAGAAGACAATTAGGAATAAGCATAGTTGATTTACTTCTCTAAATGGGTTGTTAGAAGAAAGAAAGAAAAAATTTCTAAAAGAAACCAAGATCAACCTGCTGAATGAAACCCCTAAAAAAAGAACAGACCTACAATGAGATTCATAAAACCAAACACTTATGTTACCAGTGTAATTGTTACCTATGAATGAAATATACCTTTTTCTTCTTCTTTCTGATAAGGCCTTCTGTTCCAATTTCAATCCCTCATTCTTTAATGTTGTTTTTAATTTAATTGAAATGGAGCACATGCTCCAGTTACAATTTCCCGACACACCCATCTTCCCCCTTTCCTGCACCCAACTACATTTGCCCTCTACAAATTTTAACTTTAAATTCTTTCAATGTTTTTGGTAACTTTTTTTCTTCTGTTCAATCTAATATTTCACTATGTTTCTACCTTCTCTTCTCAACACTTCAGAGCAGATTTCTTTCATCTTATGCCTTGGAATCCTTCCAAACTTAATACCTTGTTTCTAAAGATCTATTTTTACATAATTTCCTCTTCTCTTATTTCTGTATAAAGCTCTTAAATCCAGCTGGTTGTTGATTTTTCCTCCAAAGGTAACTGAATATCTTTTTCGTTAGTCTGTTGTCATGCATTCTATAAAAATGTCCTTATTGATTCTGTTATATTTCCTTACTAGCTGGTACCCATGACTTCGTTGGTGTTTGTAAAGAATTTGTATTCACAGCTACCGACATCTAACAACCATAGTGCACGATGGGAGACGCGATGCTATTATCACACACAAATGCCAGTCATCTGCGCTATGTTGTTCAGGCAGCAAAGTAAAATTTACGGACACACGTCTTTGGATGAAATATGAAAATATCCTTGATTTACCACTTTCAACCGCCATATCTCCCACAGTTACCGAAATTCGGCCAACGTTGTGATCGATGGGTGACTGTTACTACCACACACAAACGCCAGTGATCTGCGATAGGTAGTTTTTGCTGAAAAGTGATACACCATGACACATGCGTCTTAAGCAGAAATATGAAATTGCCACAGGTTGACCACTTTCAACCTCCATATCTCCCACACCCCCATAGCCACAGACATCTAACAACCATAGTTCACAACAGGAGACACGATTCTACTACCACACACAAACAGCAATGGTCTATGCTAAGTAGTTGTGGCAGAAAAGTGACTTATGCGGAGGCACATGTCTTTCGTCGAAATACAAAAATATCATTGATCGGCTACTTTCAACCACCATATCTCCCACACTACCACAGTTACTGAAATTCGTCCAATGTTGTGATCGAAAGGTGAGTCTGTGTTACTACCACAAACAAACGCCAGTGATCTGCGATAGATAGTTTTTGCTGAAAAGTGATACACCATGACACATGCATCTTTGGCAGAAATATGATATTGCCACAATCGACCACTTTCAACCCACATATCTCCCACACCCCCATAGCTACAGACATCTAACAACCATAGTTCACAACAGGAGACATGATCCTACTACCACACACAAACATCAATGGTCTATGCTATGTAGTTGTGGCAGAAAAGTGACTTATGCAGAGGCACATGTCTTTCGTCGAAATACAAAAATATCCTTGATCAGCCACTTTCAACCACCATATCTCCCATACTAACACAGTTACTGAAATTCGGCCGATGTTGTGATCGAAAAGTGACTCTGTGTTACTACCGCACACAAACGAGTGATCTGTGATAGATAGTTTTCGCTGAAAAGTGATACACCATGAAACATGCGTCTTTGGCAGAAATATGAAATTGCCGCAGGTCGACCACTTTCCACCCCCATATCTCCCACACCCCCATAGCTACCAACATCTAAACACCATAGTGCACGACTGGAGACACGATTCTACTACCACACACAAACACCAATGGTCTATGCTATGTAGTTGTGGCAGGAAAGAGAAGTATAAGAAGACACAAATTTTTGGTCGAAATATGAAAACTCCCTGCCAACTTTAATCATCATATCTCCTACATTCCCACAGCTATCGACATTCGGCCAACGTTGTGCACAACAGGAAACTCTATGCTACTTTCACACAAAAAGACCAGTGATCTGTGCTTGGTAGTGGTGGCTGAAAAGTGAAATATATGAAAACACACGTATATATATCTATATAAGACTACTTCTTGATTTCCATAGTTATATTATTTTAACTGGACCAAAGATTTTTCTCACGATTCTTCTTTCTAGTAATTCCAGTTTATCCAATCTATAGTTCAACACTAGGCATTCACTAGCATGTAGACATCCTGGTTTCACGACCGAGCTGTAGTGCCTTTTTTTAAATATATGAATATCTCAAGAATACGAGGTAGCTCCGGTAAGTTCTTAGACTCTCTAAACAATGGCGCCACTGTCGCCAGAGAAATTTATAATCGTTTAGTACATTATCAACAATACAACAATACAATACATTCATTTTCCATTGATCCCAATATAAGAGACTGGCTCTGTGGGATGTGGAAAGTTGTCAATTTACAGATAAACAGTTGCATAACAAAATAATAAGTACACCACTAGATGTACAGTCATAGTATATGGTACATTAAACACTTCCATTACAAAATAATACATACACCAGAAGATGTACAGTCATAGCATACATGGTACATTAAAAAAAAAATCCATAGCAAAATAATACATACACCACAAGATGTACAGTCATAACATATATGGTACCATAAATAATTATGTAACAAACTAAATACATACACCAGGAGCAGTCATAGCATACATGGTAAATTAATTATGTGAACTATATTTACACAAGATACTGGCAGTTATTTTTTAGATACCTTAGAAATAAATTCTTCGACAGAGTAGAAGGAGTTGTCAATTAAAAATTCTTTCAATTTTTTCCTGAATTTATTCTTATCATCTACTAGACATTTAATATGTGTTGGGAGCATATTGAAGATATGTATCCCTGAATATCGGACCCCTTTTTGAACAAATGACAATGACTTGTAAGTCTTGTGAAGATCATTTTTACTTCTAGTGCCATAATTGTGTATTTTACTATTTGTTTCAAACAAAGTATAATTTGTGACTACAAAGGACATTAATGTGTATATATACTCAGATGCTAATGTTAAAATCCCTAACTTCTTGAACAGCTCTCTCCATGAAGTTCTATTGCTAACCCCACACATAATTCTTATTACACGCTTTTGGGCTCTGAACACTTTGTCTCTATGGGTAGAATTGCCCCAGAATATTATTCCATATGACAATAAGGAGTGAAAATAAGCAAAATAAACTAGCTGTCTCATACGGAGATCACCTAAAGCTGAAATTGTACGAATTGCAAATGTGGCTGCTCCCAATCGCTTTAGTAAATCAGAAACATGTACTTTCCAATTTAAATTATGATCAATATACAAACCTAGAAATTTCACACTATCTACCTCTTGAATGGACTGGCCTGCACATTTTATGTCTATGTCAGGTGTTAATCTGTGTGATGTACTGAATTGCATATACTGAGTTTTATCAAAGTTTAAAGACAAGCCATTAGCTGTAAACCATTTATTAATCAGTTCAAAGACATAATTTGAAATATATTCTGTAGATAAATCTGAAGTGTTTTTAATTCCTATGTTTGTGTCATCTGCAAATTGGACAAATTTTGAGTTTTTAGATGAAACACAGGGTAGATCATTTATATATATTAAAAACAATAGTGGCCCCAATATAGAACCCTGAGGTACTCCACATCTGACTAATTTCCACTCAGAAAACAGTGGACCTCTTAAGGCAGCCTTAAAATTCTCCATTGACACTTTCTGTTTTCTATTTAGAAGGTAAGAACTAAGCCATTTATTAACAATGCCATCTATACCATAATACTTAAGTTTCTGTATCAGAATTTTATGATCTACACAGTCAAATGCTTTAGATAAGTCACAAAAAATTCCCACAGGGATTAATTTATCATTTATTCCTTCTAAAATATTGTCAGTGAATGCAAATATAGCTTGTTCTGTTGAATGACCCTTTTGAAAACCAAATTGTGATTTGGTTAGAATATTATTATTTTTTAGATGTTCATAAACTCTATTGTACATTGCTTTCTCAAAAACTTTGGAGAAGGCTGTTAGTAATGAAATTGGTCGGTAATTCGATACGACTGCCTTATCTCCCTTTTTATAGAGTGGTTTCACTACAGCATACTTAAGCCTGTCTGGAAAAGTACCCTCAAGTAAAGATATATTAAATAGATAACTTAGTATATTACTTAATTCTGTGGAGCACAATTTAATTAACCTGCTGGAAATCCCATCATAACCACTTGAGTATTTGCTCTTCAGGGATTTGATAATTTTTCTTATTTCTTCTGACAGCTACTGTTAAAATTTCAGCCAAATCGGACTCATAGTTTCATATTGATCGCGTGTGAAAGTGGGTGTGTCCACGGATTTTAGAAAAATGAGCAATATCAGTGTGTAATTCCATTCTTGTTTTTTGGAAGGAAAAGTCGAAGCGAAATCAAAGAGCGCTTGGATGCTGTGTGCGGTGATTCTTCTCCTTCGATAGTGACTGTCAAAAATTAGTTTAACGAGTTTCAGCGTTGTCGCATGTCAGTTTTTGGTGAGCCACACCCAGGTGCCCCAAAAACGGTTACCATGGAGGATAACGTGCCAAAAATCCACGCTCTTGTATTGGCAGACTGCCGATTGAAGGAGCACGAGATTGCTAGGACAGTAGAAGTATCTCAAAAGGCTGCGTGGGTCATATCTTGCATGAGAAAGCTGTCGGCGTGATGGGTGCCGCTTTTACTCACTCTGGACAACAAGCACATCCGTGAGACCACTTCACAGCAGTGTTTGACGCTGTTTAAACGCAATCTCAAGGAGTTTCTGAGTTATGTGACCATCGACGAAACATGGATCCACTGGTACACACCAGAGACCAAGGAATAGTCAAAACAGATTGTCCCATCAGCCGGAAAGGTGATGGCCACTGTTTTCTGGGATTCACAAGGTGTGATCTACACAGACTACCTGGAGAAGGGCAAAATGATCACAGGGCTTTACTATGCCAAATTATTGGGATGATTCGACGCCGAATTGCAGAAAAAAACGGCCCCATTTGGCGAAGAAAAAAGTGCTCTTCCACCATGACAACACAACGGCTCACATCTCCACCGTTGCCACGGCCAAATTGGGTTACAGAACTGCTGTCCCATCCACCACATTCTCCAGATTTGGCTCCGTGCGACTTCTTTTTGTTTCCAAACATGAAGAAGACACTCGCCGGGCAGAAAGGGTCTAGTGGAATAAGACAGTGTGAAAAGTGCACCTGGCCCATCACATTCATGGGGCATACCAGTTCATAGATCTTGGTTAACATAGCCTTTGGACCGATTTTTACTTCAATGCCGTCACTCTAGGAGTCACTACAGGGGTGAATGTGCCATTGGGGCCTAAATGCATAACTCGCGAAATAAATGCGGGAAAATTCTGAAAAAAAAGGGGGACGTGCACATTGCTACAGGAAATATCTAGTACTTTTGTGGAATTTTTTGGCGCATTTTACAATGTTTTATCGCAATTTGTTTATATCGAGTTCCTAGTAAACAAAGTCATTTCATTGAGTGTCAACATTTAGATTTTTACTGTAGAATCATCTATGGGCACTATATCTATGGTTCAGATTTCAGACCTGTCCAAGTGGTGCAACAAAGCGAAAAAAAGATAAAAACTGAATTTGATGCTATCGGGTTGCCTATCTCAAGACTGACGAGCTTAAGTGGTTTAGGAGGGCTTGGCGTAGTGTGATGGCCGCCATGACGGTAACTATTTCATAACGGGCTGATCGTCGAAGCTCCGACAACGATGTATTCGATGAAGTTTTGGGGCAGATAGAAAGGCAGAAAAATGTAGATAACACTGACGACGGAGGTCATAGAAAATGGATGGAACCGACGAAACAGACTATTTCCGCAGTAACATCTGAAGATATAGACGACTTCCCGCAAATGTCTGAAAAATACCTGAAAGTGCTATTTACGGGCTCTTACCAATTGTCTCAGACTGTTTCATATTTGGCAGTAATGTTAAACGATGTTAACACAATCAATCTCAGCTATTTGAAATAGAAGGGCAACATCGCCAAATTCGAAGTTCGATCACGCCATTTTAATGCCAAGACGTACAGATGCTATATCGATTATTCGCCGAATACACATGTTACGCAGGTATTAAGCGATACTACTGTGAATGCGCTAACAGTAGCAGAATGATAGGATGCTGTTCTCACGTAGCTGCAGAAATTTATTACCTTTCAAGTGCTCGATACTTATCCAAAATTTTTCGACCGTTTCAAGTTCTAAGCAGGCTTTTTGACGACATACATGTAAATCCTGTTATAGAAACGGATAGCGATGAAGATTAAACTTAAGGGGGGAAAAAATGTTGTTACGCCCTGTGATTTTTGTTTTTAAGTGCTTTGCACTGCAAAAAAAGATTTTCTTAGCAAGAAATGCCTGAAAAATATATTAAGTTCTTCTTTTTCGTGGATGATTTAGTAGCTTTTATTAATCCTATAAGCCGCTCCTTTCATTTGACAAACAAACAACTTAGAAATCCACAAAATAATATTTCAGCACCCGTCTCAACTATAATTATGACGTACGTACCCACCGTAAGGGCCCCTGTGGGGTAGGCAACCCCATGACATAAAAATCAGTTTTTATCTTTTTTCGCTATGTTGCACAACTCGGAAAGGTCTGAAATCTGAACCGTAGATATAGTGCCCATAGATGTTTCAACAGTAAAAATCTAAACGTTGTCACTCAAGGAAATTACTTTGTTTACTAGGAAATCGATATAAACAAATTGCGATAAAACATTGTAAAATACGCCAAAAAATTCCACAAAAGTGCTAGATATTTCCTGTATCAATGTGCACGTCCCTGATTTTTTTCAGAATTTCCCGCATTGATTTCACGAGTTATGCATTTAGACCCCAATGGCACATTCACCCCCGTAGCACCCCCTAGAGTGGCGACATTGATATAAAAATCAGTCCGAAGGCTATGCTAACCAAGATCTATGAACTGGTATGCCCCATGAACGGGATGGGGCAGGGGCACTTTACACTGTCTTATTCCGTTAGACCCTTTGAGTCGAATGAGGTGGTTATCGCCGCCATGGAGGCTTACTTTGCAGATCTCCAGAAAAAGTATTTTTCAGACGGGTTAAAGAAGTTGGAACATCGCTGGGTCAAGTGTATCGAGCTAAAAGGAGACTATGTTGAGAAATAAATCGCCACTTTTCCAAAATTTTGATTTCTTCTATTGTAGTTTAAGTACTTATAGGACCGCCCTTCTAATTATTGAAGACAAGTATTGATATTTGTTAGAATATTAAGAACTGTGTCACCTCTTGTAATTAACTTTCAAAATATTGAATATGATATTACAAATAATATCTTCAACATGAAAAGTTAAGTAAAATCAAAATATTATTCAATAAAAAATATATAAATTAAAATTTTGACATCAAATAGACTTAGTAACCTTTATGGCTTTCTTCACCCTACTTTTTCTTTTTGGTTTTACACCTCATTGACATAGAGGTTGTAACAATTTAAATTAGTAATTGGTAAAATAATCAACGAGCTGATTGGTGGTACATTTTACTGTCTTTCCTCGGCGTAATATTAACATGAAATGCAGTTGTTCTTCAGTCGCTATTCGCGGGCTGTGAAATATAAATAAGTTAGTCATAGCTACAATTCTGCAAATTCTGCCGACCAACTCTGCTGGTTACGGGAGAGGTTACTGGCTCACAAACACAAAGCCACCACAATGTGTCGAGATGAATATAGTATACATTTTTAAAGTCATGAAAACTGATACAGCTCACCAAGGTAAGGCACCAATGATTAATAAACTAATTGACTGTATTCCAAAGATTGCACAGTTCGTATATCAGGAAAATGTTCAGGCCAACATATACCAGTCGTATTGCCGTCCACCGTATCACACGTGCTGAAAGTACTGTTTTTACCAAGTTCACAGTCACGACACCAATGTTCTCGAATACTTCTGATACTGGGCGAGTAGCTATGTAGCTTTGCTCCAGCGTAATCACCAACACTGGTACAGTTACCGCATTCGCACCATTCTTCAATTAAAAGGCAACCCGCATGCGTAACGCATCCATGCTTTTCGCCAATTAGCAATAGACTGACGCCATCTTTACCCGTGATGCTCTTCTCATGTTTACCTATATCGATATACAGTAGAGTCCCGCTGATTCGGATTAGCCGGAATTACAGTGACCAGTTTCTAGAATGAAGTATACCAAGCATATAAGTAGGTACACCATGGTAACAATTGGGAACGAGTGGGGGGACAATGGCTCACCCCCCCCTTTTGTTGTTGAGACATTTGAACTGTTCGATGTCAGTGCACTGTCAGCTACCTTGTAAACTGTTCAGTTAATGTTAGCACTGGCACGTTTGACATTATCGTAACTTTGACAGGTTTTTCTTTCATTGTTATGCACTGTTTAAACTTAATGTTTTCTTGCTAATTTTTCTAATACGTGTGTACTGTAATGTGTAAATTAAAATTGTGTGTATGTTCAGCAGTTAACCACACAATTAAATACAGTATGAACTGTATTTTAATTCTTTTACCATTTTTCATACTTAGACTAATTTTTTTACCATGTTCAGATTAACCAAACATTCAGATTACCAGGGTTCGGATTAGCGGGACTCTAGTGTACCAGCGATACTGTTGTATCCTTACAAGGTCATTACAGGTGGGATGGAACTGGGGACAAGGAATGGTAAGGAATTCAACCATGGTTTTTTAAATAAGCATCCCAGCATTCAACTGGGGTGATTTCGGGAAACCATGTAAAACTCAAATCTGGATGCCTGGATGGGGATTTGAACCAGCATCCTCCCGAATTAAAAGCTAGAGCATTAACCACTTATCCACCACACTCGTTCCACCCTACTTATACACTGTTACATCTATTACAAGCCAAGTTAAACATTATAACTTTTTATATTCATCAATTTGACCACTGCAAACTACATTAAACAAAAGATCCTACTGCCCATTCTTAATGGAAAGTGTTTAAAAATTTGGTATATTTCTATACATTTCTCTTGTAAGAGAGTGAGTTTCAGTTTTTACCACAATTACTAATAAAATTTCTGAACTGTTGGATCATTCATACATGCAGTTAGTAACTGTTGTTTCTTGTAAAACTAACATTTACATTTGAATAAATAAATTTTACAACCATGATTCAAACACTGTTAAAGGTGGGGGGGAAAAAAACAATGTTACATAGATAACTTCTTGCAACTAGCATCTTTTGCATTCAGTAGAAAACGTGCTAATATCTTCATGGAGTATGGTAAAATCTGAAGAATTTTGTAATGCAAAATAAGGACTGGCTGAGATTCTCCACCCTCCTCCCGGGTAATATTCTCCCCTATTCCACACTGCCTTAAAATGGGATACACACACACACACACACACACACACACACACACACACACACACACCAATAAATCACAAATCCATAAACTTTCAATTATTTGCCACCCTATCACAACACTGTCACATGATTATTCATATCTGAAAGGTATTTTGACAACAAAAATAAAACTACTTTCAATTGACCTTGGCCAATTTTTTAATAATTTTATAAAATTTATTGTTCTATCATCTTTTGATAAATACAAGTTTTTGTTTATTTACTAAAAAAATATTTATTGCTGCTAATTAGTCTATTTTCAGCTATAAGATCACTGAAGTCACATTATTATTCTTTTACCAGAAGTTCTACAAAGTAGATCATGTAAGTTAAAAATACTAATGACTAAGTTCTTAAATTGCGTCTTTAATGTATTTATAATTGTAACAGCATTCACAGGAAGGACAAGCCTTTAACAATATGGCCAAAAGTGAGCAAATCTCAAAAGGACTAAATTACTGGTATGACAAATACTTTAATATAATTTCAGTCCATCTGAATTATTTTACATTTCACACATTGATACATGTATCTAGCTTGTTAAATAGGTACTTGCATTAGCCATTAGCCTAAATAATAGGTTTATCCAACTCCTAAGTTCAAACATAGGTTGAGAACTGATAACATTTTATTTCAGCTAGAGGTGTTACATTGTTAAGTACAACAGAAAACAATATAATTTTAGAAAGATCCACAGCAAAACAATATTTTACAGTACCACTGAGGAAATCCGTACATACTTAATAAAATTAAGTACATCTGCTCACAAATGATAGTCCTATGTGTGTTCCACAACATGATTGTTTATATAAAACACATCACAACAATTTTTTTAACTAGTTTATTTCATTTTTATCCTTGGCAAGGAGTACTGTATGTTGCCCACCAGCAGAAACTTTCAACACAAAGCGTAATTCCAACTGTTTTCCTCTTATTTGGCGTGGCTCATAAACATCACCATCATCATCTCCATCTCCACCACATGATCCCAATTGGCCATTAGTACCCATCCCCCATCCAAATACTTCTCCTAAAAAGAAATAAACAGTTTTAAACATATGGAATTACGGGATTCTATAAATTAATATAAAACTTCATTTTTTAAATATATATATGTAAGAAAGAAGCAAGTGAATGCTGTTTTGGTTAGGAAATATAATAAAAGAGCAGGAGTTCCAACATCATTACACATATTGCATTATACAAGAGATATACATATATGTGATACATCAAATTCCTTGTACCAGTTTAAAATAAATGGTGAAAAATCTTCGAAGACTAACAGAAGAAATATGATATATTCCTTTTTAATTAATTATTTAAGATTGTAGCTAAGCAAACATAAAAAAATTAACGTTACAGTATGCTGCTTAACTCATTATCTGATTAACATAGTTACTACTGACGTATTTGAAGAAAAAAGTTTTGGGAACTTTCACTAATTTTCACAGCCAAGAAATAATGGTTCCTTAGGTGAATTATAACACTTCATTGTTTGTGCCAACAGAAATACAATTTATGGCACATTATGCTAACAGTGTGCACTACGAGATATTTTAATAAAATGTTAACACAGGATAAAACTAAAAAATCATCAAACTTTTGAGGATATAATAGTAAAGGACTTTATATTTGATTACTGGCATTTTTCCACTGCTTCACACGTGTTAATGTTAATTTCATTGAAAAACTTTCCCTTCTTTTAGTTATTACCTAAGATTAGGTTTTCATACCGATGACCAAACTTTTTTTGTTAGACTTATATTTTAACACAGTATAATCAATATATATGTAAATATAAGAAACATTATCATTAACAGTCCAATTATAGAGTACCTAGAAGCAATTGTCCTTTTGGACAGAAATTTGGAACACAGTTTCCTGAGGACATATCTTTCAATAAAAAGTGCATATTAATGGAAAAATAAATTTACCTTATACATAAGGAAATACAAAAATTATGATATGCGATAATGTATGCAATACAGTCGGCATCCATTCGTAACACATCTTTGCCACCCTCCATTGCATATGCAGCAACAAATATAAAATTGTTGGCAAGTCTTCGTAATACCATATGAATATGTTCCTATGCTGTAGGTAATAACATGTATATCCTGCTTAATAACCTCTATGGAACTACATTTCAAGCTATATTACTTCATTAGTATGCATTTTGTGGCTTTTATGTGCACATTCTGTAAAATATTACTGCCTTAGGATCGTTTGTATGAAATTTCAAAACAAATGGTCAATTAATTCTCAGTATACCCTTATTGGATCACTGAAAAATTGCCCATATTAATACATAGAGACGATTATAGTATATTAGTAAAATTATTTGCTCTTTGGATAATGGATTTATTTTGACAATATATTGATTCATTCAATTATCTTTGCTTTAAAACAGAAATCTGTGTAGATTGGAACTAATCTCAAAGCAATATCTTTCATTGAGAATTATTATTAATTTCCTTTGCTTTCACTGACACCATATACTGATGTCATTATTTCATTATATGTATGCAGTTCCAACGGACAAGGTTTGATCGAGATACAGTGAATGTATTAATGCATATGTGAAAGAAGCTATGATTTTCTAACAGCAATATTAGTGAGGATTGTTAAGTTGCAATGCAACCTGGACCAGAATGACAAGCAAAAGGCATGATGGATTTAGTTTTATAATTTATGTAATGTAGCATAAGATTTTAAGCTTCCTAGTTAATTTTTAATTTCATTGGTTCCATATTCCTGTTGTCACTAACTCTATAACACATAAGGAATACCAACTTTATGATGATATAAACTACAACTGAAAACATATATTACAAAATCAGGATTATGAGCATTATTTAATAACAATTCTATTCAATTAAGCCACTGTGAAAAATAAAATGGCAGGGCACTGAAGCACACTTTTAGTGTACCTTCATTACTAACAGGCTTCAAAAATAGTTGAAATATAATCACCATTTTACTTTTTTTACGCAGATAAGACATTAAAAAAATAAAAATAAGAACAGGTTTATATTTCATACTCCAAAACTATTGGTTTATTAATAGCTTCAATTCTTGTAAGTTTAAAAGGAGCAAATAATTGATTATGTAATAATGATCTTGCTTTAAAGTGAGTTCGATATCTGTGAAAAGCGATGATCGAAGATGACAATACCGGCTACGAAGTAGGAGGTTTTCGGTGTTTGTAAAATGTGAATTAGTAATAACAATTCCCAAATGAACTATTCATTTTAAGTCTTATTTATGTTTGATTCATTTTAGGGTACAAAACTGAAGAACGAAAGAACTAAATAAAAGAAAGGGGGGAATCTATGCACGATGTTATAGTGTAGTCTTTTGCTAATATTTCTTTAAAGGAGTGATCATCTCAAATACAGAATGATCTGAGTGTATCTCTCTTCCAATTTGAAATGGTTTTAATTTATTGCCCCATTCCTCAGTACATATAACTCATAAGCTACTTTCATAGATTTTAATCTGGACAATTAGCTCTAAAAATTTGAAAACACTGTTCAAAATGCTGGGGTAGTTTTAGTGCGACACTGGTTGAAACCTTATGACATACACAACTTGCTTACATATTTATAACAGTATAGATATGTGAATAGTTGAAATCAGGATGGCTGTACAGGGATTTTCAAAACTACATCAGGCCAAAGTATTACTGCAACTTTTAACTTCACAGTCAAATGTAATACAGCAGATTGGAAGTGTTTTCCTGTTAGTACAAAGTGTGGCAACAATAATTTAACACTGCCTTTAGTGAAACTGTCAGTTTGAAGTGGATGATAGATTTTTTCATTAACTATGACTGTGCTGTGATAGCTACTTTCCTGATCCTTTGGTTATTACGAACTGGTATTCATATAGTTCATATCTATTTGGTCACCAGTTTCCTTGAATACTTGTAATAACAGATTGTACACTGCAAGACACAACAGTGGTCACAAACAAGGTCTATTGGCAGAGAAACTTTACATCAACAATGGGAAGTCACCGAGTTTATTTTAAATTGCTGAAATTATCACTGATATCAGAGAGTACATACCATCTTGAAAGTAAATGGTTATCAGACTTCTAACAAAAATGGAGATTGCAGTATAACTGAATAGTACTATTTCACAAATGGTTATAGCATTCAGGCATATATGTTCACATCCTGGAGCACCCCACAGTAATTTTGATAAGACTTTGTTGATTACAGCTTGTGGAAAGACAGAAAGAAGTTATTTTACTTCCCTGGAAAGTTTGTAATCTTGAATCATAGAAAGTCACAAATTTACTGCAGGAAGTGAACTACCGAAAAGTATTCTTTGCTCATTGTTAATTAATTATATCAGGGCTGCTAATTTATGTTTCTCTTTCTGTTAATTCCCAAATTATAAAATCTCTCATAAAGCTTTAGTATTTGAAAAATTACTTTTCTTTCTAGTTTAGTTCAGCATACTATTTTAAGCCGTATTTAAATCTATTTAAGGATTATGTCGATAAATACTCTCCCACGTCCAGATAGAACCCCGAAGGTTGTAATAGTTTAACTTCGAAATTCAATTTATTTCTTCTGAATACACAGGGCGTTTTCATTTTGCTTGCTGAAATTTCATGTTCTTTCAATAGGCACACTGCTTTCAAAATCTTTCTAGTATAAAATTGCCTTAGATCTCGCAGCTGTGTAATCTATGTCAGGTTCCCTTAGTCTAGACACGGCTTGTTTACCATTTTTAGTATAAAGGCATATATTTTCAAAATTATTAATAACTCTTGTTTAAACTAGTCATTGAAACTGAAATTCCGTATTTAGCTCTGTTCATATGCTGAAAACATTTTCCCGTAGTTTGATTTCTTTTATCTTTTCATTTATCAATTCAATTGTTGACACTGTAGATTCCCTGAAGTATCTAGGCGTAACAGTACAAAGCAACATGAAATGGGACTTGCACATAACTTCCGTTGTAGGAAAAGCTAATTCCAAACTACGATTCATAGGACGTATTTTGAGAAGTTGTAATGCTCATACAAAGGAAATAGCGTACAAAACACTAGTGAGTCCGCATTTGGAATACTGTTGTGGAATTTGGGATCCGTATCGCAAGGGATTGATTGACACATTAGAGAAAGTACAGAGAAGAGCCGCTCGATTCGTGACTGCTAGTTACAGTCCTTACGTAAGTGTCACAGAGCTAATTCGTGGGTTGGGCTGGGATTGTTTGGCGGACAGACGACGTCGTTTACGTTTGAATTTGCTGGAGAATATGCGAAAATCTTTAAGTTACGAGTGCAACGAAATACTTCTTCCGCCAACCTATTTAGGTCGCAATGACAGGAGGGATAAGATTAGAGAAATAAGATGCCGTACTGATTCATTTATGTATTCCTTCTTTCCTCTATCTGTTCGGGATTGGAATGCGCAGAATTAGGATGGGTGCTTAGCACCCTCTGCCACCCACAGTATTTGTGATTTGCAGAGTATAGATGTAGATGTAGATGCAGTTTTATTGTTCTGTCCGAAATCCTCTGTTTAACTTTGCCTGACAATTACATCATTCAGTTACTCAGCCTCCTACACATAAGACTTTTGAAAACTCAGTTATGATTTTAAATACATTTTGCTGGCCATACAAACACTATATCAAAAATGTTATTTTTATTTTCAGTATCTTCCTGTGAATGTTTATGATGGTCAGAATATGACTACAAACGGAGTATGATTCATGCTTCCTGTAGACTAAACAAAACATCACGTTAGAACTCACCAAAATGTGCAAAACTTACAACACTACATTGAAATATAAATAGCGCCACCAGAATGAAAAAGATTTGACATATGTTCATCTTTTGAAGACATTCTCCTTTTGGACATTTTACATTTTATCAGATCTATAAAAATATCAGTTCTATTGTGGCGTGGGGAAGGGGGTTGGAAAAGATCAGCGATAACCTTTACCTTTATCAGTCACAGCAAATGATACTGCTGCTCCACATGCAATGTGTACACACTTCCCCACAAGTTTAGGTACAACAGTTGGAACCTTAGCATCCTCACTGCTTTCACCTAGACCCAATCGACCATAATCTTTCCGGCCAAGAACATAAACATCACCTAGAAAAGAAAGAAAAAGAAAGAAAAAAAATTACCAGCCATTTTCAAGGTAGGAATTCAGCGATTCCAACATGAAGCATTAATGTATGGAAACCATATGAGCCTCAGACTAAATAATAAACACTATCACAGCAAAAGTGTACTAATTATTATCTTCAGAACCTATTCTTCACAGCAGTCACTAACGTTATATATTAAAAAATTCTATTACTTGTAAAGTAGAACAATAAGAGTAAGAAATATTTACATCACTCTTGCCATTACAATCAATGCTACATGCAACACTAAATCATAATACCAGTTAGTCCTCAATTAATCTATTAGTTAATTTGATATCATCTAAACTTCCCTCATTATATACGATTGAAAAATCATTTATAAGCTTAGCTAAAAAAACTAGTCCATAACCTGAAGGTTGGTTGGATTATCCCAAAGGAGGCATATTAAGCCATTGTGTCACGCATAAGACTCCCAGTTCCTTTCCTGTGGGACCTGGAGTTTAATGTGGAATAAGAACCACAGAATATCCTGGTATAGCTCCCGGTATGAACTCTTAAAAATCCCTGGCCCCAGTAGGATTTAAGCCCACGACCAAACCCCAAACTTTTGAAAGGAAGCGATTTATCCACTGAGCTACCAGACCACTCAAGAGTTTAACATACACATAAAAAAGTAGCTTACTTCTTAGACAAACAACTGCATCCCAAATATAAATACAACAATCATAATTTGGGTAAAAAAAAAATAAATTGTATGGGTTCAAGCAATACTGACATTTTGTATGTCTGTACTTTAATCAGTGTATCTTATGCGAATTGGCTATTAATCTAGTGCAGTATCCATTTGTATTAACAAGCTTATAGGTTTACAGTTTAAGTCACCACCTGACTGAAACAGTTATCCGAAAGCACTTAATCAACGTAAACAACAATTGATGTAGAAATAAAATCATCACAGTTCAACGGTAAGTAGAATCATTCTGAGTTAGTCGGCATATTTGGCAGAACGTTGTGTTGTGGAGGCCCCTTGCTTGTCATGAATTCCATAATGTTGTCTTGTATTAATGGTGCCTGAGATTGATTTTCATGTACATGTGCATTTTGTCTTATTGCTGATGTTTGTTATCACGACATATCATACATGTTTAATTTCATTTAATAATTCCTGATTCATATCAATGTTAAATTCAGTCACTGTTTGCTTTAATCAGCTAATTGTAACGTCTAGGCATTGTGTTCGATATCTTGCATTGATTTTGTGATAATGGTAAAATACACCCAGCCATAAAGCACATCGACCCTCGTAGGTTTTGGCAAGTTGAGAGCCAAATCCTGGATCGTTGGTGGGAGGTTAGGATTTATAAGAACACTGCAGCGATTTCAAGGGACATTCTCATTTCACATCAAAAAGGAGCAGAACCTATTCAGGCATACTGAACCAGAGAAATTTTGTAATTGTAAAGGATATCCACAACAAGCAAATAATGCATACTTAAGGAAGTATGGATGGATACAAAGCAATGTACAGGCGATACATGACCGGTGACCGAATCAAGAAGGGTATTCTGCCTCCGCAACATGGAGATAACCTATAATGTGGAGGAGAGAGCAGGAAGTTCAACAATGGAAGAGGCAGATATTTTCATGAAGAAAATGGAAGGAGAATATAAAATTAAGGGCAGCTTTTGAACAGGTTTGTTTTCAAGCCAGGAATATAAGATGACTAGGAGTTAGATTGAAACAAAAGTGCATGCTAATGAAATTGAGTAGAGAGGAAGTAACTAAGCAGAAAAACGCATAAAAAAAATATTGGTACATACGAGGGACCTTAGCAGCACGCATATTACCTTCCATATCCAAAATCAGGAAAAATGTTGGGACTACGGAATGTGAGTGACTTGAAATGGAACCGAGTGTAATTGAGGGAGAGAGAATTGTAAAGTGTGAATTGAATACTGAAAGAAGGCGGGAACAATGTAAAACATATCACAAAAAATTTGAGAATAAGACAAATTTTTGTGACAAATTTGCTGAGGAGGATATGCAAGGAAACAGTTACCTATCACACTGAGCCTATGTTTGGTTATTTAATATTTCCTATGTAATATATTCGACATCTAATTTTTTGTGGTTCATTAAATCTTTTATGGATATCTAATGCAAATTGTTTTTGTTAATATATCGGAGAGAAAGTTTAAACTACAAAGTGAGTCCAAGTATCTTTGGAAAGTGAAAAGGAAGAGAGAGTGATTATCTTTTAATGGGAGTACACTAGATGGCCTAATGGCAGGAGGAGGCATTTGAAGTGTGTATGGCCTCCCTCGCGCCCTAAAGGCTGATTAATTTGTGAGGTATCTAATAGGTAATGAAAGAGTTTCATGAACATAAAATTTGAGAAGGAAAGTGCTAGTAGGAAGTAGTGTGAAATTTTACAAAGTGATCCTAAAAAGTAATACTGTAGTGTAAATAATTGAGTGCGGTGTTCGAGTAAATTATTTGCCTTATCCTGGTTCCACTTCTCAAGCACAATTCTATGGAATTCATATGAGGTGGAACCAATTTTATGAATAAAGAGGAAGCACAAAGCAAGGTAAACTTACATGTGGCTTTATGTGATGAAGATAAGAAGTAGTATTTTTACAAATAGAACATACATAAATGTGGAAAGAAAAGAACAACTGCTTCTTGCTGGTTTTCGTAGAACTGCACAGAAATGATGAAAAAAGGGGGGAGGCTGCGCGCGCGCGCGCACACACACACACACACACACACACACACACAGAGAATATTAACCCTTTCTCAGTCATAGAATGTGGTATAAACAGGTTGGGAAGGAGAAGGGATACTTTAAATGTCTAGAAAAAGAGAATTTTAAATCTTTAAGCTGCTATTTCTCATCAAAACATAAGGGTTATTTTTTTTTTTAATAAAGTCCATTTGTGAATAAGTTGAAGAATGGCACGCGATTGTTGTAGTGTGCCCGAGCATCTGCTTCCAGCATGCTTTGTACGCCTTTAGATGCCATTTGCAGCTGTGCTTTCTGTCTGTGTTCTGAGCAGCAGAAGTTTATAATATTTAAGAAAATTGATTTGCCCACTGTGAGATACAATCTGTAATTTGATTCTTGAGTTCAAGACAATTGTTTCTGAGAAAATGAATTATCAAAAAATAAGGATCCCAAAACAAGTTTCTGGCAATCACAAAACAAAGATTTAGCTGTTGTTTATTGTTTTTCACTCAATGTCATCAGGAAGGAGATGAATTTTCACATTTTTCTTGCTGTCATTAGTCTTTCAACTGGTTTGCTGCAATCCTCCATCCCTTCTTATCTTGTGCTAACCTCTTCATCTCTACATATGCCCTACAACTCACGTCCTCAATTATCTGCTTCATATATTCTAATCTCTGTCTTCCTCTTCAGTTCTTACCTTTGACTGTTCCCTCCACCAGCAAATTAACTAATCCAGCATATCTCAAAATATGACCTACCAGCCTGTCTCTTCTTTCTGTAAGCTTCTTCCACAAACTTCTTTTCTCACCCATCATTTCTAAAACTCGTTCATTTCTTACTTTGTCTGTCCACTTAATTTTCAGCATTCTTCTGAAACACCACATTTCAAATGCTTCAATTTTCCATCTTTTGGGTATTCCTAAAGTCCATGTTTCGCTACCATAAAGTGCAGTGCTCCACACATTTTTAAAAAGTTTTTTCTAATTCCTAGATCAATTTTTAAAACTAAAACATTTATCTTTTTCATGAAGGCTCTTTTTGCTAGTGCTATTCTGCTTTTAACATCATTCTTGCTTCGGCCAACGGTTGTAATTTTGTTTCTTAAGTAACAGAATTCACTTACTTCTCCAATTGCATTTGATCCTATTTTTATATTTAATCTACTAGTATTGGTATCATTTCTGCTACATATCATCACTTTTGTCTTGCTTTGATTTATATTCAGTCCAAAACCTTCCTTCAGTATTTTGTTCATACCATTCAGTAATTCTCAATATCCTCAGCCCTTTCTGCAAACAAGATAATATCATCAGAAAATCACAGCATTCTAATTTTTTCTCCCTGAACACTTATGCCATATGGAAATTTTTCTTTCACTTTCTTTATTGCTTCCTCTACATACAAGCTGAATATTAACGGGGATAGGCTAAAACCTTGTCTCTCGCCCTTTTGAACTGATGCTTGTCTCTCATGATTCTATACTTTTATTACAGCCACTTGATTCTTATATAATTTATAAAGTATTTTTCTATCTCGAAACTTTAGACCCGAGTACTTTAAAGTTTTGAACATCTTCTCCCACCTAACATTATCAAAAGCTTTTTCTAAATCAACAAATGCCATAAAAGTATCTTTGTTTTTCCTTGATTCGCCCTTCAAGTATTAATCTTAAAGCCAGAATTGCTTCCCTTGTACTGCGATTTTTCCTAAACCCAAACTGATCTTCACCTACTATGTCTTCCACTATCCTTTCCTTTCTTCTCTACATTATTCTGGTCAGTAATTTTGAAGCATGTGATGTTAGACTAATGGTGCGATAATTCTCACATTTGTCGGCTTGTGCTTTCTTCGGAAGTGTGAAGATGATATTTTATTAAAATCGGTTGGAATTTCTCCTGTTTCATAACTTTTTGATATCAGCTTGAATAATCTTTTGAGTCCTTTTTCTCCTAGGGATTTAAGAAGTTCTGCAGGGATCTCATCAATTCCAACTGCCTTATTTGCTTTCAAGTCATTCAGAGCTCTATTAAATTCTGTCCTCAAAACAGCTCCTAAGTCATCAATGTTGACATCGCCTTCCTTTTCCATTGAACTATTGTTTAAGTCCTCCCCATCATACAGTTTCTCAATGTATTCCTTCCAACGGTTAGCTCTATTGTCTGAGCTTAAAAGAGGTTTCCCATTGGCAGCTATAATGTTCACACCTCTTTTCTTCATTTCTCCAAAATTCTGTTTGATCTTCCTATATGCAACATCTACTTTACCTACGACCATATCTTTTTCTACTTCTTCATACTTTTCTTGTAGCCAATTTTCTTTTGCTGTTTTGCATTTCCTGTTTATTTGATTTATAAATTGCCTGTATTGCTCTCTTCCTCCTTCATTCTGAGCATTTTTGTACCTTCTCCTGTGATCCATCAGTACCAAAATTTCTTCTGTGATCCAAGGTTTTCGGGCAACTTGTTCCCTAAAGCCTAATGTTTCTATACCAGGTTTCATTATTTCTTTAATACATTCCATTCGTCCTCATTTGAGCTCTTTTCAGAGTTACTTCTTAGACCTAAGTCTACGATTTCTGCAAATTTTTCTCTCATACTAGATTGTTTCAGTTTATTTACTTCCAGTCTGTTCAGCTTATGCTGCTTCCTTATTCACTTGAATTTCAGCCTGCACTTCATCACTATCACATTATGGTCAGAGTCTATGTCTGCTCCTGAGTACATCTTGCAGTATAGAACTTGATTCCTGAATAGTTGTTTGACCATGATATAATCTAGCTGGTAACTGCCTGTATCCCCAGGACGTTTCGAGGTGAATATCCGTCTTGCATGGTTCTTAAACATTGTGTTCGCCACTACTCGCTTATATCTTTCACAAAATTCTAACAACCTGTTTCCTTACTCATTTCTTTCTCCTAAACCAAAACTTCCTACAGTATTCCCCTCTTTTCCCTCTCCCACTATCGCAATCCAATCACCCATGATTATTAGATTTTCCTCCCACTTCACATATGGGATTAATTCTTCAAATCGGTGTACATTTTCTTTATTTCTTCGTCATCTTCCTGTGATGTTGGCATGTACACTTGTACTAACGTTGATGGGACGGGCTTAGTTTCTAACCTCATCAAAATAATCCTGTCACTAAACTGTTCATAATAACTCACCTGTTTCCGTACTCTCTTATTCATTACAAATCATACACAAGTGACTCTATTGACAGCTTGTGTGCTAATTATCCTGTGTTCCCCAGACCAGAAATTTTGTGCGTCCTTCCATTTAATCTCGCTAATCCCAACAACATCTAACTTAAGTTGTTCCATCTCCTTTTTTAGGTTTTCTAATCTACCTGCCCTATTCAGACTTCTAACATTCCGCGCTCCGACTCGTAGAATGTTTCTATCCATTCTGATGACTCCTCCCTGAGCAGTCCCCACCCAGAGATCCGATTGGGGGACTATTTTACCTCTGGAATATTTTACCCAGGAAGAAGGCATCATGATATATGTAATTTGAGAGGATTACATGTCCTCAGGATACCCTTTGGGTCCTTAATGCAGTGGTTTCCCGTTGCCTTCTGCATCCCCATGCCATTGATCATTTCTAATTCATTCGCCTTTAGGGGCAGTTTCCAACACCAAGGGCAAGAGGGTGCCCTGGACCACTCACCGCTCTTCCACCCTCCTTTCGGAGGCCATTGGCAAGCAGTGTGCGACTCCTTATACCGGGAATCATTCAGTCGCCAGAGCCTCAACCGTGCAAACAGGGTGCACCACGTGAAGGAGAGGTTGACATTTGGTTGGAAAATGTTAGTATAGTCTCTCCTAAACCCTTACACCCCATTTTCACATTGTTACAAGAGATAATATTTGCATCCAAGCGACAGTCCTTAAAATGGCAGCACATATCATCGCCAATAAAAGTGAAAGCCTAACGGACAATATAAGTATGAAAGATCACGATAACTGTCTTTTGGGACAGTCAAGGAATTCTACTTGCGGATTTTATGACAAGAGGCACAATAATTAATTCTGATGCATAATAAGTGACCATTGAAGAAACGCCAGCGCAATCTTGCTCTATGATAATCCGAGACCTAATGTTTCTGCACAAATGCAGGTCAATACTGACCAGGTCATTTGGCTGGGAACTACTGGATTATCCATCTTATAATTGAGACCTTACATCCAGCGATTTTCACCTGTTTTGATAGTTATAGGAGTCCCCTGATGGTCAACAGTTCAACAACAAAGAAGTGACAGGTGGCGTATTTTTCTGACATTGGAATTCAAAAACTTGTTGAATGGTATAACAAATGTTCGAACAAAAATGGAAATCTTGTTGAAAATTAGATAAGTGTCTGTGGAATGTGGAAATAAATATATTTTAATGACATTAACAGTATTTTTCTTCTTATTAAAAAGTGGACCTTATTTTAAAAATAATCCTGATACAATATATTATCACAATACAATAAATGGCAGAGAATTTTTCAAAAACACATCGGCTTGGAACCTATAAATTTCTACTTAAAAAGAAAATTAATAAACACAATCCCATAACAACTCTTCAATTTAATCCATTAGGCAAATAATGCATAGATCAAATCTAACACTAAACACACTGTAAGATAAGTGTAGAAAAAAACTATACCTTCACCATCCAGTGCTAGCGTATGATGTTGGCCACCACAAATCTGGAGCCAGACGTTGCCCGAAAAAGACTGGGATTGAACAGGATGGAAATGGCACACATTATTTTCCACACCTGTTAAAATATTTTCACATTAATGTAATAATAAAGAAATTGACCACTATTCTTAGGTTCTAGCCATCAGTAAGTGATCTAAGACCACTATTCTTAGGTTCTAGCCATCAATAAGTGATCTAAACACACTCACACAATACCATACCATACCATATATAAACTTTTAAAACAAAATCAATGCCAAGTTATATTCAAAGAAATTAACTCATTTGTCTTCCAAATAGTACATAAAAATGAAGAAACGCAAATAATTTCACTAGAAAAAAATAATGTGAGCACAATTTTTTTTTTTTTTTTTTTTTAAAAAAAAGCTTTGTGCAAAAAGTATTTTCACCACATTTTTACTATCCAATTCATGAAATTATCCCTAAATTGATTTTTATTGTTCAAAATTATTCATTTACTTATTTTTCAGAAATCAAACACTGTGATTCTTACCAAACACATTTTTATAAACTAGAGATCGCCCAGTGGTCGAAATTCGACCATAATTCATTAAGTTAATTAGTATTTTTTGTTTGTAACACAGTAATAATTATTGAAAATAGTTTCTTGAATTTGTTCTATTGCGTTTGAAAAATTGTCCTATCGGTATCAAGTTTAGTACATACATTCCAACGTAAGCTTCGAATGCGTGAAAATGAGGAAAAATTACTTTAAATGTGAGTAGATGCACACATGTTATTAAGCAAGAAATACACGTTATTACATGTCGATATTATTTCTGCGTGTTACTTTTAATTTTTGGTCCAGGCTGCATTTCAACCTAACCACAACTGCTATTAGTTACGGTAGACGCCATATATCTTAGCACTGAAAAACAATGTCATCCCGCACAGAGAAATCGTAACTGTTACATGATTTTCTATTTGCATGTGGAAAGCAGTTTTTATTCAATACTGTAGACTTAAAAACATGTGGAATAAATGTCAACAGCTATGAACGTGTATTTCTTGCGTAATAACATGTGTGCATCTACCCACATTTTTCCTTATTTCAACATATTCGAAGCTTACGATATACACTTTAAATCAAATATTATCCCCTAAGGAATGTGTGTACCAAATTTCAGACCGACAGGACAATATTTGTAGGTTCCGACGTAATGCTAAACTCGGCATATAAAGACTTTGCTGCCATTCATGTAATCACTTTTTTTTTAACTACCAGATTTCGTTCAAATGGTGGCTCACCATCATATTACAGCTACATCAATTTGAACTGCATCATTGTAACATCGTATATCTAAATCACGATTTAATGAATTCCGAATATACTCCGTTTCGAAATGTTGCTTTTATGTAAATTCAGAGATTAAGCTCGACTCTTTGGTTTCACCAAAGACCACAGAGTATCTCAATGCTGGAAATACACGTCATATAGTTGGCTCCGATCCGATTTCACTCACACACACGTTCCCGAATTTATTTTTCATTTAATAATGTATCTGTAACATGTTTTAACTATGCTTATAATTTTTTTTTTTTTTTTTTTTTTACTGTTGACCAAAGATCACAGACATCGCTTAGTGTCGTTGCCTCTTAAAAACAATGGAATGTATACAACGAATGATTTATTTTATTTAATTTAATGTATTTTTAACACATATTATATGTACATTTTGGCTTTATGCACTTCTTCCCCATATAAACTTTAACTATGCCAAATCTCACATTTCTCCGTGCGCGCAATATTCTGAAAAATGTTTCGAAAGTTTTCGCTTAGCGTATTAATATATAGATATACTAGAATTTTCCCGCTGCTCTGCCCATGCAGACCTTGCTGGTTCACAGTAATGATTTTGCTCTTAGTTTTTACCAGTAAAAAATTAATACTTTTAATACAATATCATTTTAAGCTTTACCATAAATTAGGTTCCACAATTTTGTTATGCTTAATGAAATTTTAGTATTTGATGTAGGAGTTTGATTAACATTCTCTGTGTAATCTAAGATATTAATTTCAGAAAACTGAAGTAGTAAATAAGCAATTTACATATAAAAAAATATTAACAGAATGCAAATGATGGAATGTTTATGTAGGGTCTTTGGCTCGAAAAAGAATGTTCCTCAGAGAAGCAATGTGATCTGTGGTGACAAAGTGTTCTTGGTATAAATAAATCATCATTTCTTGCTTCAATCCCTGGTCAAACAAGGTATACTACAAATTTTAAGTTAGACCACAAGCCTTAAAACTGCAAATACTCCGTCAAAATTGGTTTGATAATTTTTGTGTAATGGACAAAGGAAAAGACAGGTTGCTTACATTTTTTTAATAGAGTAAATACAGAGATCTTTTTGAGTAATTGCTTAGTTGAGAAAATTTATTCCCAAATTGAAACAATATCAATTTTGAAAAAAGAATTAGCAAATAAGTACCAAAATGGCTATGGCAGAAACAAAGGATGAAATAAAATCTTAGTTTAAAAAAAGTATGACTAAATTATGGTCAGAATTACATGAAAGCCAGGTATAACTGAAGGCAGAATTAAGTGTCAATTTTAACACTACTTTTGTAATTTAAAAAGCTTTTGTACTGCAAGATAAGTCTGGCCATAAAATATACGAACCAGGACCTCATTTGAATTTAACATTTAAGGAGCATGTTTCAAAATTTAAATCTATGATCCAATGAATAGATAGAAAATTTAACCACAAAGCTCAATCTATGAGGGGCAATGCAGAAAGCAGCGTAAAGAATGAGTTGATGAAACAAGGGCAGTTTTGGATGAGACTGAATTACAGCATAACAGAATTTCATTGTAAGTTTGTTTTGACTGCATTAGTTTTGTTTTGCAGTAAATTGTGATGTTATTAAGTGATAGTGAACCATTTATTTTAAAAAAAAAATAAAAAAAATAGAAAATCAGTGCAGTGTAAACAAGTTTTATTTGTTTACATTTGAGGTTAGGTCAGAATCAGAGTTCTAGGGTAACAAATTTCAAAGTAATTGTTTAAAAACTTCTTTTGATATCATTTGTTTGTTTTGTTGTAGGTCTTGTAGTTGATAAGTGTTTTAACTCACATTTCGGAAAAGTTTCGAGTGATTTACATAGTATTTTTTAGCATTCTTCTTAGAATCCTACTTTTACTTTTCTTTGGCAACTGAAACACAAATAGTTAATTAAAAGTATACATTTTAAAGGTTTTACTCTCCTAAGTTCTTAAGTTTTTTTGAAAGCATCATAATGGATACTAAGTGTGGAGATTGCCGAAGACTTGTAAGAGAAGGAGTGATGTGCCGGGACTGCGGGTGCTAGTTTCACTGGAGGTGCATCGATGTTGCTAACAGTGACTCTTGTGTCACTATTGCCTGGAACTGTCACTCCTGCAGAATTAAGGATCAGGAGCAGAAGATTCTGAAGCTCCAGTCAGATCTGACATCTGCAGAGAGGAATTTAAAGGATCTGAATGCAGAAAACTCTGTTCTTAGGCTTAGGCAGAACAGTGAGTGGAAAGAAGTCAGCTCTGGCAGGAGAGGTAGGAGACGCTGTCTGTCTGATGGTTTCCAGCTGGAGACATCCAATGTGTTTCGGCCATTGGAGGCGCTAGATGGCGACTTTGAGGATTGTCAGGTTGGACAGAATGATCTGGGATCTTGTAAAGTAAAAGGGAAAACTTTTCGGGGGGTATCTAAATGTAGGAAGGTACTGTTACTTGGAAGCAGTCATGGGAGGAGAATCAAGAGAGATGGTTCAGTCTGACTTGGGGCCAGATTATGAAGTCTGCAGTATTTTCAAACCAAATACAGGTGTTGGAAGTGTTGTAGCAAATGTGGAAGACTTAGGAAAAGATTTCTCAAAGATGATTGTATTGTAATTGTAGGGGAACCAGGAAATAGTCTTGATAAGGACATCAATTATCCAATTGAGGAAGATATTGCTCACATTTCCAGGAACACACTGTAAGAACTTTTTATTAAATATATTTTTAGTTCTGATCATGGTAAGCCATGTTAGAACTTTATATATACATATATATGTTCTCTCAGAGACACCGTTCAAGAAGCAAACTAATTTAATTTTATATAGTCCGCTGTGCTGTCGGTCGCATGATGATGAAACCAAAGCCGTCCTAAGCAGCAATTATAAGAACAATTAACAAAGGTCACTAACTTCATTAATAAGAATAATTATGTCCACGACAGGTTTATTGATAAAGCACATTAACACTTGTGAACTGTTTGGCCACCATCAAATTTCAAAGTAATGGCTAATAGAAACTTCGTATCTGAAAGATTACAGAGTTCTTGAGACAAAAGGAAAATTATAATTCATATCTCCTTCCAGCTAAATCATACACTATCACAACTTGACATTCACTGTTCATTTAAATACTGTTCAAACTTCACTTCTGTAATCACAGTTCCTATCGACGACATACAGTTCTTCTTAAAGTTCGCACACACTGAACTGCACTGCATAGTAACTAAACCGCTCACTGCTAGCCGCACTCACAATCCAGATCGTGTTTCGGCGGTAGCCGGCTACTGAATGACTGAAAACAATGAGTTCCTACACCTCTTAGGCACTACCTCGTAGCCGGCGGAAGGTAACTGTGATGTTACAACACGTCAGGCGAATGTGGGATTTGTGGGTTTGATTGGGCGTTACGATAAATCCTGGATGTGACATAACATTAGGCGTACAAATGCAACGTAGGAAAGGATTCTCTGGCAGCCAGCAAATTCACACATTGGTTTGATAGATGTGGCCTGCATTGATAGGGACAGTTATAATCGTCATGGACTCCATCTGACTTTCAGAGGTAAAAGGGAGCTTTCGCTTGTTATTGCTGATGAGATCACGGGATGCCAGGTGAGTGAAAGAGGTATTCCTATTATAAGTGGTGTTAAGTCGCGGCCTTTTTTTAGGGTATATAAAATGTATTAAGATGTCTAAAAGAAATTAACGTCTCTCCTGATCAAAACTTACCGAAATCAGAAATTCCAACTGACTCGCCAGTATGTATTAACAAAGTAAACAATTTAAATTCATTGAATCAAGGTGTTCAGACCACTATTCTCCATCAAAATATAAGGGGAATATTTAGTAAAACTGATGACATTACTTTATGCCCAGAAGAGATTGAAAATTCCAGAAATTTCAATGTACATGTTTTGTGCATATCTGAACATCATTTGTCTGACACAGGAATATCTCAGCAGTCCATACAAATTATAAACTAAGTTCTCAATTCTGTAGATGTAAAATGGAGAAAGAGGGGGAGTTACCATTTTTGTTAAAAATAATATACAATGCAACAGTGTAGGTGTAAGTAAGTATTGAATAGAACAACACTTTGAATGCTGTGTTTCTAAACTAGAATATGGTAAGGAAGAGCTCATAGTAATAGCAATTTACAGGGCCCCCTCAGGAAATATTAGACCTTTTTTTTATCTCAGAGTCTTTGCTATCACGTTTCTCAAATAACAAACAAATAGTTTTATGTGGAGATTTTAATGTTGACTTTCACAGCAATTAGTGGCTTGATATTGAAGCCTTGATGTTGTCTTTTAACTTAACAGCACTTGTAAATTTCCCTACTAGAATACAAAATAATAGCAGGACTGCAATTGATAATTTTTTATGGATATTTCTCAATAAAGTAATTACAGCATACTTCTCATAATAAATGGTATCTCAGATCATGTATGAAGTCCAGAAACACTATTAAACAGATAAAGAAAAGGTGGGTATATAGAAGAAATTGTTGTTGTTGTTGGTGTTTTCGGACGCGTCGACAGCGAGGTCATTAGCGCCCTAACAATGACCAGCTATAATGCTTTGGTTAAACAGTATACTAAATACTGTCTGCATGGTCGACTGTAAAGGGGTCGGTCATACAGACAGCAACTAAAAATAATTCACAAATATAAGACATGGCTTCAAAAGGTGCCTCCAGGACTCAAGAGCCGTACACCATCTGAAATGGTTGTAAAGGGGCCATACAAGGTCACAAAACATTAAAAATACACTACAGTCTCACCGGCTGTATAGTGGCCAGCGAGAAAGGGAATTTAAACAATATAAAAATTAAAAACAATGCCACATGGATGGGTGGCTGTATAGGGGCCACCCGTCCATCCTAAAACTAGGCCGATCAGCCTAAATTTAGGCACAAGACCAGCCAAAACATAAAATTTTAAAACAATCGACACGGTACTGGTCTCATTGTTTAAAATAAGAGACAGATCGTTGGCCAGGCCAATGTCTGCCCTTAAATCTAAAAACAATACACAATCAATTAAAATGTGGCCCATCGCATCTGATCAACACAGCCTCAACGAGCATGGCTAAATAGACATTATAAACTAATGGTCTTCTGTAAAAGTATAGCTCATTTACATACAATTTAAGAACTTTTTAGCTCCGATTTCTTCTTAAACGGAGGCCCACCAGGCAGACCTGCTTCAGGGCGAGAAACCAGAGGTGGCATACTGTTTCCCCAGACTTGTTCGTTCTAAGATTGCTATTTCCACACTGGAAACCTCCCCTTGTGAGTGTTAACGGACATGAGGCCTCCGCACTAGGTTACGTCATACCTGCGCGCATGCTCCTGGCCAGCTGTAGAGCGACATGCGATAGATGAAAGGAAAAATTTGAGGTGATAGAATAAAAGTTTCAATTTATATATATATATATATCTATATATATATATATATATATATATATTATTGGTCCAGCGAGTTTTAGTCTATAGAGGATA
Source organism: Vandiemenella viatica (assembly GCA_031002005.1). Taxonomy (NCBI): domain Eukaryota; kingdom Metazoa; phylum Arthropoda; class Insecta; order Orthoptera; family Morabidae; genus Vandiemenella; species Vandiemenella viatica. Next base: position 73,687,068 of record JARYHS010008075.1, read on the forward strand.
CATGTAGAAACATTACTTTCATATATATAACATAAGCTGTACCACTGAAATGATTTGCTGTGCCACCTGGCTTACACACTGAACCAATTATGCTTGTGAGGGAGTGGTGGTTTCTTTCTAATGGTCAGATCGAGGATTTCAATAGTTTTAAACCTTCTCCTGACAACCCAGAACCATTTTGCAAAAAAAGTCTGTAAACCAAACCTGTAGTTTTTAGTCTATAGAGGATACACATACAAACATTGCCATCATTTATAAGGAAGGAAGATAAGGGGAAATATGACTCAACATTAACCACAGATGAAGGAACAGCTAGGAATGATGAACATAAAAGCGACAAACGCAAAAAAAAACAATTATTTCAGTGATTAGCTTTATTCTTTCCAGGAGGCGAGGCACCAGGCAGAGCACAGCGGATTACATGCCAGAAAGCCTTCAGCATCTACACATTTGTGCCCTGCCTGGTGTCTCACTCCTGGCAAGGAATAAGGCTAACTGCCAAAATACGTGCTTTTTTTGTGTTCGTCTCTTATGTTCAGCGCCCTTCGTATGTGGTAAGTGTTGGGTCATATTTCCATATTCTTCCTAAGTTTTATTGCCTTGAAGCATTTTCTTGCTCATTATTATTATTAATACATATATCTATAGCGCCTTCCTATATGCTTTCCCTAAATGATGCACAGCCACTCTCTTGAAACTGTGTAGTACACAACCCCCAAGTATACACTCCTTCAAACAATTTTGATAGCACCCTGGTTTTTATGTGATACACAACTTCATAGAGAAACTAGTCTTCCAAAAAAATTAAAACCTACATCATGAAAACTGCAAAAATCTTTCTCAATAACCTATACATTGTTACTGGAGCACAGCTCTGCAATCAAGGCAGGAGGTAAACAGCACAAGCACGCCTAATATCATGTCGCCTTGCTTAAGACATCCTAAGTGAAGTCGAGCAAGATGCCACATGCTTTTACTTGACCACTGTCTAAAATGTCACGAGACCTCATTCTCAACACAAGTGCTATTATTATTATTATTATTGGCGAATTCTCCCAATAAATGGAAGACTGTAAGCAAATGATTGAATCAAGTTTTCTTCGAGTTCTTCTTTTTGTTCCAATAGGCTTCATTCTTTCCGAGAAAGCTTGTTTGCGTTCTTCCGACCACTTTGGTCATGTATTGTTTTTGTTTTGGTTGCTCAATTATAACTTCCCATTTGTCTACTTTGTGTCTGAAGGCGTCTCTTTTCTAAGATGTCTGTTGCTCCTATGCTTGCACTTTTAAGATCCTTCCGAATTTCATTCAGCCAAGGTGGTTGGATTTTTAAGTGAATTTACATAATCTATGATCTTTTTTGTCAATTGACTTTCTGGTAATCTCTTAAGGTGACCAAAGAATTTCATTCGCCTTTTCTTGATGTCAATTTCGATGTTTGAAAACTTTTCTGTTCTTTTGATTGATTGTAGTCTGTAACCATCTTTAGTGTCTCTTGCTCCTAGAATTTTTCTAATGATTTTTCCCTATACTTTTGTAATTTCTTCAAGGTCATATTTTCTGTTAAGTGTTAATAATGTTTCACTTGCATAGAGGACTCTTGATTTTATGACTGTGTTGTAATGCCGAATTTTCGTCTCTCTTGACACAGATTTTTTGTTGTAGAGATTTTGGACTAACGTTAATGGTATTTTTACTTTTTGGAGGCGATTTTGCTGTAAGATTTTCTCAAGGCCGGATGGTTCGATGAATTCTCTGAGGTATTTAAAGTATGGGATCCTGTTGATTTTACCGTATTTTGTTCTCAAACTTGCTATTTCTGTCTTTGAACATATGAATTCAGTTTTCTCAAATGAGATTTGTAATCCTACTTTTTCTGCACATTCTTTGAGTGTCTCAAGCTGTTTGATGGCAGTCTCTTCATCTTCTGCTAGTATCACCAAATCATCCGTGAGATTCCTCTATAGTTGTTTACATCTGATCTCTTATGTAGTGGGTGGATGAGAGCAATCTTCCAATCATCTGGGATTTTTTCAGTTTGCCAAATGTTTTGGATTATTTCTGTAATTTCTTTGTGTGAATTTAGATCTAATTTTTTAAAAGTTCAGCTACAATTCCATCTTGTCTTGATGTTTTGTTATTTTTAAGTTTCTTTGTATGTCCATAAATTTCTTCTTGTGTTCGTGGTGATGAGTTCTCTGTTGATATTTCAGATTGTTTTTTCAGAAACCTCTTTTTTGGGTTGCGGACAATTTAAGAGATGTGAAAAATAAGTGGCAAGCTCTTGGCAGTTTTCTTTGTTTGTCAGGGCAAGTTTTCAATTTTGTTTTCTAAAACATAGGTTCTGTGGTGAGTACCCTTTTATTTTCTTTATGAAGGTCTTGTAGAAATCATATGTATTGTAATTTTTGAAGTTGTCTTCAATTGTCTGTAGTTGGTAATTGACATATTTTCGTTTGTTTTGTCTTAAAATCTTAGATGTTTGTTTGTGAACTTCGAGAAATTTCTTGTGTGTTTCTTCAGATTTGTTGCAATTATAATTTTGAAATACCTTTTTTCATTCTTCTAGTGCAGTCTCACATTCTTGATTCCACCAAGGGTGTTTTGGTTTTTTTGTGAAGAGGTATCAGTTCTTTCGCAGTTTTGATTATTTTAGTCCGAAATTTCTGCCAGTCTTCCGCAGGTTCTTCTACCCTTTTTCTTTGATTTTGGAATCTTTGATTTTGCACAGATCGAATTTTGGAATCACTGGTGGTTTTCTGTTATTTTTTTTTTTAGTGTGAATTTAATTTTTATTCTGGATAAATAGTGATCAGAATCTATATTTGCCCCTCTGCGAACTTGTACATCATGAATTTCTTTTTGCAACATGATCAATCTGAAATTCCCCTGGATGGGTGATCGCCAGGTTTTTTTGGGATTTTTTCGAAGTGAGGTTGACATAATTTTGAGGTTGTTTTACTGGCATAACTCAATAAGTCATGAGCCATTTTTGTTGGTGAACTTTGTCACATTACAGTAGGCTTGCCCCTTCAGTACTTAACTTATTTTAATTATATTTATTCTATGAGTATCGGTGACTTACGAGTCGAACAGTTGAGGAGCGGTCAGAGAGAGAGTGTGTGGTGTGGAGCAACAAACGCGTGCATATGGTTCCTCTTGGTTTTTTTTTGTGAAAGTGATTGAAGGAATTGTTGACACTCTAAGGAACCTGCATCTTCGGATCGTTTGTCACTATTAGTAATTTGCTGTGTGTGTGTTATTATTATTTTTTTTCCATTGGTGGCCGGGTGCATTTGTGCAGCACAGAACTCAGAATAAATCTTTGGTCTACATACTCGAAGTGATTCCTTGAAGAAACTTATAGTTATATTTGTTCTGGATTTGTACCCTAGCCAGCCGATGGTGGCGGCCGATAATTAATTATAACGAAGTCTGATGGACCTTATCTTAGGTGTTCAAAAAACTAATTATAAAGGGGACTAATTAGCAAGTCGGAAGGAACTGCTCTGATCATCCCGACACACTATTTCAAGCTTGTTCTCCGACATGTCGACCGTAAATACAGGACTTGTGAGAATAATAGACGGTTAAAGTGATTATAAAGGCCGTCTAAATCACAAAAAGAGTTTTAAGTGCGTGGCATAAGACTAAACAGTTGAACAACTGTTAAGAATTGCGAAGCGGATTCTACCAAAGACGGTACGCGCGAGAAGAATTACTCGGCGAACAGCAAGCTTGTGCAAAGACGGTAGCGCAAGAGAGTCAACACAGATAACCAGAGACGATTACTTCAGCAGTGGATACAGCGATGCAGTACCTGTGAATAACGCAACGCAGATAGCAGAACAACAAATCGTGGATCGGACGAGCAGTGAAAACGTTGCAGAAAATAGTGGGAGGAGTTGAGAAGACATCTAACAGGCAACATTATACTATTAAACAACCGGGAAATATTTTTTAAATATAATAATTTTGAAGTAAAAGAATAGCAGATTAACGGGATTTTGTTTCAAAGATCTGTACCATCGGTTGTTATTTACCGGAGCTTCCGGAAAAATTTATAGCATAATAGTAAGAGTTTATACTCGCGGAAAATTTTATTTCGCTCTCCCATAACATTTTATTTTGTACAGAAATTTCAAATTTCAGTTCTACTTACGAATGAAGTTTTTTTCCTTTCTGGAAAAATAAAATAAAATAGATTGCAATTATTTACATTTTTTCAAAGACATTAATTGCGGGAGGAAGACGCGAAAACTTTAACGTTAACAAGTATAACTTTTTCTGTGCATGACATTTTCAGGTGGCAGTACCATTGAGCGACGAGACAGTAAGTCTGCATATGTGGTTCGACACCAACAGTCAGCAGTAGTAAATAAAAGTATAATTACTGTATTATCTACATGTGTTTATTTTACAGCAGCAGATTGGAGAAGTGAAACTAACTGTTTTAAGAGCCAGTCTACGTTGTTCTTTTTTTTCTCTTTGTGCAAATCTGTTTTTGGTTGTGGAATATATACTGCGTTGTTTTGTTTCATTTGACGAGTTATCACGGCGTTGTTGTGAGTTGATTTGAACTGAAAAGATATATCTTTGACCGTTTTATCTAAGTTTGGGGAATAGGTAGCCTATTGCTAGGAGCAACATATTAATCTAATAGCGTCATTCAAGTTGGTTTAGTTTTAAACTTTATATATGAAAACCATGAAATTTGTTATGGAAGGAGTAGCAGAGCAGAGTGATGAGGTACCCGTACCAGAAATGTTGGTGAAGTTTATGGAAGAGATGAGAAAAAACTTTCAAGAACTTAAGGTCGGTCAAGCTGACATTGCTGAAAACAGCAATGCTCTTAAAGCTGAAATAAATGGCGTCCAGGATAATGTGATTGCTCTTAAAGCTGAAATAAATGGCGTCCAGGATAATGTGATTGCTCTAAAGATGAAATAGGAGTGAAAAAGTGAAGCTCTTCGCTCTCAAATCACGGCTGATTTGATGATAGACTCTTGCAAATAAGGGGCGAATTAGTGCAATTACGACAAGACTGTTTCGTGAGGAATGAAGAAACGAAGACACTTTTTGATCAGTTCAGGCAGGAGATAGTGGCAGAAACGGAACAAACACAACAGAGGATGGAGTTTGTGGAGAACAAGATAGGATACCAAGACATTAAGTTCAAAGCTATGGAAAAAGATCTTAAACTGTGTGAAGAGCAGGTGGAAGGTATTAATGAAGAAGTAAAACTCCATTCAGATAGATCAACCATTTGGCTGACCATGTGGAAAAGGTCAAATTAGCTACCAATTTCGAGTTGGAAAACAAAATACACAACGAGGTTCCACTTCTAATTAGACAAGAGGTGAAGGAAATTTGAGGAGGCAAATCCCGAGTATTGTTAAAGAAGAGGTAGGTAAATATCAAGGGAATCTTACAGGTCTATCCTTTCCGGGATTTTTGGGAGAGGAAAAGAAGGAATTTGAGAATTTGATGATTCTGGAAGATTACACCCGGTAGACTTTTTAGAAGATTTTGAGTCCGACCCATCTTTTCAGATGGCAGAAGATAGCAAGAAAATAAAATTAGTTCATGGCCATATGAAGGGGAGTGCCAGCTGTGGGGTGACAGATTTTCTAAAGAGTTCAAAACTTATAGTCTTTTCAAGGAAGAGTTTTTGAAGCACTTTTGGTCGGTGGAGAGACAAGTGGCTGTGAAATCAGATTTGATGCATGGACAGACCTATGCTTCCCGGAAGGGAGACGCAACAGGATTTTTTTTTTATGAAGTGCCTGGCGAGATGTCAACATCTCGACAGACCGTACAGTGAAGCTGAATATGTTGAAATAATTATGGCTAGGTTGCCTGAGCCAACTCAACTTATTTTTGCGAGCCATCGCATCGACAATGTAACTGAAGCCATTGCTATGTTAGGACGCCTTGACTCTCAAGAGAAAAGAATGAGACAGAAGAGACCTCAGGAGAGAGGTGGAAGTAATTGTTTTCGAGGAAGAGAAGGAGGAGACTATGACAGTTATCAAGAAAGAGGACATAACAATGAACAAGGACATTGGCGAGGGAGACGAGACAATCGCGAGCATGGTAGAGGCTATGGTAACCATCAGAATGATCAAGGGAGCACACAGAAGTAGGAGCAGAGAGCGGGACCAGCGAACGAATAATGGAACCCATGACGAGGGGTAAAATACGAAAGCAAATCGAAAGGGCCAAGTGACCCAACGAAGGGTAACAAGAGAGGGGAAACTGTTAGCTGCCACTGTTTTGGTCCGACCAGGGGCAGTAAAGCAGTTGGACCACCTATAAAGCGAGGAGGAAGAGATGAAGGAAACTCACCACTTATAACTAGAGGCAAAAGAGTGACCACAGAGAAAGGAGCGGAGTTTGTTGTACATTCGGAGGAAATGATAGAGGAGGACGGTAGAATTGTGCCATGTATCTCAGGTTCTATGTTTGTTCGAGGAAAGGGAGTTGAATTATGCCAGTTTGCCAGGGTTGGAGACCTATGGAAGTACTGCAGAGAGAAGGAGACTCAATAATGAAGATTGAGGAAAGTGAGAATCATGAAGACGAGGAAAATGACTCCACGTTTTTGAATATGTGAAGATGAACGGAAACCTTTGGTGGAAAATTATCAGGAAAGAAAACAGACCTAACGGAAAGAGAGGCACTTTCTGACAGGGAGAAAGATGAACCGCTGGAGCTTGTAGAAGAATGTGAACAGAGATTATATACCTTTGCGATAAAGGGATGATACGGATAGCAAACGGGGAGGAGATTCCTACTGTAGGGTGTGAGCAGGATTGGTCATGAAAATGGAGAAGATAGACCCATCCAAGTGAGGGTATTACCAGTCGGAGAGGTATCTGAAATGAAAGAATTGGCGGAGAGCGAAGAAAAGTCTGAAAAGTTGGGGCAGTGAAGAGGAAGAGGATGGTGAGTCCTTAGGGGAATATGAGCGGGTCTGCAGATTTTTTTTTTTTTGGTAACAGATTAACGTCCCTTTTTAACAACGTGGTCTTTAGAGACGGGAAAGGATGGGGGCAAGGAATGGGAAGGAATTCGGCCATGGCCTATTGAAGGAAGCATCCCGGCATTCACCTGGAGTGATTTGGGGAAACCATGGAAAACCCAAATCTGGATGCCCGGACGGGGATTCGAACCGCCGTCCTCCCGAATGCGAGGCCAGAACGCTATCCGTTACACCACCACGCTCGGTGCAGATTTGTGAATGAACCAATCAAACAAATCATCACATCAGACGATTTTGGTGAAGAAGATGGAGAAATTATGGAAATTGAGGTGGAAGGGGTAATTTCGACTAACTTCAAACAGCTAATTATAGAAAAAACCACCCTTAGGAGGAACGAGGAAAACATTAACTCCGGGTGTGGGAACTACTCACTCAAGAGGAACGTGAGGAGATCATTAAGGCGAAGGAGGAAATGTGTCTTGTGGATGCTTCGATGTAAATTTGATATATGTTAACAACCCTAGGGATGATCTGTTACTGGAGGACAACCAATTACGACAAAGAGTGCACAAGGTACCGACAGTGGAGATTGAAGTGAATGGAATGTGCGTTGAGGCATTGATTGACACCGGAGCAGAAGTGTCATGCATCTCGGAGAGAGTGCTTGAAAAGCTATCGAGGGTTAAGGAATTACCGTATTGGCCAATAAATTGGATAATGATTATGTCGGCAACCGGGAAAGGGAATAAGAAGGTACGAAAACAAGTACTGGTGGAAGGAAAAATAGAAGGAATTACAGTGGAGATTTTTATGTATGTTGTGCCGGAACTGAACGTGGGGTGCATCCTAGGAGTGGACTGGATCGGGGAGGCCGGAGTGTCCTTGTACTATGGAAGAGGATATATGGAGTTTTCAGTAAAAGGAGAAAGGGTGCAGGAGTGTCCTTGTACTATGGAAGAGGATATATGGAGTTTTCAGTAAAAGGAGAAAGGGTGCAAGTCGGCATAAGGACCAGTACTTATGAGAATTCAAAAGAGAATCAGTAAGAATAGCCTTCGCTGAAGTGGAAGAAGTCGTAGAGGAAGACCGAAAAGTCCTACGAAGGCGATTATCAGGGGTATGAACAGGCAGGAGGAAGTTGTGGCAAATGTCCACAAGAAATCTTGGATGAGTTTTCGGAGGTTTTCTCCGAAAAGCCGGGGCTTGTGAAGGGATATAGTTGCCGGTTCAAGGTCAGAGAAGATAAACCCTTTGCGGTAAAGCCTTATCCCATACCGTTGGCGAAAAGAGTCAAGGTGAAGGAAGAATTGGACCGTATGGAGGAATGGGGAATAATTGAGCGGTCACAAAGTGACTATGTTAATCCTCTCGTGGTGGTAACCAAATCAGATGGAGCTATTAGGCTAGTTTTGGACGCTGCGAGAATTAAACAAGATCTTACTAACTGAGAGGGATCATCCACAACCCGTAGATGACCTGCTTTCAGAAATTCCATGGTGCCCGATTCCTTACGTCATTAGACTTAACTTCGTCGTATTGGCAAGAGCCGATTCATGAAGATTCCCGGAAATACACGGCATTTAGATTTGAAGGCCGATGTTACCAGTTCAGAGTATTACCCTTTGGGTTGAATAATGCAGTGGCCAACTTCATTAGGGCATTGGAACAAGTATTGGGAAAGGAGTTGTTAGAGAAAATACAAGTCTATGTTGATGATATTATCATAGCCACCAGTACTATCGAGCAGCATTGGAACATGCTGAGACAAGTCCTAACAGCCTTAAAGGATGGAAGCATGACGATAAAGTTGAAAAAATGTGTGTTTCTGAGAACAAAACTAAAATTTTTGGGACACGTTATCACCCCTGAGGGAATTTCGATAGATGAGTCCAAACTTGAGGCCATCAGGAGTTTTCCCAGACCAACTAACAAAACCCAATTAAAGAGTTTCCTGGGGTTGTGCGGATACTACAGGAAGTTTGTGCCTGATCAACAACTTAACAGCATACATCTGCGAAGGCTAGAGAAAAAAAAATTCACAATGGTTATGGACGGAAGAGTGTGAAGAGGATTTCCAAGGAATCAAGGATGCTCTACTGCAGGGGATAGTTTTATCACACCCAAACTGGGAGCTAGACTTGTGCCTCACGACAGACAGCTCGGACTACGGTTTAGGGGCCGTGATCTTTCAGGAAGAGGAAATTGACGGGCAAGTAATTCACAAGACAATAGCGTTTGCAAGTAGAATGTTAAATAATCATGAACTCAGATACTGCGTTACGGAGAAAGAAGCTTTGGCGATTGTATGGATTTTTCAAAAGTTTAGACATTTGTTCCTGGGAAGAAAAGTGACTATCTTTACCGACCATAAGGCTCTATCATTTTTAATGAATTGCCGATTGGTCCATGGAAGATTGACTAGGTGGGCACTGTTACTTCAGGAATTTGAGTTCACTATAAGATACATACCGGGGAAGGAGAACATAGTCGCAGATTGCCTGTCGAGATTACCTGTGGGGTTACCCGAACGGGGAATTAACAACATGGATGCTCGGGAAGTGCATTTGAATTTCTTGTCAAAAGTAGAACATGAAGGGCAAATAGTAAACTGGTTGAAGAATATGGAAGCCGAACAAGATAAGGATGATGTGATAAGGTCAGTAAGAAGCAGTATAGAGGAACTGGACTATCAAGGAAAACTAAGTAAATATTATTGTATATATAAAGGTGTGATATTCTTCAGGAAGGTTGAAGATAGTAAGGAATGGAGGCTTTGGATACCGGAACATTGTGTAGATAAATGGATTTGGCACCATCATTACAGCTATGGCCATTATGGAGCCAACAAGTGTTACTTAATCATAAGGGAACACTGTTATTTTGAAAACATGGCGAGGAGGATAACTAAAATTTTGGCAACCTGTGAAATTTGTCAAAAGGTTAAGTTGATAATGTACAAAGGTTGGGAAAGATGAAGAGTATACTACCCTCTGAACCTAGAGAATTAGTATCTATAGACTTGTATGGACCCCTACCCATATCCAGAGGGGGGGTGACTCAAATATTAGTGGTTTTGGATGTGTTCACCAAATATGTTAAGTTGTATCCTCTGAAGAAGGCCTCTACTAAAGCAATACTAAGTAGGGTTGTTGGAGAATATATTATGGAGCTAGGGAAGCCTAAGAAGATAATATCCGACAATGGTTCACAATTTGCGAGCAAAGTGTGGGTTGATGAAATGGAGAGTAAGGGAATTGAAGTCCTACGGACGTCGTATTTCCATCCTCAAGGTAATGTGGTTGAGAGAATTATGGCAGAGATCGGGAGATGGTTCAGGACATATTGCCACCACAACCATAAAAGTTGGGCGAGAGAAGTCAACAGGTTGGAGGAGGTATTGAATGCCATTCCTCACAGTTCCACAGGAATGACGCCTTTCGAGCTGATGTTTAACCAGCCAGTGAAGAGATTAGTTACTCAAATTGTTGAATTTCCAGAGGGACAGGAAGGAGATTACAAAGAGAAATTAGAGAAAGCGAGGAAAACTCTTGAGAAGAAGGCGAAAGAGAGGCAAGTCAGACATGATGGGAAGAAGAAATTTACCTCCTATAAGGAAGGAGATTTGGTACTAATTCAAACGCATTATAAGTCATCGTTTCTAAATAGTGAAATAAAGAAGTTCAAGATTTTATATGAAGGGCCCTATAGGGTGAAAGAAGTACCAAGAGAAAATGCGTATACGGTGGAATATCCAAAGAGTAAAAAATTAAAGGGTACATACAATGTCATATCTCTTAAACCTTTTAAATTAGCAGGTTAGTTCTTAGAAGGGTAATAAGTAATTGTACCTAAGTTTTGGAGGGTGTGCCCTGTAGTGCTTAACGGAATCCCTATCGTGGACACCCAGTAACCACCTCAAGGATATGTCGAAAGATGGACGTCTTTGTGTGTTAATAACAGAACTATAAATATGTTCTTTAGTGCTTGGTGTAGTCTTAAGTCGATTTTCTTGGAAGGGGTAGTAAGTGATTAGACCTAAGCGCAATTTCAGAAGGCTAGGTTGACAAACGTTCAGGTCATTGACCCCATTTTTAACCGAGCATCTCCAAAGAAAGGAAATGTTACCTTATCATGGGAAGCTCTGGCAATAACAATCTGGTGTTTCACTGACAAAGATGTTTCCTGGATAGAGAAAAAACATAATTATGACTGATGTATTGGTGTTAATGTTCATGTGCGTTTGAGTGAGGAACAGACGTTTAACCTCAAGAGATTATTATTTGTAATTTTGTGCTTTCTTTCCAGGGAGATACAATTGTATGTGAAGATATAATTGTATGTGAATGAAATTTTGTGAATATGTTTGTAATTTTGTTCGGTAGGGACCGGCCACCAATACTCTTGTATAGTAATTTAATTCATGGTGTTCTTGTATAATGTAGGGATTTTTTTTTTGTGTAACTACCTACTAAAAAAAACTAACCTAAAATATGTCCCAGGTTCAAATGTCTTGCCTGCGGCTTCACATTAGAACCGTGACATGGAAGGGGTTGTCACATTACAGTAGGCTTGCCCCTTCAGTACTTAACTTATTTTAATTATATTTATTCTATGAGTATCGGTGACTTACGAGTCGAACAGTTGAGGAGCGGTCAGAGAGAGAGTGTGTGGTGTGGAGCAACAAACGCGTGCATATGGTTCCTCTTGGTTTTTTTTTGTGAAAGTGATTGAAGGAATTGTTGACACTCTAAGGAACCTGCATCTTCGGATCGTTTGTCACTATTAGTAATTTGCTTGTGTGTGTTATTATTATTTTTTTCCATTGGTGGCCGGGTGCATTTGTGCAGCACAGAACTCAGAATAAATCTTTGGTCTACATACGCGAAGTGATTCCTTGAAGATACTTATAGTTATATTTGTTCTGGATTTGTACCCTAGCCAGCCGATGGTGGCGACCGATAATTAATTATAACGAAGTCTGATGGACCTTATCTTAGGTGTTCAAAAAACTAATTATAAAGGGGACTAATTAGCAAGTCGGAAGGAACTGCTGTGATCATCCCGACACACTATTTCAAGCTTGTTCTCCGACAACTTGTGTGCAGGGTAATCTCCTACTGTCTTCTTGTATTTGTGTTCCCTGCCAATCTGTGCGTTGAAGTCACCAAACAAAATTTTCACATCATCTTTCAGAATTTTGGCCATCTCTGTTTCAAGCTCTTCCCAGAATCTTTCAGTTTTTTTGGGCTCTTTTTTATTGTCACCATGTACATTGATGAAAGTATAATGTTTGTTGGTGTATCTTATTCTCATGGTCATAAGTCGATTATTGACTGGATTCACCTCTTTCACTGACTCCAAAACATTTTTATCTACCACAAAGGCCATTCCTAATAATGCTCCTCCTTGGCCAATTTTCCTGTTAGTTCCACATTTGAAGATTCTGCAATTATTGTAATCTGTTGTTTCCGAATCTGTAAAGCGTGTTTCTTGAATGGCGAGGATTTGGATTTTCTGTTTATTAAGTTCTGTTATGAGATTGCATAATTTTCCAGTTTGAATGAGTGTCTGAATGTTAAAAGAGCCAATATAAGTGTGTGTTTTTCATGAAAGTTTACCAGAGCACTCCGTCTTGCTCTCTCGTATAAGTCCAAGCTTCCCAGAATCTGAATGCTTGGTTGCCACTTTAGAGTGGGTAGATCGTCATCCTGGGGTAATTTTGTTATTACTTGTATGAGTCATATTTGCTTATCACTGATTTTCTAGCTTTCGCTAGTATTGTAGAACCAGGGATTATGAGTTCCTGGAGCATGTTTACAGCCGCACCTTCTGGTGAACAGACGCTGACCATATTGCCGCTTGTTCCAAGTCAGATACAACATGGATTTCAGTTGTCATTTTGGTCTGCGAGTGGTATTTTATTTCCCACCTACCCTGCATTTCTGCCATGCATTTCCCTCTCCACCACCTGGGGACATGCCAGGGGTTGACAAACTCCACACTGGCAAGTGCTGTTATTATTGCCTGACATTAAATTTATTTAATTATTCTTATTATTTAAATTCATATTTGACTTTTGTTCCTCAATTCCTAATTGTTTGTATACCTTAAATATGGCTGTGGGGAAAAGACAATTGAAGAACCTACTATTTTTAAAGGAAAAATATTTCACAATCTCTCACCTTTGAATTTAATCTAAACTGTTTGTAATACAACAGAGTGATTGCATGAATTTTGATATATGCGATATACGCAGGATCAAGAGTTACGATATGGAATATCGCAGCAGATAGAGTGTCGTTGGACAGTAGCAGGAAAATGTTAAAAGGTTTTGGTCCGCTTGGTTGTACGATTGCCCCATGTGCTAATTAACGATATGTTGGTCGGAAGGAACATCAGAAAGCGTGATGAACAGTTTTAGTAGTGACGTGAACGGTTTTAGTGCAGTGCAAGAATAAACAAGGACGCTGGACAGCAAATACGAGTGCCGTAGTAGGATCGTCGGTAGTTACTAGAGACGTAGTCAGTTTCACCACTTATTTGGACTTGCAGTCTAAGGATTATCGAAGTCTGACTTAGCATTATAGATATCTGGAGGTTTGCAGTGGCTAGTTGTACCTGTGTGAACTTGAATGTAATAAACAGTAAACTGAATCCATGAGATTTTGTTTAATTTGTGTAGCTGTGGTTACGGGTGGTAGCCATAAGTAATTAATCTTGGGCGATTACCCTTCATATTCGGGGTTAAAATACGGATACGTGGCGGCCAGTCAGAGCTAACCTGAAGTGATTTGAAGAGTATCAATAAAGCCACCAGTGTAAAAAATATAAACTGTAAATAATCCCATACCGATGTAGGCACGTTACAAGTTCCTTATGTGTGTATCAATAAATTGTATGACATGTGGGGTATGTATGTCAAATGTCCCATTGCAATATAAAACAGACACAGAGGAATCCAATGGTATTGTTCTCATGTAGAGTGAGGTAAATAGACAGGTTTTAAAAAAGAACAAAACCAACTATAGCATGCATGTATTACTGGACACTAAACAACACCTGAAGCTTTCCGCAAATGAAGAAGACAGTAGAACCAGCTGTCAAAACGTTGTGTTTTTATGAAGCTATCGAGCCGAGTGCCTAATTAGATTACATTGAAAGATCCTTTTATTTATTCATCTGCACTGACAGGGGATGGTCATGACAGCAAACTGACCAATTTCAATCAGATTCAACACAGTGAAATGAATTACCCAAAACAGAGTCTTCTAAATGGATAAGATCAAGACAACTCAGATTTAATCAAGGTTATGGTGCTGCATCACTTTTCCACTACTTGAAATCAAAAGACATTTTTTTTTAAAAAATGGGTTTTTTAATAAATATACGTAGAGTCCATATGCTAATAGTTTTTCTTGGAATAGCAGAAAACATAATTTTTGGTGGAGGCTAATATTACAAAAATGTTTAGTTTCTTGTAATGAGCTCCATAGTCTGATCCAAAAATCTCAAATCTGTACTGAAATTTCTTTTTTCTTCTTCACAAACACACTTTTTGTGTAATATACATTATTGTAAATATATTTATGTGAGGAATAGAGGGAATCTGGTAATTAGTAATACATTATTTATAGCCGGAGCCAATTTATTCTACATGAGCCACCCATTTTCGTACATTTATTATATTTGAAGTAAATATGGTTTGTCAGTTATACTCTAACACCGCATTCACGTAGTACAGTATAAAGGTCCGGGCAAACAGAACGTGGGCAACGTGCACGTGCGAGACAAGGGATGCCCGCCGCGTTCTGAGGAAGTCAAACACAGCACGGGCTGTCCAAGGCGATCCAGTGTGGAGAACAAGCGTCACGCAGAACGATCGAGTATTTGGCCGCAGATGACTCGCTCAAAATATTGCTTTTTCTTTCGTGGTCATCAAACAACTGTCTGCAGCATAGTGAAGGAAGTAACTGGGACATTTTACAGCCTTCGTATTTATCTGTTCTGACTGATTGATGAGTGAAAACTATGAGGAGGATTCAGAGAACCTTGGCACTTTCCGAACTGCATTGGAAGTGTGAACAGAAAACACGTGAAAATGAAATATCCTAACAACATTGACATAAGCTATTTGTGTTACAATTTTCCCCCATGGTTCTACTGGCAGTTGTTGATTCAGATTTAAAGTTCCTTGTAGTTGATATTGACAGTTACGGCTGGCACAGCGACACTAGTATGATTCAAAATTCCTCCATTTATTGTGAATTTGTTCACTGTGAAACCATTCTATCTTCGAAACCATTGCCTAGTATGGATACCCCATCCAGGGCCACCATAAGCGGGCGTGCAAGGCGTGCACCGCACGCGGGCGGCACGTCCAGGGGGGCGGCAAATCGAGTGATCGAAAGTCACCGCCCCGCGAAAGTTGTGATTCCATTGTCACCGTGTGCAGCATATCATGTAAAGGGGACTTTCTTTTTTTTTTTTTTTTAGCTCAACTGCTGCTTCGGGCGGCAACAATGGGGGCGTCAAATAATGTTTGAATGGTCGGCAATCTCACAGTCTTTTGACCCGGTTCGGAAAATTCCTAGATCCACCACTGGCTGTAGTTAGACAAGGGGCAGCATAATCGGTATTGCACGCGGGCGCTCAAACATCTAGCGGCGGGCCTGATCCCATCCCTCAAGTATTTGTAGGCGATGAATGTTTCGCAGTGCAGACTTATTTAATGCGCCCTTTCCCCGACAGACGATGAAAGAAAATGTTTAATAAATGGCTTAGTAGAGTGCCATATGTCGTTGAAAATAATATTGGCATATTAGCCCAGAAGCAGCTTTTTTTTTTTTAAATAAAAGCAATGGAGGAGGAAATTGAAACTGCAATACACATTGTAAAAGCAGTATGTTGTTTGCCCAGTTATCTTCAAAGTAATAATGCTGCAGGTATCACAAGTGATGATATATCAGATAGTCCAAACTTGTCCAGAACAGCGTTCTCAAACACAACACCGAAAAAACAGAGATCAAATTCAAGTGACAGATCAGTTCATCATTTACTTTAATTTTCTAATTGATATTTAAACGTATCATAAATATATGTGCTTACTACCCTCCTGCTTACTTAAATAAACAGAATTATATGTTATATGTCAAAAGTGCAAGTAAATAATAATAAGTTGCAACAAAATACATGTAACAAATAAATAATGGTTATATAAGTAATGTAATTCAAATGATAAATTAAATAAAATGCTGTTAAATAAATAAATAGTAATTCAGTTAGATATTGGAGGTTTCTTTCATTTTCGGCGCAATCTCAATCCAAGCTTCACTTTTCTTGTTGTTGTTTTTAGTTGGCGTGGCGTGAATGAAATAAATAAATTTTTTGTGCACAATTAATTTCTCTATTTTGACATACGCCACCTCGACGTGATTGCGCAATATCTGTGTGCACTCACAAACTAATCGCTGCCCATGACTGGATTCTGCCCACCTTCTGTTTGACATGGTTGATGCAATACAATGTAATACAGTGCCCGCTGCGTGCAGACTTCCCTGAACACACCCGCTGCCTTGCGCTCTGATTGACCGGGCCTTTAGAGTTGTCCAAAAAATATGCAAAGTGGAGAAATTTCCTGCACAATGCACGTTAAATGCAATCAACCTGGAAGTAGGAACATTTTTTGTTGCCAATACTTTCCTGAGAATATGCTTAATTCACACTGAAGAACACATTTCACAGCACAATTAATTTGACTGTATATCATGCAAAACCAACTTGTAGTGGACTAATGACATCTATACATTTTAAATAATCCTGTAGATTAGAAGAAACAAGGATCTTGTACCTGTGCCGTATTACCGTGGTTTCTCACACAAATATATTTGCAACAGTAAACATTACGGTACCCAAAATGTGTGCATGCAAAAATAATAAACTCAACAGAAATGAACTTTGTACCTTCCGATTGCCATCTGCTCCTCGCTTACCACCAGGTAATGGATCACACCCACTGTGGTTGAACGTTATCGGAACACAAGCTTCTCCTGGAAATCGTGTTTTCTGCTATTAGCTTGCGAATCCTATATATAAAGTGAATAACTTTTTTTTATTTAACCTAAAAATGAAATGAACCCATAACCACTGACCTCTATTATTTTGAAAACTAAGGAAATCCCTTTACAAACCTCAGAGTTGGGCAATTCTTTATGTACACACTTTGACAATAAATTTGGGCGCCGCTGAAAAATTCTATCACTATTAACTTGCACAATCTGACATCAATGTCATCCTAAGAAACAGTAACGTAATACTGGCTTGCCAGTATTGTATTACTGTTTTCTGGGGTGACATTGATGTCAGATGGTGCAAGATAATAGTGATAGAATTTTTCAGCAGCGGCCAAATTTATTGTCAAATTGTGAACAATTTTTGGTCAAAACAACAATGATCTCAAAAACAAAAATGCTACAAAATGCGAACCCCTCTGGTATCAAACACAAATCCAGCATTGTCCTTCATAGAAGGAAAAAATAGATATATTTTGCACAATTTGTCTTTAACTTGTTAGTGAAATGGGCAGTATAAAGAAATAATTATTAAAGAACTCTCTACTATTTTATGCAGATATTTAAAACCATAGTTTGTAAGGGCTATACTGAGATGATGTGCCTAGCTCAGGAAAGACGAAAATTCAGATATACGTCGAACCAACTGGTTACGGAAAAAAGAATTCATTAAAGGGGAAAGCATAAAGGTTCTTTTTTTTTTTTGTTTAGAAGCTGTGTGAAACCATTTTTACCAGTTATTGCTTCTCTCTCTCTTTTAGAAACATACACTCCAGGTAATTCATCATACAAAAAGTTTATAGACGATGAGCATTCTGGGTAATATACACATGATTGTACCTATGAGAGGTATTACTGGCATCTATATTATTTCTGTTCTTGGTAAATTCATTAACAAAAAGCTGCCCATGACATAACTACAACTTGAATACACATTTCTTTTTCCGTAACCAACAGTCAACCAGGCAAGTTGTTTATTATATTTTGACTGTCTGCATTATACTGCTTTTTTTTCCCAACTTTATTCAATGGCAGAGCCCTTAAGGGCACCTGTACCACACAGCAAGCCTTTTGCATGCTAAATTATAAGCAAATGACATTTAGCATTTCTTTCTATCTAATTAAAAGACATCAAATATTTTTGTAGCTTTTGATTCTTTGTGAATAGATTGGTATCTCTCATGATCATTTGTTATGAAATTTGTTTGTTAAACAATTATTTAAACAAGGGCCTGCAAAGGAAAAAAAATCAGTTCTGTCTATCTTTAGGCACACTTTAACAAGAAACTTACAGCAGGATCCTCAACAATCTTATTATCCTCATTCCTCAATATATAGGGAATGTTTGAATTCGATAACCAATGAATTTTTTTTTTTTTAATGAATTATAAAATTTGAAGATTTTTTTGTTTTTTGTTTTTGAACATGGTTAATATTTTATAATTTTCAAACTGTCTTACTTTAGAGTCTGTTTTCTTAATTGCCAAGTAGGTAACAATGTTTACATATTTGTTTAAAAAATCAGCTTTCTCCTTTTAGTAGTTTATAAGAAAAGTTTACCTAAATATCAGAAAATTGCACTTGCGGAAAAATTGAATCAACTATTATCATGCACTTTGAGCCATACCTAATACATTCCAGACTGGTATTCTGTGCATTTTTGTGCAGCTGCTTCTTTTTTTTCAATGCTCCTTTTCACTCTGGCTTCTTTATACACTTCCTCGCACTGTTTTTCTGCTTTCATAACCCTTAACCTATCAATTTTTTTCAAGGGCGACTGCCATATTATTTTCAGGTTCTACTCCCAGTTTTTCAAAATCTTTACATCTGTCTCTTGTTCTATTGTTAAAGCATATAACTGCATCCAGTACACCAAATTTAAGAGTATTAAAACCCACAAATACATTTTTTGCCAATCTTTCCCAAATGCAGTGATTAAAACTCTCATTTGGGTTTTGTGTTTGACCATGCAAGCACTTCTTCAGTAGTGCTTGGTTAGTGAGATCCCTGTAAATTGGTTTTATAGCTTCCAGAAATGCTTGAGGTAGACTATGTTTATGCTGGTATGTCTGTCCTGAAGAGAAAGCTCTCTGGAAACTGCACTATGAACCATTACCGTTTGGACACAGAAACGCATCAAAACACTGTGCATCGAGCAAGTCAAACAGGACAGCTGAAGGGGGCGTGGCGGATCGCGCGTCATATTTAAATTCTCTCGTGGAGGCATTTAAATAGCCGGTATACACAAAAAAAATACATCAGTGCATTCTGCCGACTTTGCAGGATAAAATAAGAGCAAAAAAAAATCAATATTTTGACACTAAAACTCGTACAGGTGCCCTTAACAATAATAATTGGAAATTGGCTATTCTATAACTGACATTTGATAGCTTGACTCTTATCTCACACATTGGCCAAAGAGTGTGTGTTCTCATGTGTCTATGTTTTCGTAATTATTAATTTTATTTTTATTTAATACGTGGCTCACAAAAAAGTATCATAGTTAATAGAAGTAATTTTTTGTACAGTAGAGTCTTGGTAATCCGAACTAATTGGGACTGGGCCTTGTTCGGATTACCGATTTGTTCGGATTAGCCGGAGTTACAGTGACTAATTTCTACAATGAAGTTTACCAAGCATATAAGTAGGTACAGCATGGTAACAATTGGGAACAACTGGGTGAACAATGGCTCACTCTCACTCCCTCCCTTCATTGTTGAGATGTTTAAGTGTTCGAGGTCAGTGCACTCTCAGACGGCTCGTGAACTGCTGAGTTAATCTTAGCAATCGATCGCTAACACACTTACAAAATTCGTGTACACTAGCGTGTTATCGCCATGAGTAAACGGAAACATTCGACGTTAACGCTCAGAGAAAAACTGGATGCTTTGAAGCGATTGGACCGTGGTGAGAATGTATCTAAGCTGGCGACGGAACTAGGTGTTGGTACGGCAACCATTTGTTATTGGAAGAAGATCCGAGTGAAGCTTGAACAGTGCTGCGCAACGTCTTCGGGAAAAACACTCGAGATTCGGCAGGCTCTGAAACAGTCCCAGTACGATAAAGTGGATGAAGCTCTTTTCTTTTGGTTTACACAGGAAAGAGAAAGGGGAACTCCTCTGAGTGGACCAATGGTTCAGGAAAAGGCTGTTTACCTAAACAAATTAATGAATGGTGATGAGTCTTTTAATGCGAGTACGGGTTGGTTGGACAGATTTAAAAAACTGTCATTGGATTCGTCAGCTAACAATTACTGGAGAGAAGCTTTCTTCTGACCATGATGCAGCGAAGGAATACGTGCATGAATTTAATAAACTGATAAGAGAGGGAAATTATTCTCCCCAACAAATTTATAATGCTGATGAGACAGGCCTTAATTTTAGGGCATTGCCAACAAAAAGCCTGGCATCAAAAGCAGAAGTTCAAGCTCCTGGCTTTAAAATGAGCCAAGATCGTGTGACTTTACTAGTGTGCAGCAACGCTGCTGGTAATCACAAGCTCCCTTTAATGATGATCGGCAAATCTGTTAGCTCCAGAGCTTTCAAAAACTGCAACATGAAATCCCTACCTGTATACTATCGTAACCAGAAAAAAGCATGGATGGATGGTAAGCTGTTCAAAGAATGGTTTCACGACCAGTTTGTTCCCTCTGTCCGGCGGTTTTCCAAGGAAAATAATTTGCCTCCCCGTGCTATCCTTTTGATTGATAACGCACCATCTCACCCCAGCACTGAGGAATTATGTGATGGAGAAATCGTGGCGAAGTTTTTGCCGATGAATGCTACACCACTTCTACAGCCGATAGACCAGGGCATACTACAAACATTAAAACTGATTTACAGAAAACAATTCTTAAGAATGCTGCTCCAAGATGATAACATTCCTTTAGTTGAAAAAAAAATCAAATAAAAAAAAAAAAAAATAAAAAAAAAAAAAAATCTGAAGTATGTTGTTTATTGGGCTGCTGAGGCATGGCAGAAAATTTCAGAAAACACTTTGAGAAAATCTTGGAGAAAACTATGGACATCTCTTGAATTTCAGGACATACCAGCTGAAAATGAAGAGGAGAGTTTCCTAAAAATGGTAGAGACATTCCCTGGATGTGAAGAAGCCTGTGAAGCAGACGTAGATGAATGGATGGCAGCGGATGATTCAATACTGGAGCACCTTACTGACGTTGATTTAGTGGCTGCTGTGACTCAAGACCAGGTAGAAGTGGAATGTTACGACGAAAGTGACAATGAGACGGAATGTGACAAAGGAGAGTTGGTGTGACACACTGACGTAGCAGAAGCCTTTGATCTCGCGCTACGCTATATGGAGCAACAGACCACTGCTACACCAGCTGATTTAATGTTTATCAGACGATGGCGCAACTTTGCATCATATAAGACTGTCTTCATTACGCCAAAAAAACGATTACTGAGTTTCTGTGCTCTAAAAAGTAGGGATGAAATGTGTGTTTCTAAGCGTTGTAACTACTATCGTAAGTTTGACAGTTTTTCTTTCAGTGTTACGCACTTTTTAAATTTAATCTTCTCTAGCTAATTTTTCTGTATAAATTAAAATTGTGTACATGTACAGTAGTTAACCACACAATTATATAGCGTATGAACTGTATTTTCAGGGTGTTTTAATTCTTTTACCATTTTTTATATTAAGACTATGTAATGCTTTTCCATGTTCGGATTAACCGGACGTTCGGATTACCAGGGTTCGGATTAGCGGGACTCTACAGTAATATGTTTTAGCTATTCCCTGTACTTTATGTTGACCCTTCATGCATCACCATTAAATAAAAACTGGACTACAATAAAAAAAAAATCAACAGAAACCAAGTTCAATCTCACGACCACAGTATTATAATGCTAGTACGTTACCATCTAGCCTCCGAGTCTTGCAGAAGAAGTGGATGCGACCAACGAATAATGGCTGCAATTTTTGGAAACTTCCAATTTATATTTCCTAGAAGCTGGTTTAGAGGCATGTTTTACAAAGACAATGTTTAACTGTATTTTCCAAATCATCAAATATATTAAGAATTTTCTGAATTTAGAGGATCAGACACTCCAGTTGCCAAGATGTATGGCACTTGGTGTTGAATGCAAGATGGAATTTTACCAAACTAATTAAAATTATCGCCATTGTACTTCCACAGTGATAAATTCAAACAAATAGCTTCAATAAGTCCATCATTTGCTAGACTTTACTACAGTTGCAGAAACTGAGACGGCTTTGCAATATGATTTGGGGAGGACAGGTGGCGGAGGATATTCTTTCCATCATATTCTGCTACAGGTGGAGCTGAAACACTTCCCTGTCTCCACAAGTGATGCGCAGGGAACTGTGTTGCTCATTGAGCAGATTTAGAGATTTAGATTCTGAGGAAGCAGTAAATTTTATTGCCAAAGAGTATTAATGGATGATCAAAATGGATAAATAGTACCTTCAATCTTATATGGCTGTACTGTACTGGCCGTAGTGATCTGGATGAAAATCATTGATTATAGATCTTTTTTGGGTATAGAAATTGATCTGCCAAGGTCTCATCTTCTCTAAAATTCATTTTCAGGTATTTATTAGACTTTTATTTATCAAATACACACTTGCAGCTTTGTTTCCATTTGGCCATCTTAGGAGCTTAAAATAATATCACCAGGGGTCACTGAAGATACCCACTCGCCTACAGTCCACCCACAGGTCAGCCCCTCACAGTTTGTTGCCTGGAAGCCAATTGTCAGCACACACAGGCTGTCCGACTGCAGGTCAACATCTGCAGCAAAGTGAAACTCTGCTGCGTGTGACAATTTTCATCAGTCCTTGAGGATCTGATCTAGTTTAAAGTTCGACTTTAAGCCAAGAACGTTTTGTGCATATTTTAACCTGTTCACTCACTCTTGGGTACAATATGGGCAATAAATGTTGTAATTAACCAGGTCTGATTAATATTTATGAAAGCAACTCACATTTATGCAAAACCAAATCAAAAATTTATTCAAACTATTTAATTTGGCACATTTGTCTCTGTTGCATAATTCCTAAGTTTGGATCAAAACACAATCACTGACACACCAAACACAAATCAAATAACCTAAAAAGTTTGTTCAGAAACAAACTAAAAAAAGTAAATAAAATGAGAACTCTGTAAAAGGATTTACATGTTTCAGTTGTGTAAATTCCTAGTGCCTGGGGGAAATAAATAATGAAAATTTTAAATGGTCAAAATTGCGTTCTGTTACACTAACTGTATAAATTCAATTAACGTTTCCTCTACACCATAGGTTCCTAACCATTTTAGTCTACCACCCCCCTTTTAAAAAAAAAATTATTCATGGCACATTTTTCAAACAAAAATTTTCTCACCACCATCTTTTCAGAAGAAAAACAAATAATGTAACCTGTAATGCTCCAGCTTTTTTTCACTCATAACCCACCATTTGAAAAAGTGATTCGATGACCCCCTCTTAGGTATCACACAATATCATATATCTAAAAACAATAATAGATTACATTAGATTATTTTAGTTACTTTATTAAAAGGTATTGCCATTATTGGTGTACTGTTTATAATTTGATTAACAAATTCATTTTATGAGCTCCATAATGATACTAATTTTTAGATATTTGATGCTTTATTTGCCATCAATAATCTTAAATCGCCAAATTCCGGTGTTGATAATCTGTCTTTTCTAAATAATTGCTGACAACACTAAATACTATTTGGCTACATATGGTCATAGGTATGAAATTAAAACCTTATATGATGCAGCCCATTGAACTGGATATAATACTGGAAAGGGATTGTGCATAAACTACGTGGCTTGGACTGTGGGGGGGGGAGTTTACGAGCCAGGCCAAGTAGCTTTTCTTTCATATTATTTGTCACAGTTAAAATGAGATACAGAACAAACAGAAGCATGTAAATATTTATTTCCATCATTTAATTATCCCCGTATGTAATTTAAGATAGTGTCAACAGAAAACAGTATAATATATTAAGACGAATTCCGCGTCAGACTACGTGGGGGGGGGGGGGGGGGGAGTTAACAGGAGGCCAAAATGAAGCTACATGGTTTACGGTCGCTCCCAAAGCCGATGGTGGCAGCTGGTCCACAACGCCCCCTAAATTTGCCTTGGAATAGAAGTACCCCCCTATGATCTCTTCAATGCCAATTTGTGCCCAGAAGAAATGAAAAACCTTCAAGACTAACTTCAGATGTAATGACTACTCACAGTGGCAGATAGAAAGAGCCTTATTCCTAGAGATCTGAAACCATCAAAAGAACAGGAAGAACCCGTAAAATCTCTTGCATTCCTACTATATGACAGTAAAAAATTGGATAAAACAGGAAGGCTTCCAGCATGGTGGGGGATAAAAAAAAACTCTTTCCAGGCCGCCCACTGACATGTGACAAATTGTGTACAGTCAAAGATGGTCTAGGCCGAGAATGCCCGGAACTGTTTCCATCCCATACAAGTGCAGCAAAGTTTAGATAGTTCAGACAATCCAGACCATCAAGGAGCACATAATGAAGCAAAAGGCTCATTCAACTGGACAAATCTGTAACAGATCTGAACACATCTTCAAAGAGGGACACAATATGACAGTCATACTGTCCAGAGCATCTGCCTTTTGGGACTCTGATATGAGGTACTGAAAATTCTGGTTAATGATAAAAATATTAACAAGGGCAGAGGGCTGTATCAGAGTGAAACCTGGAAGCCAGTTACACCTGATCTCAGACATGAGCGTGGCACGTTATCACACAAG
This sequence comes from Vandiemenella viatica, assembly GCA_031002005.1. Lineage (NCBI taxonomy): Eukaryota > Metazoa > Arthropoda > Insecta > Orthoptera > Morabidae > Vandiemenella > Vandiemenella viatica. The sequence goes on from JARYHS010008075.1 coordinate 73,711,888, forward strand.
GATGTCAAGACAGCAAATGACATAGCCAGATTTTGCAATAAGCCACAGGTTGTGTATGCTTTGTGTTAGAGACGATGCCAGAATGGAAATGTCAGCAATGACAGTGGACTATTTATTCAGCCTGGTGAGCAGGTTTGGCATAATCATCATAGTGGACTATGGTCAGGCACCCTATTTATAACCATATATGTGGGAATGACACAGAGCAGGTCAATAAAGGCATTAACAGCAAGCTTACAACTGGAAGTCTTAAGACACCTCACTATGAAAGTAGAGCCAACTGTTAAAACGTGTTTTCATGAAGCCTTCCAGCTGGCAACGTGTTAAGATTACACTGCAGCAAAATGACAGTCTCCACTCACACGTCTTAATTCCTTATTATGACTGCATAGTTCATTGACAATGATGTCATTAGAACCAGAAGAGGATTGTAAGGCACAGAACGGGAATGAAAACTGATGATGGCATTTATGAAGGAACAAACCTAGCATTCATCTGGAACAATTATGTGAAATCTAGAAGGGCAGACAGTGTGCTGTTAATTTCTGAGAGTAGCATTATAACAATTCAAAATGAATTTTCAGAACTGGAGAAAATTACCACCCAAAGCTAAACTCCTGTGCAAGTCTCCACATTTGGGTCATTCTTGTGCCACAGAGAACTGTTTCGATGCAGTTAGACTACATGTTCTTGCCCATATGTCAGTGCACAAACACTTTGTTTAGTAAACAAAAGATTAAAAGAAACAAACATTATACATTAATACTGTCACAACCAAAGAACTATACAATTATATCAATAAAACTCATTGTTGCAGTTAACTTGCTTTCAGTACTGCCATCTGTCTTTGAGAGCACATTAATGTCCTTAATTTTCTTTCTTTACTTGTGATAACTATCTAGATAGTCGACAGCAATTAAATTAATTTGTTGTATCATAATTAGAGTGCACCATTCAGGTTTACCACAAACATAGCATAAATATTCCAGCAGACAGTTTCATGACCAAGATCATTAAGCAGCAATTAAACATGAAACACTGGTTGCAATTATATTTTAATTTTTATATCTGGATATTTATTTTTTCTCAAAATAAACAAATTGCACAGTTACATAAAAACAACCTTTAACAAAACCACACAATGGAACCTTAAAGCACAAATCCAGTCAGAAAGGGTGGGAAGGGAGGGGGGGAGAACCATTTACCTTAACTAGCACCACGTTAAGCATCTGTTTAGCTGAATTTTTGTTGCAGATGTGTTACAACTAGGGTTATTAGCCCAGGATGGGACCTACTATTTAATATGGAATCCGAACCATGGAACGTCCTGGCGTAGCTCATATGATCAAACACAACTCTCAAAATTCCTGTGTCTACCATGAATCGAACCCCGGATCGGAGCAGCAACAAAATCACTGCCCCTCTACTTGTCCCCTGTTTGAATTTAACCCCCATCACTTTCCTGGCCAACAGTCTTTCTGTGAGGCAGCCTCCCACATCACGCACTTCCCATGTCTTCCTATTGACAAAGGGCTTGACCCGAAAATTTCTGTATCATTTGTATTTTTGTGTTTTCTGTGTGTACGCGACACACATCCATCGTCTCCCTATCCATCATTTACCTATCCTAACTTAATTTTTTTTCGCTACTTAGCATCTTTGATTTCATTGTTTACTGTACATATTTAAATGGATTCTTAAAACAAATATTAAGATACCTTGATAAACTGACCTAACTGATTGTAATTGTTTAAGCCAAACACATAAATCTGGTTTTGTGATTTAGCATATGTACAATACGTTCCAGCCCATATGTCTTCAATCCACATTTTTGACCTTGCACCAAATGCAACAGGACCAGGCTGAAGAAGATGACCTGGGAAAATAGAAGCAAATTCAGTCAAACTAATATGGTACAAAAATGTGCAGTAATAAATTTTGGTTCCCATTTTCAAAAGATGTATCTGTTCTGCAACAGCAGTAATTTGTGAGACTATGCAGAATATAGCAATATCAAACATGGCAAAACAAACATTTTAAAAATTGTTTACTAAAAAGAGAAAGTGAATCACATAGGCTTTGAGTTGATAGTACAATAAAGCAAGAGGTGAAGAAGAGCGCCATTATTGGCTAAGGGTTTTGAAGTACTGTTTATGAAAAATCATGCAGATCTTCCCACCATACAAAGTGAGATCTTTCTGTTGCTGGTCTCCTGTCACTGGTCTCTTAGTCTGATGTCTTTGATGTATTGGTACCTCATTGAGGTTTTTAAAGTGATGTGATAAAAGTAGCAGCCAATGCAACCATTGGAAGTGGCTGCAAAGTGTCTTCACTGAAATTAATAAATAAATTGTTTTCTCTCTCGACAAATTTTTTTACCATTGTTGATCTCATACATTAATTGGTTGTACTGTAATTATAGTAGTGAAACAATTATGTTGACAAATGATTAGCAATGTTAAAATGGGTTAAATTTATAAATAATACTGTGTTAAATTTGTGATTTTATGAAAGCTGCAAGAGAAGTGTAATACTGAATATTTGGAAGAACTTTTGCTGTGTGTAGCATGTTCTATTAATACAAATATGCTTTGTAGAATATTCAGAGGCAAGACTGAATAAAACGATTGAATAGGTGAATATAAACTGTAAAAAATAATTTAACCCTCTCATTATACAGTCCATTTATAAAAATGCTCATGAATGGTTTGCAATCTTCCGAAATGTAATCTGCATGTAAGGAGTAATAAGTGCCAATTGGATAAAATAGGACCCCGATGGTGTAAAACATTATGAAAAAGAGAACATAACAAAGGGAGGTAGATAAATAGAGATAATCGAAAGGAGGGGGATGGTAGGAGAGATATTACAGTGGCACTCCTGCTTTCACCTGTGGTGAGTAATGGGTTTTCATTTCTCTAGACTTCCTTTATTTTCAATCGCTAACAGCATTTCCACTGTCACGGTTATCAAATGGTTTTATAAGAATTAAATGTGAAAAAAAGGATACATAAAATAAAATAAGTTGAAGGCAGGTGCACCGCGATGACACAAAAGAACACAATTACACAATATTTCTGGCAAACAGTTTACTATGCGAGTGACATGTTAAACACATGACAATACTGATGGACAAGCATGTAAGAAATATTTTGTGAATAAATTGAAATTATATAAGATTTATGAAACTGTAATGACACTAAGGAAAATGGAAGCAGTTTCTAGGCGATATAAATAACGAATGAAATGGAAACTAACCACCACATACCAAAGTCGACAGCTGCAATGAGAGGACAAACAAATACACAATATTTCGGCAACTGCCTTCTTCAGTAGTAGATAAATGGTCCATTAGGCTCTGTATATGTGCACACACAGAACGTGACCCAATCACCCAATGAGAGTCATTGGGTGATGTTCTGTGTGTGCAGTGAGCCTTATAAACTGTTCCCACCTCGACCCACTCTAACAATTTTTCAATTTGGTCTGTGATACCTTGTACATATTGGAGAAAAGTGAACTTCAGTGTCAAATTAATGTCATGGGGTACATTGATATAATCCATAAGTTTGATAGTTCTAAAAATCTATCTGATTTCAGTTTCACGGTAGGTCCTGACCCGGAATATTCCCGTGAGTCACCATTTATTCCATCACACTTTCACATAATGTCTGCACTTCTGCTCAGTGAGGTCAGTAAGCCTCTCTTCATTGCCAGATGATAGTGTGACTTGGAGTGTAAATATCTGTTAGTGTGGGTCACCTTGCATTACACTCAGGTGATGTGTCCATAACTGCACCTTCATCTTGAGCATATAGTTTATCATCATATTGCACTCACAGTCAGGCTAAGAGAACATCTCTTTTATACACTCTGGTATTACATAGTATTTAGGTATGAAGCAACTGATCTTTCCATGTTTTTCTTATTCTCTTCTGCTCAATTGCTTTGGAGGCAATGGGCCACCTCTGACCTCATCCTTTGCAGTAGCTCCCTGTCTAATGGAACTTAAGTATCCTCTACTAACAAGTTTGTAATTTTAGTGTGATAGTCCTGCACTTTCATAACTGGTCACACTCCCTTTGTCAGCTGATAGCATCACAATGTCATCACATTAATGAAGTAACCACAAAACTTATCTTCCTTCCCTTGGTAGTTTTGCATAGGCTAGAATATGAGCTGTGTCTTGCCAAATGTTATTTGCGCGATGGGTTTTTAACTCCAACAATGGCACTCCCAGTGTCTGCTATGGTATCTAAGGTCAGCAGTTGAGTGGGATACAGGAACATAATTAAGACACTTCCATAAAAAAGTGTTTTGTTTTATCTACTACCTCATCCATGAGATTCAGCACTGTGTTGGCTAGTTGTAGAATGTGAGCCTGTTGTTCTGCTTTTGAATTTTACAAATCTGTGCATATCAAGTGTTATTTATCACTCACAACAAACTAATCTGACAATGCTAAAACAAAGTTTTCCAATCAGTGGCTTCGAGATGGGTGGCTAGTTGTGGATATAAAATATATCACTTGCCTTTTAAGTGATCCAACAGTGTCCGTATCTGCCATTTCATTTCTCACAGAAACATAAATCCAATCTTCTGCTTAATCCATGTAGCTTTTCTCATTCCAATATCCACATTAATAGGTATTTGCACCATTAAACAGAAGGATAATAACGTCATTGAACACAAGAGCGAAGACAGGATGTGACTCAGAAAGAATGATTGAAAAAATGGTGACTCTCACAAGAATATACCAAGCCAACTTTTACTGTGATACTGACATCAGAAGAGTTTTAAGAACAACCAAGCCCATGGAGGTCACCAATCTATCCAACAACAATAATTTGTCATAGATATTATCATATCTTCCATTCTTACAAGGTATCACAGACCAAACTGGAAAATTGTTAAAGCAGATGGAGGTACAAACAGTTTATAAGGCTTACTGCAAGCTTGGTCTGTCATTAACCAGCGTGAAAGAATGTTTGTAACCACACCAACTTGCAGATGTTTGTGAAATTCTATGCAGTTTTGGTGGTGTTTACATCAGTGAGATGAGTCACACTGTGACAGACTTAAAGAACATGTCCATGACCATAAACAAAACAACAGTGAAAAATCTTCCATTGTTGTCATGCCATCAGCACTAGGCATGAGACTCGGGGCTACAGTGGAAAGAAAATCAGTGTAGACGAGTAGAAATTTTGAAGAAAAGCAACCACTTCAGTGAAGATTGTGGGCTAATAGTCTGTGACACTTCACACTTCTTGCTCAGTAAACAAATGTAGAAGGTGGAAGTGGAAATAGGAGTGCCACAGAGTAGTTTATTAGGACCATTGTAATTTGTTGTTGTATTTAATGATTGTGTTCAATAGTTTGCTGTCCAAAATCAGGTTGTTTGCAGATGCCTAATGTTATATAATAGAATCAAAATAGGAGAAAATAGAACAGCTTCAGCGTGATGTGGACAGAACGTCTATTTGCATAGGTCAGCATGGAATGAATGGAAGTGCAATGAAGAGTCAGCTTATTAGGTATACAGACATCTAAACAACTAATAGTTGTTGTTGATTATATGATGGGGAAGGAATTCTTTGTTGAAGACTTGAAGAGTAAATATCTTGGCATAACATTTGATGATAAACCCAACTGGGCAGGACATGGCCATGTAGCAGGAAGAGATTTTAAAACCCATCATTCATTAGAGATGGGTATGAGAGGAAGACCCAAGAAGTAAGAGAATTGGGTTAAAAAACATTGGTTAGACCATTGCATGAATATGGTGGTATAGTATGGCACCCAAATTTTGACTATCAAATACAGGATATGGAGAGGGTGCTAACAAGGGCAACTACATATATTTATGGAAATTATCAAAGAATACAACATGTAATCAAAAATATTGGTATTCATTAGAAGACAAAAGATGGAGGGGTAAAATATTTGAATAAATTATCAAGGGAAGTGGTGATTAATTCAACAAAAATGTTGAAAGAATTCAAAATTAAAATTAATAAAGGACAAAAGCAGGAGGGTTGGGATATAACTCTCCAAGAATTTAAGGTAAAAAACTGTAGAAAAATTGTGCTACATCGCAATTAAGTTAAATAATAAAAATTAAACATGAAATGGACCTGAAAAATATTGCATCTCAACTGTTTGCGTTCAGTCAACCAATGTCTGCTGCAAATAGTGATCCTTTAAAATTTGCTATCAACTTACAGTATAGTGGTCCATTGCCAAGGAATTAACACTTTTAATGTACATTGCTGGTTTATCTCTGGTACCCATTTCACCAATATTGAGAGGAATATGTGCATTAACAATGCGTATTTTATTAAGTCTCGAACACATGTTGGTTGGTTTAAATTTAATAAGGATTGTACAGTTATAGAATACAATAGCTTACCTAAACCATGACGAGAACTGCGACTAGCAGCACGTTCAGACACTCTTCCCAACTGTCCCTGCTCACCACATCCACATGTATACATATGACCTTCATTTGTTAGTGTAACTAAATGATCAGCCCCAGAAGCAATTTTGACAACTGTTAATCCAGGAAGGATTTCAACAGGTTTCTTTTCTGTCACGCCTGGTACAGTTAAACCCATTGAACCACTAAGATCCTAAAATGAGAAACAGGAAGAATCAATAAGATATTGCACTAAATAAACAATACATAAATGAAAAGATACTTCCTACGGATGTGTATAGTAGGTTGGCAACAAAATACTGAATATATTTCTCTTTTTGTGGGCTTATGGCTTTACGGCTTGTCAACTTCAAGGTCATTATAGGTGGAAAATGACTGGGAGATGGGAACAGAAAGTACTTTGCCCACAGGCTTTTGAAAGAAACATCCAACCATTCAGCTGGAGTGATTTTGGGAACCCAAGAATACCCGAAATCTAGATTGCTGGATGGGGATTCGAATCTGCAATCTCCCATTTACAAGACCCTAAATATGCTAACAGGGACAAAATAAAAAATTATTAATGAAGAATGGGCTCCAGATTGCACCATCAGGCTGATAAAGTAAGGATGGTGTGATAAGATCAAATTGTAATAAACAATATATGAGCTAAATTAAAATAGACTTCAGACCCCAAAGTGAATAAGGTTCACAAAACGGGCAAAATGCAATGGGCCCCCAGCCGGAAGGGGCTCCTGGTCTCCACCTAGGGTACCTGCCGTCCCATTCAACAAACAGCCCCCACCCATTTTTTCTGCCCAGGCCAGGCCAGTAATGGAGCTAAAAAAAATAAAAAAAATAGGTTGCCCACAAATTTGTTGTCCCGGTTTGACTCCTTCCACTTTCCTAGATCTGTCACCAAGGAAGGGGACGGGGGGGGGGGGGGGGAAGCATCTGACGAATTTGTCACAAACCTCAGAGGTATAGTTACGCCACTGGGTAATACAACCTGAAAAGTTAGAATTTTAATTGGAAAAGGTTGTCTATATATGTATATATATCCCATATTCTACCTTCTTCCTTCATATATTTTTCTCTCTTCAAATAATATTTTAAACAAAATATGTAACATCCAGAAGATTATTTTTTCTTTCTCTCAGTTCTCTAAAGCAAAAATGTTTATTTCCATGTAGTGGTAGCATGTAAATAGTCTTCAAATTGGTCCTAGTTTTTAGGTTTGAATTCACATTACATCAAACACAAGGGGTATCCAGAAAATAACTTATCAGTATGAAAATCGCTGCCAAAGCATGTGGACTGTGATTTTTCTACCTTGTTTGTTGTGAATTATTGTAATGTGTGCTTCAATAGAAAATCCCACAAGTTGTTTGGTGCGTTCAGTGATTGGGTTTTTACTAGCAAAACCTCAAACCAATTGAAATTAGCAACTCTGTGAGCTGTAAGGAGATGGAATAACAAGTTAAGTTGGAGTGAGACGGTAGTAGATTTAGTTTAAAAAAAAATGTGGCCACCAATGTTCATGATAAGGACCACAGTGATTGACCTAGGATTGTGATTAATGAACTGACAATGAAAATCAACCAGAAAATTTGTGAAAATCACCACTTTATGCTTAGGGAACTTGCGCTTCTTTTCCCCCAAATTTCATGAAGTTTACTGCATGAAGTTGTACCAGAGAAGCTGGTTATCACAACTTTTGTGTAAGATGGGTGCCTAAAATACACTGCATTGCTGAATTTCCTCTAAGCCAACTACAAGTATGGTAGCGTACTTCTTGATCAAGTCGTAAAGGGCAATGAGACACGGGCAAAGTATGTAAATCATGAGAAAAAAAAGACAATCCGTGAAATGGGGGCACAAGAGTTACCCCAGAAAACAAGTACAATGTTTGCAAGCATTGACAGCCAAAAAATTATGGCAATTGTGTTTTAGGACGCCGTGGGAGTGCTTCTGGTTGATTTCCTTAAATGTGGAGAAACAATTAACTTGGAAAGAAACACTCATAAAACAAAGGCAAGTGATAGATACAAAATGAGCGTCAGGGAAAACTGGGCTTAAAAGCGTTGTTTTTTCGCACGTCCACTTATGGCTAATCGTACCCGACTGCTCTTGGATGGTTTTGGTCACCCACCATACAGTCCAGATCTGGTGCCAACCAAATACCACCTCTTTCCAGCTCATGCTTTGACAGTGACACAGAATTTCATGATGGCATAAACCAGTGGTTTAATAGATTCAAGTATAGAAAGGAAGAAGATAGAATAAAGAAGAAAAAAATCATATACATTATATCTGCAAATGTGTTAAAACAACAAATTTATTGACACCAAAAAAAGGGGAAAAAATCTGAAACAAAATGGTGACGGGTTGTTTGTGATGCATATTATTACATGCAACCTATACCAATAATATAAATGCAAAAGTAACTCCGCATGTTTGTTATGTTTTCATGGCTGAATAGCTAAACTTATTTTGATGAAATGTGACAAGGAAATACTATGTACCATTAGGAAGGACATGGGATACTTTCTTCGATACAAATAACATATTTTGTAATAAAATTTTGAAAACTAACAGAACAATGACAGAGAAATGAATGTCATCTATATCTATATAAATGAGAAAGTTTGGATGTACTTCTGGAATCAATCATGCCTTAATAACTAAACATATTTAAATAAAATTTGGCATGAAGTCAGTTAATCGTGTGCATAGAAGTGACATAGCATAGATTTTATCCCGCAAAAACGTGTAGTTCTTTTAGAAATTGCCATTAATATCAATTCGCATACAACAAAGAGTTTCCTACTTCGTAGATAGCCGTGCCACATTTACTCTTTGCTTTTTACTTAAATCGCGAACACTACTTTTTGGAAATAAAAGAAAAAACCTTCTTACATATGCAAGTTTGTGTTTAGCTTAAAAGCCATAAAACCGACGCATTTGACAAATAATACCTGTAGTTTGGAAGCAGGAAATATAAATATGTACTTAACCTTAAATTTAAAAAAAGGTAGGTACTGTTGTTAAGTTCACAAAGAGATGTTTTCATTTGCGTACATAAAATAGTATGACATATCAAATATTACACCATAATTTCGTTCGTAATATATGCGTCATAATAAATGTGAAAAATCAAAGCTGGGGGAGGGGGGGGGGGGACAACTACAACGTAAAATGCTACGAGTATACCAGCATGAAAGTAGATTCACTAATAGTGCAAATTGGTCGTGCGCCAAATTTTGTATTTATGAAAATGTAAAGGGTTCCATTCTATCTCAGTTTAATTTATTTCCTGTTTCTTTTTTGTTAGCATACAGTTTCTGTATCTTGCTGTTCAATATTCTGCAAATATCTATTGAATGCTACACTTAAAACAAATGTATTCAATGGGCTAATGTAGAAACTTATTGTTTCATGAAGGAACACTGGAAGTCGTTTACAACACAATACACCTCATTTGCGCGGATCTTATGAAAGCTGCTTACTTATTACTAACAATAACTAAATTCCTTCTGCCTTTTGCTGTAACAAAAATCATTCTGGTACAGGCATAATTTCAACCAAACCACTATCTCTGTTAATATTGCTACAAAGTCAAACTATACGAACACACCTCAACTATTAAATGCAATTATACACCTTACTAAATCACGAGCAGTAACAGTCACTCAGTCACTTTATCGAGATAATAACTTGACCAGCAATATTAACGAAAGTTGTCTTAGAGTTGTAGAGAATTATGGACTTTCCGTTGTACATTGTATGTTACAAGCATTTTAGTATAAATTTTTTAATTACGTTACTCCAAATACAGTCATGATGCTGATGACATAGTTCATGCAGATGAATGTAGTTTCAGATGAATTCAGTATTTAATTTACCAAGTTTTTACAAGCACCATACTGCCAACGTCATTATTCGGGTTCATTTAGTATCGCGATCTGAAATAATGAGACAAGTTTATTTCGCCATTCGTAACGTCAATAATATGCAATAGGCCCTATAGTGAATGCATTAATGCGCAACCGATAGAAGCTTTGATTTTCTAGCGGTAATATCAGCCGAGTTTGTGACTTGGTTGGAATGCAGCCTGGGCCAGAATGAAACATGATTAGTTATTTCAAGAGCGCCATTTTAGTGATGTCATGTGTTGCTTTGTTCTGATATTGTATCAAAAGATTCATAATAAGCTTGGATGATTTAGCAGAATACATGGCGTTGACCAAAGTAAATTTTTGAAATTTATAAATGTTTTATTCAGATAGTGGAGTGGCAGACAAGTGGAATGGTAATTTACCGGTAGACATTCAATTCTGTTGGCAGATTGAGAAACCAATTATGAAGAAAGAATCAATTACTACTTTAACATTGAAATTTATATTTTAGCGCAGAATTAATGGATCGAAACGAATGAACTATAGTAAACTGGTCTACAGGCAATTCAACTGTTTCCACAGATAGAGAAACCATTACCACAATACCACTGATCAATATGGATAAAAAAAAAAAAATCAATCACTACTATACTTACTACTGATATATGTAAATTTCTATTGATGGAACCAATATATCCTCAAAACAAAATTAATATTCAAAGAGCAAATCAAGTTCTCCGTTTTTAAAGATTTTTTTTACAGATTTTCAATGCAAATCAAAATATTCATTAGTATCGCAATTTTTTTTTAACGGAAATGAACGTCCTCAGGCCACTTAAGTATTTATTTGCTGTTTGGAAGTTAGTATTTTTTTGTTGTTGATATTTAGTCGATTCCATCAATGTATTGCTAATATTTTGACATTTTGAGCTTTAATTAATTAAAACTATATTCATTTTTATTCACGAGATGAAATTAGTAATTTTAAGAGATGCTGGGTAAATGAAATTCAAATCTTTCAAAGAATTGTAAGAAAACTAGGACTATGAAAATAGCCAAAACCTAGGAGACAAATCCTGTTTATTGTATATAAGGATATTAAACTGAAAATACACCTAACAAACAGAATATTTTTATTGTATTAAAAATTCAATGAAGTAGTTGTGGAACATAAATAAATTTTTGTTATTTTATTGCAACATTTAGTGCTACTATTACTAATAAAAATAGCTCTAAAATAAATTGTATGGTCGTATTGACCTGGTGACAAGGCTTCTTTACGTCTCCGCAATTAGCCCCTTTCGTAGCCTCTTAACGTAACCCAGTAGTCCCACAGTTCAACACAGAATCAAAACCAATTGAGCATTCTGGCGTAATTCACATCACACAACAACCTATGCCAGAGGTGAAGGTCGAACTAAGGACCTTTGAAACTCCTCGCCGAGACTGGAATTCATGCTGGGGACTCCAGTTGGACGCCCTAACCACTGAGCAACCAGACCTCTCAAGAAAATCTTATATTACAACACTTTTCAAAGCGGACGAAGTCGCGGGTAACTACTAGTGTTATATAAGTCTTTGTAACATATCTAAACCTTGTTTATTCCACAGAACTAATACTAGTACATTTGTACAAGCTATTCCTAATAGGAAAATACCCTTTAGTCTGATTTTGAAGCTGCTTTCAGAAAAGATATAAATTTTTCTTAGAATCATTTTTCAAGTACGACGGATTTAGTTGCCTCCATTCTCAATAGGAAAACTCACGAAGGAGAGCATTTTAAGGTGTATTTACTACCCTCAGAAAAATTCAGTTTGGAAGATATTTCATTTTTGGTGATGTAAGACCACGCGGTCACAACTTAAGATTTGAAATAACTAGTTAATGCAAAAAGCCACATCAAATCTTTTATCACCAGGCATAGTCAGCACCTAGTATGTTCTGAGCTCCAAATTGGTTAATTAAATAAATCATAAGTATGGTTTTTAATTAGGAGAAAAATTAAAATCCAAAGTAAGATAAATTAACTTCATGAGATAGATAAAATCAAGCTGATTAAAATTATGTATTGGTTTCATTAAAAAGTCAGGATTTAGACAAAATAAATATGATGTTCCAAATTGCATTGTAGGGCACATTATAGAACTTCCCACGAGGCAGTGGTTTGATAGAATTAAATTTTTTATTAGTAGACGCTCTCTTGAAGGAAAAGTAAGGATTCAAAATCAAAAGCAAGTTGTACAATGAGACATGTATCACTTATAGTCCAAAATTTTACGCAGTTAATGAGATGTTAATTTTTGAAGTCACAGGCAGATATCAAGGTCAAATGATTCGATAAATAGAGGTCAGCCATCTTACGTTTGCTCAGTCTCTCCAAGTGTTTTCTCGAGGGCGGTCTGCAGACATTGGGTGGAGCAATGCCTCCTCGTGTTTGGTGTTAGTAGCGCGTTTCATTATGATGCAATAGTATCTTCATCCTAGTAAGGGGGCTAGGGTGGCAGTTTGTCTTCTCATTGTTGCATCCTGCAACCGGGTAGCGGGTACAGGACAGATGAACTCGTACTGTAGCTAGCTGAAAGAAATCAACCAACAAGCGGGGTAACGATTTCTACAATTCGGGAACTCGGATTGGAAGGTTCTTCTGAAATGAAAGACACCAGGAAGTTGAGAGAAACAGTCTGAACTCACGAAGCCGACTACAAATATTGTACAAGTGCTTGGGAGTAGAGGTGGGCGCCGCGCCGGCGTGACGCCGCCGTGTCTCAGTGGCGCGCCGCCGCCGCCGCCGACACTTGCTTCGCGGCGTGTACTTGAGCAACAAGACTACTTTTTTTAAAAATCGTTTAATTGGGTGAATAAGTAGGTACTAAGAAGACATAGTTCATTAAAACTAAAATTAAAAAACCCTCTGTATCTGTGTTATATGACTCAAAGTCGAACTACGTTTCGTTTGAAATATTTAGAAGTTTAGCGATGCTGAAATAAACGTGCGACGGGCACTTTCTCTTGCTAATATGGGGCATGATCTGTGTCTTGGTCATGGGTTTCGTCATTTTTTGACAGTGGATGGCATAAATGGAGTTCCAGAAATTGAAATGCTCGTAAAAAAAAAAGAAAGAAAGAAGAGTCAATGTAGCGAGATATCGCTTGCTGGAGCAAGAGGGTAGAACAAGAGTTTCTGGATTCCTTTGATAATGTCGTACAATCCCTAGGTGATTCTAACGATTCTATTTTAGAAAATAATTTGATGGAACCAGTTCAAACAGAAAGATCGGATGAAGTAATTGAAAAGAACTTACCATCTGTATAAGGAAATCTTATGTATATAAATAGACATAGTACGTGTCCCTATATTTCACTTTGCAGCCACTACTACCTTGCGTAGACCACTGTTATTGTTTGTGGTATTAGCCTCTTTCAGTCTTGTATCATTCACTATGGTGGTTTCTTGTCGGTAGTTGTGGCTGTATGGGAGATTTGGTGGTTGAAATTAATCATATTTTAACCAAAGTGTTCTAATTATTTTTTATTTTTTTTGTAATCTTCTAGAATATACTTCGAAATGTTCTATAATATTATGACACATTTTCCAGCTATTAACAAGTATGAATAATTTATATACAACTTATTTAGTGTATGAATCGATTTTGACAGGACTTTAGCTGGAGGGTTGCTGATTTGGCAGAGAGTAACATAAACTAAAATTTTTGACAAATACGAAACAAGTCGTAGGCACGAACTAGTATTAAAAATATTCCTTCTATCAAAACTGCAACACCAAGTCAGCGTTTTAAAGATGCTGGAAAGTTTGTAAATGTGACCTATCAAACAACATGTTGAAAAAGATTGGACAAGATGAGCTAAAGACTAATCAAAGTGATTAGAATCTGTTAGAGGATCTAGTAAAATTTTTGAAAAAGGTTTCGCTCAGCACTTGAGGTAATGTCGTCTCAAAAGACATGTTGTATTAATGTGGCTCTTCTGTTTCGTTCTGAAATAATTAATATAGTAAATTCTGTCTTAGATGACGAATCGTTGATTATGTTTCAGTTTAAGCGCAACATTAAGAAACTATTCCCTGTTATAAGATCATTGGTAGAACATCACTTTTGTATACTGCTTTGTGGGTCTCAAAGACGTAGATACTTATTTAGAGTCAATACTTCATTTCGTGCCTCATATATCAAGGAAGCAATCACTGACATTGGCGTGTCAGAACAAACGATGGTGTTGACCCCATCGCTTCTTAAAGCTCCACCAATGATACATGATTGCTGCACAAACTCTTGATGAATAGCATCGTGTTTATGCTAGGTCAGATGGTACTGATAGGGATGATCCGATCGATCAAGAATGTTGGAGAGATTTAGCTTCATCAGATCCATCAGAAAATAAAAATGCAAATCTTTTAAGTTATTGGAACAAGAAAAATGCCTTTCCACGTCCTTCTCTTCTTGCCAATCCTTTGCTTTTTGCGCCAGCCACAAGCACGCTGAGCGAAAGGGTATTTTTTTGTAGATGGATTAGTCATTTCTGCGGAAAAATTTAGATTCTAGACTAAGCTTAAATCGCGTAAATAAAATTGTCTTTATTCACAATAACTACAAAGAGTGCAAAAATATATAAAATTTTGAGACCGAAAATGCTCGGCGCGCCGCCGCCGAGACTTTTGCAGGCGGCGCTCACCTCTACTTGGGAGGAAACTTAGTCTAGTAAAAACTGGTTGAACATCCCGACGACATCTATGTCGGTCCAACCGAACGTGCGGTAGAAGAATTTAACCCACCACCTCAGCTCCAGGATAGCTCGATATGAGATCAAGTCCCCTGTTTCGTCGACTAAATAAAAATCCCTCTGCGTGCCGTCCATAAAAACTAGAAGACCCTAAGCTCTATGACGACAACGAAGACACTGCTGCTCTGCGCCGCGCTGTCTGTTGCCCCTGGCTCATGTCGCGATCTCCTCCCGCTCCTCTACAGGTCGCGGTATTTATAGGCACGCGTGACACCGTATGTGAGTCACGCTTCCTTCTCGAAGACTCTACCAGTTTCATCATGCGCTGGATCAATACCGCGCTCGCCTGATGCAACCGGCACTAATACTCGACTTCCCTTAGCACACCATTGCACAACCTGACATTTCTAAGTGCTTCTTGCGATCCTTTCGCAACATCATGTATGTGCTTAACCTGTAACTTTCATGTGGAACTGATAGTCTGATTGTCTTATCCAAATTTTAAATACTGGAACCGAATTTTGTAAACGTACTTTTTTAAAAAATAAAAATTTTCATTGAACTTTAAAACTTGTGGCCAGTGGATATCATTTTTCAATACCTTTCACTGTTGAGATACTAATCAACCGTGCTGTGACCCAGAAACTAAATATTATAGGTACCACAGGTTCCGGTCATAATTAAGTCCGAGCAGTGTTGATGCAACCCCAATGCAAACAATAGTTTGACATCTTGTGGCTCAGTGGTTGAGACACTTGCATTCAAAAGTTTGGAGTCCGGTCCCATGTTCAAATCCTGGTGGGCCACGCCAGGATGTTCCGTGGTTTGGATTCCACAGTAAACTGTAGGTGCAGCCATGACAGAGGCAGGACGCAAGGAAAATCGAAACTCTTCCATGCAAGTGGCTGCACAATTCCTTTGGGATCTCCCAGCTAATAATACCAACTTGTTTCCGTTTTTTTTAAATGTTATGTCAGTCAGACACTGTCTCTCTTGCAGCTAGTTAGTGTATGATATGTTTATAAATTTCATGTACAGACAAATCAAACTGTTGGACAAAATAAAAAAAATTATGTCAAAAGTGCAAGATGAAATAGTAGAATATCTGTAGGTTGACACTGTTATGGATACTATAAAAGTTACCACAATCCCAATGATTTCCTTAGCTCTTAGGAGATTAGTATTAAAAGTTGGGGTACCCATACCACTGGTGAGCAAGCTAAATGCACCGCAACTGTACAACAGCACACACCTACAAATTACACAATTGGTGCGCTACGTAAAAAAAGCTGTGATCATAACCAGAATTGCAAAAAATGATGACATCATGGGGTGGCAAATGAATAGGTCATTGTTTATCGGTGAACAGTTGCCTCAACAGGGTTAAAAAGTGATTAATTTGTGAAAGGATCCTGTATATATAACCAACAAAAAATATTGGTAACAATGAAAGCCACCTGTACAACCACCCATCTCATTTACCAGCTCACCTGCCTCCACTGTCCAAGTTCCTACATTGGCCTGACCTCAAACTCATTTTCCATCAGAATGAATGGTCACAGACAGACAGTTTACTCCCAAAACCTGGACCTCCCCGTTGCTCACCATGCCAGTACTCACAACACCCGTGACCTTAATTACTGCTTCACAGTCAGAGCCATTAGAGTACTTCCAGACACTACCTCCCAATCTGAACTCCGCAGGTGGGAATTGGCATATCAACACATCCTTCAGACTAGACATCCCCCAGGCCTTAATTTCCGTTAACATCTTCCATGCTCACCCTATACACCCACCACTGGCCAGTATATATATATATTTAAAAAAATTCAATTATATTTTTTCTTTATTTATATTTTTAATAACTACTATTTTTTGACCATTTTAATCTTTCGTATACTCGCGGTTATATTATCGTTGCTGCCCCCACCACCTCCGACGGTCTGTTGCGTTCTATGAGTGGCTGCGTCCAACACAGGTCTTGCGCAAGACCAGCCACCTCTCTGTTAACTTGAAAAAGGGGATTTTCACCCGAAATATTGTTTTTTATTTGTTTTTGTGTTGTTTTGTGTTGCTGCTGTCCTCCTCCCTTCAACTTTGGTGAGTGTTGGGTGTATTTTCCCTTTCTTTTCCATGTCAACAAAAAATATTAGAAGATATGAGGTTTATAAGTAAGATGAGTGAAATGCACATATTTAAAAACATTACATATACCGGCAATTAAGATTGTGTACGTAAATGATAAGTTATATCACTCCTAAAAACAATAAGAGACGTATGAACAGAATTTGCAGTTAAAAAGAACTGTCAGTATTTCTACAAGTTTCTTCTCAAACTTATGCACTTAGGAATGTATTTCAAATAAACAAAAATCAGGAAGGCAGTGTGAAAATGAAGCTAGGACCAAACAAAAAAAAAGAGAATATATTTGTGATATCCACAGCAATTAAAAGACACAGCAGTTGTGCAGATAACAGCTTGGAGGGGCACACCATACTGAGGGAATTTGGTTGGTTTATGTAAATTTCAGGAGGGTAATTGCAATTTTGGAGGAAAGTATGACAACTCACAAATTAATGGCTTTTAGGTAATGTAAATAAGAAAGGGATAGGGAAAACAACACCATACAAATTTGAAGGCTGGAGGAATGCACAAAAGGAGAGATACCAATGTATAGTACAGTGTAAAACACTATTAACACAATGGTCAATATATAAACCATACTGTGTTTATATCTTCAATATTCACCCCCTCCCCACCTTTCTGACCTATCCTACAAAGAAAGTAACTAACAAGTAAGAGGGATTTCAGGAGTTTCATTTCCACAATTCTGCCGACTTTGTATGATTTCTTGCACATGAACAGTGTATATACATTACTGGCTATAAAACATGGTGGCAAGAATTTGAAGTGAATAGTACTGCTATGATTAAAAGTTGGGGAAAGGCAGAGGAAAAAATCAATGAGATTCATGATACTCATTTAACACGACTTTCTAAAAAAGAGAGAGAAAGAGGGAGTGGGGGGGGGTGGGGGGGCAGGAGGAGGAGAAAACACTATATCTTCACGAAAATGCTTCATTAAAATAGGGGCTTTGTTCCGATACCAAAATCATTTCAGGAAACAGAATTGACATGAGATGTGATCACACTGGTATTTATGGTTATCTGGTCTGCATTTTTGATGTTGAAATCCTCAATCCACAGATTTGGTCAGTGATATATCCTTATCATGATTCATACTGCATTTCTAAAAAGCAGAGCATTGTATACTGATCTTGTAACCCAATTCCCATTTCACTTATTACACATTATTTCCAGTAATTATTACTGACAATATTTTCCAGAAGAAAGTTTCATATTTTACCAATATATATAAATAGCAATATTTTTTTTAACAAATCATAAATATTACATGGCAGAAATTTTATCTATATATTAATACGATAACCGAAAACTTCAGATCCCTCAATATGGAACACTGACAGGTTGGAGGGAGAGAGAGAGAGAGAGAGACAGACAAAAAATAGGAAAAACCTAGTTGTGTGAAATTCAAAATGATAATAGACCAAATTTAAATAGCAAACACACAAAATGACGAAATTATTTTGATGGATACATTTAATTGCGCACTAAATGTCATTCAGCGAAATTTTAATAGTTCCGAATTTACAATGCAGGTTTCGCAACGCAAAATATTTCGAATCAGAAGTCACTTCAGGAGAAAGGACTGCATTTACTTCATTCTGTCATAAAGCTAAAGCAGTTTTCCGGCCTTAAGTCAAAATGAATATTTTAAATCATTGTATGATTAAATTCAAATGAACCATCATAAATACATTTCATCATTTGCTATGGTTATTTAAGAAGCTAAAACTTAGGATACAATCACGGGTATAGTGTATCGTTTTAATTTTATTGGTATTGCAGGGAATTAAGCCAAACAACACAAACTAATAACGTATTGGTACATGCTCACAGCAAATGACGTCAATGTATACAGTATATAATATATCTATGCTCTCAGCAAATGCAATAGAACAAATGCAAATACTGACAAAATTGATGGTAAAGAAAACAGCAACCAGTCACATTTGTCCCTGGTTGCTGTTTTCTTTACCATCAATTTTGATATAACAGTCACGGAGTTCCACTGATCCATCATGGATAAAATATTATTGCAAATACTGACAATTACGCTTTCATGAAAGAAACTAAATAACTTATGAATTACGGTCGAATTTCGACCCCTGGGCGATCACTAGTAAAAATAAATATTTTCAGAGTGATTTCAAGCATGTTTTTATTGTTACATTAATAATATGATACATGATAAGACACTGTCCCCACTGTATACCTGCCATCTTCATCGAGCTTGATGTTTAGATCCTGTCCACGGCCTTCACAGAAGAGAACGATATCGAAGTCCTCACCATTGAGCTCAAAAACTGCACAATATCATCTTTATATAAACCACCCAGCAGTAAATTCATTGTCAAACTACCTTTCAATTTCCCAAATCAACACATACAGATTGTTATCCGGGATTTAAATTTCAGTGTACTGCTTGGGGTTATGACTTTGATGACGAGAATGGCATTGCAGTAGAATGGGCAGATGTAAATCAACTTACTATTGTACATGATCCTAAACTACCAGCAACTTTCAACAGTGTGAGATGAAGATGAGGCTATAAATCTGATCTAATATTCAGCAGTAATCACATCAGCCAGCAATGTGGGAAGTCCGTAGTCCAATACCAAACGCGCAGCATAGACCAATAATGTGCAAAGTGTTTGCGGCAGTGAGACCCCAGAGAGATCCTTTTTGCAGGAGTTATAACTTTAAGACAGCTGACTGGTCCATATTCCCAGAAATGGTGGATGCTGCTGTGTCTACTATTAAACCAACGCCAGAAATGTATGACACATTCACTGCAACTGTGAAAAAATGCTTCAGAAGATCCATCCCCCTTGGCTGTTGATCTTCATATATTCTGGGTCTTACCTCAAATCTAGTTGTCCAGTTCATGGATTATAAATCACTATTTCAAGATTATCCCTTTAGTGCAGACAGTAGAAGCTGGCTAACAACTTATCTCATCTCCAAGTGCAGCAAAAAGAGACCGCTGGATCAAGACATTAGAAGTGCTGGACTTGACGAGAGATAGTCTAAAGGTA
Source organism: Vandiemenella viatica (assembly GCA_031002005.1). Lineage (NCBI taxonomy): Eukaryota > Metazoa > Arthropoda > Insecta > Orthoptera > Morabidae > Vandiemenella > Vandiemenella viatica. The sequence continues at coordinate 73,732,122 of JARYHS010008075.1, forward strand.
TGAAGACTTCTAAAACACCTCAACAATGATCCAGCGAAGATCACTGGACATTCCAACTTCAATGCAAACCAAATTTCACATCAGCTACTCATGAATGGGAAGGACATTCACAAAAGTGTACCATCTAAAAAAACAAGGAAAAACACATGGAAATAGTCAGGAAGAGATAAACAACCTCACTGAGCCCTTCAGTATGTTGGAGCTGGAAAAGGTTATTCGCGTGTGCAAAACAGGGAAGTCGGCAGATCTCGATGACATACGATCAGAACAAATTAAGAACTTCAGATAGAATACTAAGGAATGGTTTCTACAGCTCTTTAACAAATGTATAAACACATATCAAATTCCGAAGGTGTGACACAGGACAAGAATGACTGCCCTGCTGAAACCTGGAAAAAGACCTATAGCGTTCTTGCTTCACCTTCACAAAATATTTGAACGGTTAATTCTGAATCATATCCAGCCTGTGGTTGATCCAAAACTTATACCATAGCAAGTTGGCTTTCACTGTAATAAAAGTTATACTGGACAATTGCTGAGCCTAACACAGTTAATAGAGGATTGATTTGTGACCCATAAAGCCAAGGGAGTGGTCTTTGTGGACCTATCAGCAGCATACAACACTGTTAACCACCAACTGCTTCTTGACAAGGTCTACAATCTGACAAAGGCCACCAGATTAACCAAGCTCTTCTCCAGAACCGTAGGTTTTTCGCCGACTTTCAAAGACAGTGCAGCCGATGGATGGTAAAAAAAAAAATGATCTACCTCAAGGTGATTCCAGTCCTTTCCAACATTTATACAATCAGCCATCACATCCAGCTACCAGGAGCTTTTTGTACACTGATGATCTTGCCCCTAGCCACACAGAGCACAAAGCTTGAAGTTGAAAGAAAATTCTTTGCTGCCCTTGAATGCCTATCAAACTATTACAGGGAAAATCACTTAAGACCTAACACTTCAAAAACTGAATTGTGTGCCATTCATCTAAAAAATAGGGAAGCTCAGTGTAAGTTTAAAGTAATGTGGTCAGGTATCAAACTGCAGACATGTAACACCCGAAAATGTCTGGGAGGGACACTCGACAGAACACTCAAATATAAGACACACTGCATGAATTGCAAAATGAAGACTACAAGAAACAGCTTACTGTGCAAACTAGTCAGATCACAGTGGGGCAGTAAATTACAAATTATACGTACATCAGCAATGACTCTGTTACTCTGTTGCAGAATATGCATGACCAGTTTGGTACTCATCATCTCACACCAAAAAGGTGGATGTAGCCCTCTTTAACACCTGTAGACTAGTGAAAGGCTGCCTGAAGCCTACCCAGTTGACAGGTTTTATCAACTTTCAGGGATTGCAACACCCAGCATCCGGGAAAAGTTGCTGGGAACAAGGAGAGGACAAAAGTAGAATGGGAAAGCGTTTATCCACTGCATGGCCATACACCACCAGCACAGAGTCCAGAAAAAGCTTCCTGAGAACATTGTGGGAACTAATTGGGTCACATGAAAAGGCAAAAGTGCAGTTGTGGAAAATGAAGGTCCACAACATCTTGGGACCACTGACAGTTGCAGAGCACTTGCCATCTGGTCACGCAGAGGACTGGAACACTTGGCGGGCCTTAAATCGATTGCGAACAGGTGTGGGCAGGTCCAGAGAAAACCTAGTGAAATATGGTTATACCGATGCTACCAGTATTAAGTGCAAATGTGGTGAGGATCAAACCATATGCTTGAGTGTCCTATGTGCCAATCATCCTGCAACAAAAATGATCTGTTTCGAGCAACGCAGAATGTGCTTAAGGCTGCGAAGTACTGGGCGAAATGTGTTTAAAGTTGTTAATTTGCACAATGTTTTAACTGTGTATTTGATGTTTATGATTCAAGAAGAAGAATAACCTGCAGTATTAAGTCTGTTGACCTCTTGAAGTTTTGCTGTTTACTTTTAGAGGTATTGAAGTACTTACAATTCTGAAGCTTATATTGGGAAAATTGATGCACACTGAATGAAATCTGTACAAGTGAACAGCGGGTTTTGGTCAATTTAAGTTCTTTACTTTCTTCTCTCCTCAAATATGTATCTTAGGGCTTCAGCAGTGTGTGGGTGGTGACTAGTGACTAAGAAATATCATTCAAATGATCTTAAAATAAAGTGTTGTAATATTTCTAGAAATCCTTCCATTTTAATCTTTTAACCAGCCACCCAATTACCATTGCAGTGGCACTTTGCAACTGAATTTCTGGGACAGTAATACAAGTAATGCCAGTTAAGTCAAAAACTGCAGAGAGAGACAGAGATAAAGGAATAAATAGGCCAGCAATAAAATGTATCAAGCTGACAAAAGATTTCATCACATGAAGTTTGCAGTTACCTTATTCAAAATGCTTGTGTATATATGTAAGATAAAATGAAGTGTGAATTCCATGGGACGGATTTTTTAACAATTTTTGATGAAGGGCTGAAGTTGGATTGCATCAAACAAGATAGCTTAGACAAGATGTCACAACTGAAGAAATCTAAGTGCAGCTCATGATAAAAGTTGAAATCAAAGCAAGGAAAAATTCAAGTGTGAAACCTTTGATATTTTCAGTATAATTTAGTACAATTTTGTAAGTGAAGTTTTCAAGGGTGAATTTATCAATAAACTTAAGTATTTACAAGAAAATTGTTTCTATATTTACAATAATAACTATCAGTTACCCATGAGTTCATCTGTGTGTTTTAAGAGATTTCTTTAATAATAACGGAAATAGTAAATATTAAAATAGCAAAAATTTAACCATATTCTATAACACAAATTTTCAGTAATATTTATCCTCAAAAAATTAAATAATTAGATGTTTGAATATTGGTTTAATTTTGACAATATGTAGTTTCGATCAATTATTTCTGCTTTAAAATGAAAGTTTGCATGGATTAAAACTAATCTTCTGCAGTATTACATAAGGTTGTTCGGAATTATTTTTAATTTCCTTTGCTTTCAATGATGCCGCATTACTGATGTCATTTCATCCACGTGTAAGTAGGTCCCACAGAACAAGTTTTGATTGTGATACAGCGAATGTATTACTGTGCATGTGAAAGACGCTATGATTTTCAAATTGCAACTAGACGACCCGTGTGAAAATTCTGCTAATAAAATACAATGAATAGTGAGGTTGAATGCTTGTTATATAATGAAAAGTGGAACTGCACTTTTTAGCAAATATTTATTTGTTTAGTGTAATAGGTACACATCAAAACATATTATGAAACAGGAAAATTTAAAACACACTGTATGTACAACAAACGGTCACTGGTCCTAACAGAATACAACCAACCTGAGCAAAATACACACAGCAAATCAACATCTCTGTGATATGTGCTGCTGTGTGAATAAGATGTTTACACTGGAATTGTATAGCAAATCAAAAATGTATAAAACAGTTTATTGACATCTCAGCGATACTGCTGCTGCAATCTGAGGACTTGGCTCTCAATTGTTTGATGCATGTTGTAACAACCCTCATACGTGAACTTTAAATAGAATTGTATTTAATGAAGTATTTGTAGTGAGCTAAAGTTTGCTTGAATATGATCTGGTATGTTTGTTTTGCAATTTCTTGTAAATCAGTATATATAGACTTTATTTTATGAAAAGAAATTATTTAAAGGCCATTTAATATGTTTAAGAACCGAATTGTGTAAGAGAATTGCTTAAATGTTTGTAATTCCAAGTATTAATGCAAGTTACGATGTCTAAAGGATAATTTTCTACAGTTTAAAATGATTTCTGTAAATAATGTTTTGTTTAAGTGTCTTTAATTTCCATTTCTGACCATTTTGTAATGATGTTAAGTGATTATGTATTAATTCTGATTGTTTTTAATATGTTTAATTGTTTGAGTAATTGTTAATGTTCAAGAAATATCCAGCGGAAGCTTTTGAAGTGTTCGGGAAATTTTGATAGAGCCTGTATAAAGAAATAAGCAGAGGACAGTTAGTTTATACAGATTCACTTTGTACTGCCAAGGACTGCGTTAGTAGTACCTCTGGAGTGTATCTATGCATGTCAGCAATATCGTTGATGTTGTTTGGTGAAAATAAACAAAGTCTAAACTGAAATACCTTGTGGACTACTTAATTACTATATTAATCAACCACGAAGCACCTGACATGGCGACCGGTATTAGTGACGAGAAATCATTAAAAATCTGAGAGATGTTAATTTTCTAAAAGAATCTGCAGTGGATCGGCAATAAGTGAACTAAATCTTCGGAAAATTACGACGTGTAAAAACACTGTTCGGGATCAGGAATCGACGGCGGATGCACGAGTTGGAGAATTTCAATGATGAATTATTCGGCGACAACTGGAAACTGTAGTACAACTGAGTTGGCAGCACTCATCGGAGATTTTCCTTCGACATCTGGAATCAGCAGTAATTTTCCGACATGCGAGCGAATTTTCTTCGGCCACAGGATACCACCTTTCTTCGAAACTGTGTGATTAGAAGACTGACGTCTTCCAGCAGTGCAGTGTTTTGTGTGTGAAAAGTTTGGTGAAGTGTTTTAATCAGTGAAAAAGTGGTGTTTAGTGGTGTAAAAATGCTACATGGAGAACAATAAGGTGACAGAAAGTACTTAAATGGTACCAAACTGATGACGAACAGTAAGTACTGAATATTCAAATATTTGTTTATTGCATGTTATTTTGTGGCAGATCAGCAAAATTTCGATCACCTCAAGTTTTCTTTTCAAATTGATTTCATAACTAATTGAATATGGCTGATAGAATTTAGAAACATTTCTAGAATCTTTTGTAGCCAATTTTAATGCAAAGTTTTTGGAACTTCATGGTAAGTTTTCTGAAATCGATAGCAGATTTTCTGAATTTAAAAGTGAATTAAAGAGTGATACTAACAGTAAATTTTCTGAAATTAATTCTCAATTTGCTGAAATCAATGGTAAATTTGATTTCAAGTTTTCTGAATTTAAAAATGAATTGGATTTTGAGAGCATATTCTCTGAATTGGCCGACTGTTTTGATGAGAAAATCAGTAACCAGTTTCAGGGTTTTAGTTCTCAATTTAAAGAGGATGTTACTAATTTAAATTCGAAACTGGAGCAAGCAGTTGTAGAGTGTCAGGATAAATTTGAAAAAGTTACAAAAATTTGTGAACAGAATAAGGCTGAATGTGAAAATTTGATTTATAAAGAGGTGAAGGAAGTCAGTGAAAATTGTGATAAGATGAGGGAGGAATATGTCAGTTTATTCAAAGCCAGTGATATTAAAGACACTGAGCTGAGACATGAGGTGAAACAAAATGTTAATGCTTTGGTACATCATCAGGAACAGCTTACTCAGGGATTAGAGGCATCCCAATTCAATGTAAATCAATTAGAGAAAAGGGTTACTGGGTTGCAGATACAGTTAAATCAAGCTCCCATATCAGGTAATCCAATTTTCAGTGCTGATGTTAAGGAAGAGTTTGAATTCTATGATGACAGTGGAAGACTTCACCCTATTGAGTTTATAGATAATTTTGAAAGATGTGTTACCCGACAATAAGAAAATTGCACTTGTGTGTGAACATCTAAAGTCTTATGCTAGGACATGGGGCAATAGGCAAGCTAGGGAAGTTAATGACTATAAGATGTTTAAATAAAATTTTCTGAAACATTCAGGAAAAGAGGGAATTGATGACTGGTAGGCAATATAAACCTGATCGAGAAACTCGGCACGATTTTTTTCATAGATGTTTGATTCGGTGTAAGTTCTTGGACCATCCTTATGGGGAGGAAGAATTTCATTGATTTGATAGGAGCTAGGCTACCTCAACAAACAAGAAATTTAATTGCTACTTCGGATGTAATCAATGTGGATAGGGTTTCTGAATTATTGAGGCTTTTGTATACTCAGGAGCCATTCTCTGATTAGTATTACAATCATTACTGTAGGAGGGAGAGCAGAAGATCTTCAAGGGGGGATCATAGATCAAGAAATGGTAGATCAGGGGAAGGGGTCATGATAATTACGTAAGGAGAAATGATAGTGGAAAGGTGAGGGAACATAACCCTCAAACTGGGAAGGAAAAGCAGAGTGGAGAGCAGTCAAACTAAGATCCCCCACTGTGTGGGACCCAACAGTGGTGGGTAAGAGTCCAGGTACAGTTTCCCATGAGGTAAATTTTATAGTTAGAAATACTGGTGGGTCAAAACATACTAAAAATTTGGTTAGTGGTGGCTCTAATAATAATAAAATTGTCGAAAAGATTGAAGTCATTCCTAATGATGACCAAGCAGTAGATTTAAATGTAAAAGAAGTAGTTTCTGTAGTAACATCTCCAGACTGTGACAAAGTTGTAAATCCAGGATGTGATGAGAAAGTTGCTAAATGTAACGTAGAAAATAGTCCTATAGTGGTAGCTAATTTGATGGAGGTAGTAGAAAGTGAATTTCATGATAGGGTAATGAGGGACATAATTAATGAAGTTGATGAGGCTTAAGTTGATAATAGGATAGAGCAGAAAAGGAGCCACCATAGTACCTTATCACGCGCATCAGTGTGTTTGAAAGTATGGCTATCTGAAACTGGTGTGATACAGTATGGCATAATTGTGACTGTGTGTGCTTGTATAGGTGGTAAGGAAGTTTGTAGAAGTGCTGAAATTGAAGAGTTTCTTAAATACCTTGAAGATGAGGGTGATACAGTGGTGTGGATAGGAGACCCAGTTGAGGGTGATGCAGTGGTGTGGATAGGAGACCCAGATGAGGAGGAGAATTGTGAGTTACAATGTTTGTCTACTGAAGAGAGAGTGTGAAAAGCCTTATGTACCAATCCTGAAGTTGGAAAAATGTCCTAAGTTTGACCTAGCTCTTTATTTGGTGTAGATAATGGTATTGAAGAAATAGGTGGGAATAAGGATTTATCTGAACCAGTTTCTGATTTGGAAAAATGTGTTGAATGTGACTTAGGTGACAATGTTTAGTACAATCTTTGAGGTAGGAGATAATTGTGAAGTGATAGTAGCTGAGAAAAATACTCATGTTGTGACAGAAGCCATTAAGTCAGATGTTAAAACAGTAGTAGGCACTGATTCAAATAGTTTGGAAGGTTTAGGTAGTAATCAGACAATGTATAGTGGAGTTGGAAGTAATGACAGACTCAACTTCAGTAGTGATAATAGTACATTTGTATTACCAGTCGAGTCAGCAACATTGCTGTTAAAGGACAAACAAGTTGTAAAACCAGAACCATTTTATGTCTCAGCTGTTCTATGGTTATACCAAAGTCAGTTGTTTGAGATGATTCAAAGTTTGTATATCCTGCAATATATAGTGAAGCTCTGTTTATATAGAAATGTAGTATTTGATGTGTATTCAAAGGTGGAGGAAAATTGGAAAGTTAGGAAAAAGTAATTTACATGGTTTTGGGTTTCCAGGGAAATCCTGGATCCCACTTTTATAGTTAGATGCAGGGGCCTTTACCTAAAATCTGGGGAGGGGTGCCCTCATGTCTGCTATTTTTTTTTTTTTTTTAAGAGAATTAGTTGTTGGAATGCATGGTTTGGGGAGGGGTCACAAACTGTAAATATCTAATTTTGTAAACAAGTTTGTCAATTAATGTATATAGATAGTTTGTGTGAGTACTTCAGTTCAGATGCAGATGTAATAATACTGAATGTTTAATATGTAAGCATTCCACTGTATAAAACAATTTGTAACAGTTTTGTCTAGAGACTTTTGGTGTTTTCATGATGTTGTGACTTGCTGCATTGTGGTGACAAATGATCAGCTGTAAAACGTAAACAGACTATTGTCATTAACAAGCAGACATCACGTGTGTAATTTGTAGTGAATAATTAATTTGCAACTTAAGGTGATGGAATTGAATGTTTGTTGTATAAAACTGAAAAAAAAGATTGGACCTGTAAAAAGACAATTATTGTAACCAAAATCAGTGTCATGAACTATGTATAGATGTTGTATGTAACGAAAGCTTGTGTAAGTACATTGTATAATTGTAAAAGTCATTATGGTTGATTGATTGTAATCTGTTTGTGTTGACATTATGTGTATATACAACCTGCTTAGATTAATGACGGATTCAAGCAATTTTAACTGTGTAAAATTAAGTGAATCCTGGGGAGGGGTTGTAACAGCCCTCATACCTGAACTTTAAATAGAATTGTATTTAATGAAGTATTTGTAGTGAGCTAAAGTTTGCTTGAATATGATCTGGTATGTTTGTTTTGCGATTTCTTGTAAATCAGTATATATAGACTTTATTTTATGAAAATAAATTATTTAAAGGCCATTTAATATGTTTAAGAACCAAATTGTGTAAGAGAATTGCTTAAATGTTTGTAATTCCAAGTATTAATGCAAGTTACGATGTCTAAAGGACCATTTTCTACAGTTTAAAATGATTTCTGTAAATAATTTTGTGTTTAAGTGTCTTTAATTTCAATTTCTGACCATTTTGTAATGATGTTAAGTGATTATGTATTAATTCTGATTGTTTTTAATATGTTTAATTGTTTGAATAGTTGTTAATGTTCAAGAAATATCTCGTGGAAGCTTTTGAAGTGTTGGGGAAATTTTGATAGAGCCTATATAAAGAAATCAGCAGAAGGACAGTTAATTTATACAGATTCACTTTAACTGCCAAGGACTGCGTTAGTAGTATCTCTGGATTGTATCTATGCATGTCAACAATATCATTGATGTTGTTTGGTGAAAATAAATAAAGTCTAAACTGAAATAACTTGTGGACTACTTTATTACTATATTAATTAAACTACCAAAGCACCTGACAACGTGACCACTTTAAGCATCAAATTAAAAAAAATTCTTTCTTAATTTACGACTTTACCCAATTAGACATTAATCTCTAAAATGATATGTCATTTACCGATTTCAGTTAGGTATCGAAGGAGATAAATGGCTCGTAATACACACACACACATATATATATATATATATATATATATATATATATAAAAACATGTAGAAATAATATTGATACTTTTGCCCTTTAAGGGTCAAATTCCAAAAAATTCAATTTATAAAATACGGTGTGAACAAAGCGGACACCTTGGCCTTTAAAACGATACCTCATTTACCGATTTTAGTTTGGAGTCAAGCGAGGGAAGTTTTAGAAATGCTGATATTTTTGCCACTTAAGGTTTGAATTTTTAGAAAGTTCTTTCTTAAAATCTGATATGTTCAAAGCAGATACTATAATAATTTAAACGATACACCATTTGTCGATTTCGTTTAGATATCAGTGGAGATAAATGGCTTGTGATGGAAAAATGCTTCGTAGAAATATTAATACTTTTGCCCTTTAAAGGTCGAATTTTGAAAAATTCCTTTCTTAAAATATTGTGTAACAAACAGAAGACCTTATGAAGATCTCAGTCTTTAAAATGATACCTCGTTTATCAATTTTGTTTAATTATCAAGGGAGTTAAATGACACAAAAATGCAGTTTAGAAATATACATTTTTGCACTTTTGCACTTTGCACTTTTGAATTATGGAAAATACCTTTCTTAAAATATAATGTCACCACAGCGAAGACCTTACTCTTTAATTTGATACCTCATTTATCTATATCGGTTAGGTATGAAGGGAGATAAATGGCTCGTGACACAAAAATGTGTTGTAGAACCAATGATACTTTTTCCCTATAAGGGTTGAATTCCAAAAAAATTCTTCCTTAATATATGTCGTCACCAAAGCCGAGACATTACTCTTCATAATCCAACTTCATTTATAGATTTCGGTTAGATATCCAGAGAGATAAATGGCTCGAGACACAAAAAAAGCATTTTAAAATTATTGACATTTTTGCCTTTAAGGGTTGAATTACGAAAAATTAATTTCTTCTGATTTAATGTTACCATGGCGGAGACCTTACTCTTTGATATGATACGTCATTTATCTATATCGATTGGATATGAAGGGAGATAAATGGCTCGTGACATAAAAACGCGTTGCAGAAATATTGATACATTTGCCCTTTAAGGGCCAAATTTCGAAAAATTCCTGTCTTAATATATGATGTCACCAAAGTGGAGATTTTAATCTTTAAAATTATACTTCAGTAAACGATTTTAGATAGGTATCCACGGAGATAAATGACCCGTAAAACAAAAAATGGCATTTTAGAAATATTGACATTTATGCCCTTTAAGTGGTTGAATTCTGAAAAAAAAAATCCTTTCTTAAAATATGATGTGACCAAGGTGGAGACCATAAGCTTTAATATGACACCTCATTCACTGTTTTCAGTTGGGCATGAAGGGAGATAATGGCTTGTGACAGAAAAACACCTTATAGAAATAATATATATGCTATTAGTTGGAGGTTGTGGTCAAGTTGAAATGTTGGCTGAACCAGAATGAAACTGAATCACTTTATTAAAGCATGATGGATTTAGTTTCATAATTTATGTGCTGTAACATTAAGTTCCTAGTTAATTTTTAATTTCATTGTTTCATGTTGGTTTCGTCATTAACTCAATAGCACCTAAAAGTTCCAAATGTATGACAATATAAACTACAATTGGAAATGTATATTAAAAAATCAGGGTAATGAACATTATTTTATAAAATTATATTCAAACAACTGTAAATAATAAATTAGAAGAGCACTGCATTCAACCCTTTCATTTATATATCAATGCTAGTTGATATATAATCACCATTTTACTTCTTTCCATTGATACAGCTTTAAAATAAATAAATTTAAGAACAGATTTATATTTTCTATTCCAGAGCTATTAATTTTTAGGCCTTTTAAACACAACAAATCATTGAATATGTTTTAATGTGCTTGCTTTGATCAAGCAGTGCATTCGATATCTGTGAAAAACAATGAGTAAAGGTGACAGTACCAGCTATGAAGTAGGAGATTCTTTGGTGTTGGTAAAATGTGAACCGATAAAGACAATTCTCAAATTATCTACTTGTTTTAAGATTATTATTACACTTTGATTCATGTATTCTGATTATTTTAGTGTACTAAACTAAATAAATAAATAATTGAGACCAAAGAATAAAACAGAATCCAAGCACGATTGTAGTGTAATCTTTTGTCAGTGTTTCTTGAAATGAATGTTCATCTCAAATACAGACTGATCTGTGCACATATTTCTCCTATCTTGTCATAATTTCTCGCTCCGTTCGTCGGTGGATGTAAGTCATAGATTATTTTTGCAGATTTTAATATGGACCATAAGATCTAAAAATTTGAAAACACCATCCAAATTGCGAAAGTTTTTGCGTGATACTACTTCAGATCTTCAGACACACACAGATTTATAACAGAATAGATGAAGAGACATTAGTGAAAGATCTAAGGGACAGCATAACTTAGCTTTGTGTCCGGGTTAGAAGCACTAATGTGAAGCCGAGTTCAAAGTTAGACTTTAGATAAGACTTTCACTAAATACTTGACTGAAGAACACAAGCATCATTTAGCATAACTTCATTAAAGCTAAATTAAAAATTCAACTTACTAAGAGTAAAGTTGAGTAATACTAACTTAGTAAGACTGATAATTGTGGAGCCTGTTAGAAAATTAAACCTGAAAGATATAAGAGCAGAAGAAATGGTTGAATTAGTTTATGTTACATCTAATGGAGCCATTATAATTGTGAATGACAAATTTTGAGCTTTCCAAGAATAAGGACAATTTGCAAACTAGTGGTGGTAAGACGTTTAAAAACACTGAAAGTTACACTATAATGAAAAATAAGAGTAACATGGCGGAGGTTAGTAACAATACTGACAAACATAGTTAGGAACATAACTTAAAACCAGAGTTAATTGAAGACTAGAAACACTCATAGGAATACCTTTTTAGAAACGAGGGTGGTTTGTAAAGTTCTTGTAGTGGAATAGAAAGAAATGACTTACCTCAGTGAAACTGTTTTATTTTTCAATGTTCTCCCTGTACACTAATGCACCTGGTCCAGTGATGTTCAAATGCCTCGATCCCATCTTGAAAATAGATTCCTCCACACCTGCAAAATTCCCCTCAACTTTGGCCGTCAGATTTTCATATGAAGAGAATCTCCATCCACCAAGGAAAATTTTGAACTTGGGAAAGAGATGCAAGTTGATGGAGCTAAATCAGGTGATTAAAGCAGGTGTGATAACAATCTGATCATGTATTTTTGCCTTGGCAACGACACTTGTGTGAGGGTGGGCACTGTCTCAATGAAAGATGACATTCTTCTCTGCTAAACCTGTTGTTTTTTTTGTTTTGTTTTTGGCACATCTTTTGCTTCAGTTGGCCCAGGAGGTTGTTCTGTAATTGTTTGTTCAGTGGGAAGATAATCTATCAACAGAATACCTTCCGCATTCCAGAAAACTGATGCCATGACCTTTCTGGCTGACCGTGTTGTGTTAGCTTTCTTTGGTGTTGGTGATTCAACACGTTTCCACTGCTTTGACCATTGTTTTGCTTCTACGGTATATAGTAGAGTTCGATCGAAGGTTCGGCTTTGGCTATGGCCACCTTCGGCCAAAAAAAAAAATATGCACCTTCAGACCCGCACATTCGGCTTCGGCCAAGTTCAGCTGAATGTTTAGCCGAAGCCGAAGTCTCACATTCAGCCGCAGAAAATGAACGAACGTAGCGCACCAAAGATAAAGAACCATTTGGAAAAAAATCATAAAAATGAGTGTAAAGTCTATTGTGAAGCCAGTGTTAAATACTAAAACTTGATTAAATTTAAAAAACAGAGATCTTGTATGGACTCCAAGATTTTAAAAAGGAAATTTCACTCTCTACTTTACGCGATATCATAGAAAAAAGTAGCGCCACCATGACCCGATAATCATCCGATTTCTTTGCGGATTAATGTATTACGTATGGACCTCATCATCGTAAACATGTTCCCATACAACCTGTTTGAAAGAGAAGCACTTCCCAGACTTAATTTTACTGATCCTCAAACTTGACCAAAGTAGAAACAAAAGCAAGAGAAATATTTTAGAAAGCCAGCTACGTACGAAAAAGTAAACAGTAAAGTTACATTGCTTTTAGAAACAGGCTGAATGGATTAGTTTTACCACGAACATATGAAGTGATCAAGCAAACACATTTTTTAGTGTCACGGCACATAGCATTTCCAAAGGTTCCAAACAGAAAAAAATTAGACTGGCTGTTAGTGTGGTGGAAGATCATTCAGGGCAATATATTGCACAAAAAAATCACTGAAACTGTTACCAAATACAATACAAAAGAAAATATTCATAGAGGTATACGTAATAATGCTTCAAATATGAATGCAACTATGCGCTGTTGATACTTCGTTTTTATTGGTGGTGTTGCTCACACTCTACAGCTCATGATTCAACATGCAATTTTTAAAGATATTGCTATAATGGGAATAGTGAAAAAGTGTCGTAAAACGTAAGAAGAGTGAACAAGCCAATCAATATCTTAATAAACAGAACAGAAAAATGTAGTAAATCTGTATATGTCAGAACGTGGTGGAATAGAAATTCCAACTGCAGAAGAAAGGATACAAATGAACAACTTTATAACCGAAGTATTTTTATCAAGCAACAACTTATATTCCTAGCGATTTATCATCAGTATCTTTAATTGTATCATTGATTGCCATCTTAAATTCAAAACTTGCTCACAAGGAAGAAGACTGTTTATATAGTACTGCTCAAAAGCCGCTTGTGTGGGTCTGTTAACAGGAGATCTGCTTTCGTAAGAAAAACTTACAGTTATTGATTGCCACTCTAATCGATCCATGGTTTAAAAAGTAAGTATTTGACTAGCGACGAAATTGTAAATACGAAGACTGAAATTTTGGCATTTCTACATCAAAACTGTGCACTGACAAGCTCTACTATTATAAATCTGTAAACAAGCTGCATATGTCTATTTGAACGGGAGCCGCGCAGAAACTACCGCAGCAATATGGATGGTGCTTTCAAATTTTTAGACCTAATGGTACCAATTAAATTCTGCGAAAATAACTAATGACTTACATGTACCGAATGATGGAGGAAATAATTAAATACATTTCTAGATATAAAATTAAGAGATAGGGATCACACTGTAATTGAGATTTTCACTGTTTGCACAAAAACATGAAAAAATATCACACTACTAAGCTTAGAATTCCGACTAATATTTTGATTTTGAATATTTAGTTTTCAGTTTTTTTGAATGCAGTAAATAAATGGAATACCTGAATCAGAAGTAATAATCATTACTAATATTTCATTTACTGTAAAAATGATGAATTTGAAGCAGTTGACCAAAAACAACTATACTAATTACTGAATTGTTTATATTTTATTTATCTTTGGACATATTTTCCCGGTTTCATGAATTTTGATAAGTATAATTAAATAGGAATCATTATTCAAACCACTACATAATATATTAACGCTTTAATATAAGGAACAGAATTGTAATATTTATGGTAGGTAAATTTGTGCTTAATATCGATAATACAGGGTTTTCACTATACCCTATTGCCGCAATTTGATAGAGATAAACAATTATATCGCTTACCGGTAGTTCTCGAGATATCGCAAGTCAAAATCAGTTATATGTACAGTTCCTTGTGCCTTTGGCGCCGTTTTTAATCTGCTCCAGGCCGCATTTCACCTAACCACAAGAACAATCTCTACATGGCCATACACCAATGTATTATTTCGTGTGTTTTAGTACTTTTGCAGTTCTAACTGAAGTTGTATTTTGAAATTAATTGTTATAATTTATGCTATCCGTACTCTGAATCCTGAAATAGACAATGTTGTCATTTCCAAAAATATTTAGCGATGCATTTCATGTGTTTAGGTGTATTTGCATCCTTTGATTTTGAAGTGGCAATATCAGTATAGATTGTGGTTAGGTTGACATGCAACCTGAACCTGAATGTTCTTGGAACAAGAAAAGGCATGAGGAATTCAGTTATTGTTAATAATTAATAAGCTACTTTAATGAGTGCAATGTTAATGATGATGAGTAGGGTTCGGATCTTTAGGAAAAGTCATATTTTTTTCCTGCCTTCTTTTTGACCTGAAATGCAGAAATAAACACTGATTCGATGTTTCTGATTGTATTTAAGTGTATTTTATATAGCCTATAAATGCATATTTGGGCCATTTTCCTAATTATGGTCATATTTCAGCAATTTTTATGGTCATATGGTCATATTTTGAGAAAAAAACTGGTAATTTTTGATAGAAGTTGTAGATGAAAAGAAATTAAGATAATTATTCAGAGAAATATATTCCTGTTATACATTGGACAAAGAAACGAAACTAATTGTAACTAAATTGTTCATAATTCACCAGCCAAGAATTAAAGTTATAAATTATTCTCACTCTCTAAACGTTAATGTTCCGCCCGCTTTTTAAATTCGACTATGCAGCAGCAGCATGCCTGTGTCGAGCCGCATCAATCAATGTCTCACTTCCGACGGTATCGCGGGAATTGAGTCCACTGCAGTGACCCACCGATGAGTTGAGAGGAATCAATTGTCTTCCTATGATTCAGTACGGCGAAACTGCTGCTTAACGGTAAACCCGTCCCTACCTGGGTCAGGTATTCCCCACATACCAGACTCTCCGCGTCGAAACAAACACAAAGCCTTCAGCCACTCACGCACTGTCACCAATGCTTTTGAAAATAATCCTGAACCAGTGTTAAATCTGCAGAGGATCAGTGAGTACCACCATGCCGAAAACAAAACTTTCTGAAAGTGTAAAGTTACGGAGTTACGTAAAGGAATTTGGAGAGGAGTATTTTAGCACAGATGAAAGAGTTCTTTTCTGTAAATTATGTGAAACTAAAGTGAATGCAACAAAGCAATTTCATGTGCAGCAGCACTGCAATACATCAAGACACAAGAATAACGTAATACGACATTCAACTCGGCAAAGCAAACAGCGACTTTTCTTGGATACATCTACAGCTTCGTCGTCTTCCAAATTATCAATTTATTCTAAAGAACTCTGTGAAATGATGGTATCAACCAACATCCCACTTAATAAAGTGATCAATGAGCATTTCAAATTGTTCTTGGAGAAATACACAACACAGACGATTCCAACCGAATCAACATTGAGGAAGAACTATTTACCGTCTTGTTATGAAAATGTATTGCAGGCAATCAGAACTAAGATAGGCACCAATAAGATCTGGATATCAATGGATGAAAGTACTGATGCTTGTGGGAGATACGTTGTAAATGTTATTGTTGGAACCCTACTTTCTGACAGACCGGGTGATATATTTTTACTGGACTGTGAAGCTCTTGAATCAGTAAACCATTCAACAATTGCCGTCCGTTTCGACAACGCAATGAAACTGTTATGGAGCGGTGAAGTTAAGTGAGAACATGTCTTACTATTTGTGACCGACGCTGCGCCGTACATGGTAAAGGCTGGGAAATGTCTGAAGATGTTGTATCCTTCGATCGTGCATTTAACCTGTCTCGCTCATGGATTACATAGAGTTGCCGAGGAAGTAAGACTAAATTTCCCTGATGTTGATAGGTTAATATCAAATGTAAAAAAGATTTTTGTTAAAGCTCCAATGAGAGTGGCAAAATTTAAAGAAGACGCACCTTCCGTTCCTCTTCCATCACAACCAGTACTTACTCGTTGGGGCACATGGCTCGATGCAGTTAGCTATTACTGTGAATATTATGAAAACATACGGAAAATAGTTTCTAATTTTGATAGCAGTGAAGCATCTTCCATAAAAATTGTCCAAGAACTCTTTTCCAGTAATTTGTTCAGAAATTTGGCGTACATAAAGTCAAGTTTTTCAGGTATCACAACTGTGATTTCGCGTCTTGAAAAAATTGGTCTAGAACTGAATGAAAGTTTGGCGGTCGTTAAAAGTGTGGAAACCGAAATAGGCCAAGCAGGGGGCAGTGTGGCTAGTTTGCTGAAAAACAAATTTGATAAAGTGTTGTGTGGGAATAAAGGATATAAAACAATTTGTAAAATTAGTGAAATTTTACATGATGGCGAATCTGTTTTGACTGAAGACGACCCACAATTAAATTGCAGTGACCTGACTCTGTTTAAGTACGCTCCCGTCACATCTTGCGATGTCGAACGAAGCTTCTCACACTACAAGACAGTTTTAAGTGACAACCGGAGAAAATTCCTCTTCGAGAACTTGAAGATGCATGTGGTGATATACTGCAATGCTGGCATCAAACAAGAATAAAAAATGGTATGTACACTAATTCGCAACAAATGTATAGTAAATTTCCATTTTTAAAAGTAAAATTCTAGTAATCCATTCTTTTACAGGGACAAGAAAAACACTTCCAATAAAATTAATTTGCCAATCGTACAGTGAGTGCATAGAAGCAAATTATGCTGTCTACTTGAAAGCGACACAGCTACATAAAATAAATTATGTACATTTGAGCATTTTTAATGAATAAAAAATTTAATGTTTGGTCATATTTCGTCTCTTTTAGGTCATATTTACCCATTTTTAAGGTCATATTTGCCTGCATATTTCGCGATTTTTTGGGTCCTAAAGATCCGAACCCTAATGATGAGTAATCCTCAAAACAAACCAACCGTTCTGCAGGTCTAGCCTACATTTTCATGTGGCAATGACGACATATTTTTTCTGGTCCGTGCCGTATTTCAATCTAACCACTTCAATTTTGAGTTACGATGAAGAATGTTGGCTCGAAATTCGGGTGGATGCATAGAAGTTATAAGCAAGAAATACATGTCATTACCCACGGCATGAGAATGTAAACATACGGCTTATGAAAATTTGCCAGAAATTTTAAATTCTTTGTTGTAAATGCTATCATTGGCGGCAAAGATATTTTTATAAATGGCCATTGAATATAAGGTAAAAACTATAGTAGACGGTAAAATTCATGTTGCCTTGTGTCTAAGGTACATTTGTTTTTGCATTTATAGGCAGTTTCTATCCTCCGGAAAATGTGTCCCAAATTTATGACCAAGAGGACAACTGATTCTCGGTACATCCTTATAGGACCGTTAGCGATAATGTTACACATAGCTTTTATTTCCTTATTTTCATATATTATGTTAAAATGTATGTACAACAAAAAAACTTTAAAAGTATAGAATGAAAACGGAATCTAAGGCAGTAACTAAACAAAAGGAAAATCTTTAAATTAAATCCATATTTTTTGCTTCTCAGAATTAATATTTGATACTAAACTAAAAAGCTCAGATTATTTCTATACATGCCAAGACCCATGTGTGCAAAGCAGCGTGTAAATGCTAGTAACAAATAAAACAGATCATTTGGATGTGGATGTTGGTGAACCTGGACCCTCCTGTTCAACATCAAATTCTACTCCAGAAAACAAATCCCCAGCAGACAATTTATGGGATATCCTTAACAAAATCACTTTGACTGAGAATGAATTGGAATACAACATTTTACGCTTTTAGCAGGCATCATATTAATGAAATATTCCACTTAGTTTTTCGGGATTCGCGCTGCTTTATTCGATGTATTACTACCTGAACAGCTGACACCCGCTGTCGGTAACCAACACAATTAGCGAGATCAATGACGGAGTGGTGGGAAAACTGTCACAAGTGATACTTCCCTTGTATACAGCCCTGATGAAGGCCCCAGGTTGGGCTCCGAAACGTCGGTAGTAATACATCGAAAAAAGCAGCGCGAATCCCGAAAAAGTAAGTGGAGTATTTCATTAATGAATTGGAATATTCGGACAGCTGTCACCTGCCGTTTGAAGAACATTTTATTTGTTATTTAAAATAACCTTTGCTGCAGAGGACCACTAATATTTTTCAATATCGGGCATCCAGTCCGTATATTTATTTACAAGCGATAACAACCAAATATTTATCAGCTCCTCCCACCAGTCTTCAAAGTGAACAATTGTTCAGTGCTGCTGGTCAAATCTACGAAGGAAGAAGAGCTAATTTAAGCAGCGAAAATGTTGAGAAACTATTCGTTTTAGCTTATAACATCAGGCTGTTTCGGGTGTCCAGCCTAATGGTGGTGTAAAAACACGACGTTTCAACAGCTGACTCTGCTGTCTTTATCAGGTATCTTGCAGTTGTTGTCAGCTGACTGTCTCTGCCTCAAATGGCTTGGCCACCCATCGAACCTCCTTTATACCTTTCGTTGGAAGGCCCACTCGCTCAGATTAGTCGAGAGCATTGGCTTTCTAGGCGACCCGCTGCTGTCACCGACTGGCGCCACTTGCCACTTCCCGCCTGAATGTGCTGGCGGTCCGAGAAGCTGGTGTGTCCACTTCTGATTGGCCATGACCGCTGGCTTAATCCGTGGTCCGCTGCGATGCCCCACTTGTGTCATTTGCTTGTGAAGATCTGCTACGCTCTTGTCAGAGATCGCTAATGATAGGTTTCCAGGCTTCGCTCAGAAAGAGCCCACCGTCCCTATTTATGTTGTCATTTAGCCGGATCTCGAACGCCTCGCTTATGACGGAGTCCCAGAAGGAAGAGGGCCTGACCAGCACTGCTATTTTATTGAACTCTATCCTGTGTTCATCGTCGAAGGCATGTGCGGCTATCGCAGACATTTCCAGTAGCATCAGCCTCAGGTGTCGTTTGTGTTTGATAAGACGCTCTTCGATCGTTCTGATGGTCTGACCGATATACACTTTACCGCATTCACATGGTATGGAATAAATCCAAGGTGTCCTCAAGTCTAAGTCATCTTTTACCGACCGTAGCATATCACGAATCTTGTGTTAGGGTCAAAGCGTATACCGGGGTTGCATATCGGCTTGTACACCTAAACTTGAAGTCTTCCAAAATGTTACCAAAAGTTCGGGAAAAGTTCTATAACCGTGAAAAACCTTGGAGAATGCTAACTGTAATGATGAAAACGGCCGCCACTCACAGAATTAACCTCCTGTAAGAAAGGTACTAAGTTAGAAATAAAAGTTGAATTCAGGATCACTAAAGGATATATTCTTAAAATTTTCACTGCATTTACATAAAGTCACAGTTAGCAATGGCAATTGGAGTTAATCATTAACCGAAGAACACAAGTCATGAAACAGAACAGACCGCTACCCCCCGAATGAAAGTAAAAGTTAAAGTTCCCGCACTGATGAACACATGTCGTCAAAGTTCAGAGTTCGACGGTTGGCAATGGCGACAGTCAGCCATGTTTGTTCCGGTCTCCCATGATCACCCGAGAGCCGGTCTCACTCAAATCCGCTAAACAAAGTGCTACATGTTACCGCGACCAAGTGCTTCAACAAACTGCCAGGAAGCGAGCGGCCGGCCTAGCTTTATCAGAAATGGCCTACTGACCTAGAAAACAGTCTATCTAGAAAAAATTTTGTTAACTGAGAGCTTCCAGAAAATCGCAAGATGTAGAGCGTAATGAGACAAGTGTAGTGATGTGGTTGGTTTTGTTCTTATAGCTTCCAGACCGGTGTAAATGATTTTTAAAAGTTGGTTAATTGGAAAGCTCACATGTTTATAGTATTGCCGAACGTCATGTCCGGAATATGAATTTGATAAAGTTTAAAGTATCCAGTTTATACTGTGTTTGAAGTGTTCCCCAGCTTCTCCTGAGTTCAGTGGTGTAAAAATCTTTTAAATCGGTTTAGGATGTCAAAAGTTATTGAATTTCTAAAATTTGCTGATTTCCTGGTGGTGCAAGATTTTCTTCACTTTTTATTTAAAGTCGGTTGTGGCCTGAAACTATTTTTAAAAAGTACCTTTATTTTATTTAAGTGCTTTAGAAAAGTTTTTGGTTTGTGAAATATATTGGCCAGATAGAATTTTAAATTACAAGTTGGTTGCTACTACGTCACAGGAAAACGGATTTTCATTTATTTATATCTTCTGATTATTAGTTTATGGCTATTGGAAACTTAAAGAATATTGACTGGCCGGTTATTTAGCTTGTTTAAATCTACTTTTAAAACTCAGGAACTACTTAGATGTGCTAGAATTTAATATTGAAATTACCACATGTGGTGATGCTTTAAAAATCATATTTACTGCTTTAAATCAGTCTAGAACTGCGAGTTATTGGTGAATTTAATATTAAATGGTGAAAGTATTATTATTAAAGTGCTTTACAGTGGTCAATTATGTGGAATATCAGTGATGTGGTTGTTTAACCAAACCTTTTGTACTTTACTTCAGAATTATTATGGATTACACTCATTTAGGTAAGTTTATGTTTTATATTTTATTAGCAACTTCTTATTTAAGGTTGTTATGTGTTGTTTATTTACTTTTCTGAACCTAAAGTGTTGTTATCTCGATTTCAAACTATGGTATCATGTACTGAATGTTAACCTCAAACTTCGTCGGATCTTAACTGAATATTGAAAATAAGGAGTAAGGTAGCTTACACTTGGTGGGAGGCCGGAAGATACTTTTAATTCTATACCATGCCAGGATTCCTGGCGAGACACATGGCAAGGGGAAAGATGTGGTCACATCCCAACCTGCCACTTGATTCATGTGGATTACATAGAACATTTTTTAATCCTTTACAAAAATTTTAGCTTAGCAGACAGAATATATAGATTATTTAGTTTACGAAAAACTACATGTCGAGTTCTAAAACTGCCATCTCAGCATGATGGAAGTCAAAAATTTCGTTTGTTGCATTAAATATGAGGTCTATCTTTCAGCAAGAACTGGTAAGCGATATGTTTTTAAATCTTGCTTGGAATTATGTCCTTAGTGCCACTCGTATTATAGTCCATCCTTTCATAACCTACTCAATTTTCCTTCTGTCTTTAAGCTGGGTCTACAAGGCCATGATAACTTGCTGCCGATCTGAGATTCTCCTACTCCAAAAACACCTACAATATCTCTGGCTAACTTAAGTTACTTCTCCTTTTAATAGCCACCAAATCTGTCTCCCTTCCCTCTTCTACCACTCAGTGACCCTAACTTTTAAACCCATTACAGTAAGTTAGTTTTCAGTTATTCTTTCCCAACTATAGACGATTTTTCTGATGACATCAAATAAAGGCAAATTGAAAGATGAAAATAAACAATTCATCTGATAATCATAAATAAATTATCTTTGATACACATTTATTTAGTTGTTAATTGAACAGTCAATTAAGGATAAAAACCGACATACTGCAACTATGAGCGGACAAATTTTCTCCCCTATGATCTTATGATTTAAAGTTAACTAAACCACTCGTGCAAAAAATTTCGCTAATAAAATACAGTAAATAGTGAGGTTGAATGTTAGTAATACAGTGAAAAGTAGAACTGCACTTTGCAGCAAATATTTATTTGATTAGTGTAATAGGTACGTATCAAAACATATTACGAAACTGTTAGGCAAATTTAAAAAACACTGTATGTACGACAAAATGAATCAGAAACAGGAGGGTCTAATTCGGAGAACGAGCTTAACAACACAATTAGAAATGACGATAGTAAAAAATTTGATATCCATCCTGAGGAAATCATGAAGGAAATAAGAAAGCTGAAAAAACATAAAGGGGCTGGTGAAGATAATATTACTACAGATATCTTAAAGATAGCCGGATGTGACATTGTACCTTATCTTGAAATATTATTTAAATTGAGTCTAGACACTTGCTGCTTACCACAGGACTGGAAAAGTGCAATAGTAGTACCGGTACATAAGGGAGGGGTGAGAAATAGAGTTGAGAATTACAGGCCAATCAGTTTGACATCAGTGGTAGGTAAATTAATGGAAAGATTGATATGCAACCACATCAGAAATATATGTGAGGAACGTAATTGGTTTTCAAGCAGGCAACATGGTTTCAGGCAAGGATATTCATGCGAATCTCAGTTATGGGATATATGCAAGATATTTCAGATGAAATGGACAAGGGAGGCCAAATTGATAGTGTAGCACTAGATCTGTCTAAGGCGTTTGACAGAGTAAGCCATAAAATGGTAGTAAATAAGGTAAAAACCATTGGAGTGGATAAGAAAGTGATTTGCTGGGTAGAAGAATTTTTAAAAGGTAGAAAACAGAAAGTTAGGGTAGGAAATGTAGTATCAAAAGAAGTGGAAGTAAAAATGGGTGTGCCACAGGGTAGCGTATTGGGACCATTGCTATTCATTATTCTAATGAATAATTGTGTAGCCTGTTTACAATCTGAAATTAGATTGTTTGCAGATGACATAATGCTGTATAAAAGAATCAAAACGATAGAGGATTGTAAACAGTTGCAGGGTGATCTGGACAGGATATCTAATTGGGTTAGTAAACATGGAATGAAGATAAATGCAAAGAAGAGTCAGCTTATTAGATACACAAATAAAAAACAAAAGGTTAATTATGAATATAAGGTGGGGAAAGAATTGCTTGCTGAAGACTTGAAATGCAAATATCTTGGAATTACTTTTGATAACAAACTTAACTGGGCAGGACACATAGGACAGGTGGTAGGAAAAGGTTTCAGAGTTCTGCACTTGTTGGAGAGAGTTATGAGGGGATGTACGAGAGAAGTCAAGGAATTGGGTTACAAAACTTTGATCAGACCATTGCTCGAATATGGTAGTGTAGTATGGGACCCTCATTTTACGTATCAAATACAGGAGTTGGAGAGGGTGCAAAGAAGGGCTGCTAGATTTGTTTCTGGAAATTATCGCAGAATGCAATCAGTGACGGATATGATAAAGGAGCTGGAATGGGATTCATTGCAAGACAGGAGGAGGATGAGGAGGGTCATGGGAGTGTACAGGGCATATACTGGTGATGAGGCATGGAAAGATATTGGAGTAGGTATGAAAAGTAGTGCATGGAAGGGAAAAGATGACCATGACCACAAGCTGGCACTCGATTTCAGGCACAAGGGTGTGGGAAGATTCTCTTTTTTAGGTAAGGGTGTCAGGGATTGGAATGAGTTACCAAGAGAAACGATGAATAATTTACCGAAAACTTTGAAGGAATTTAAAGAAAAAATTTGTAGAGGGCAAATGTAGGTGGGTGCAGGATAGGGGGAAGATAGCTGTGTAGGGAAATTGCCACCGGAGCCTGTGCTCCATTGCAATTAAATTAAATTTAAAAAAAAAATTAAATTAAACTGTCACTGACCCTAACAGAATGCAACCAACCTGAACCAATTGCACACAGATATCAACATCTCTATTATATATGCTGCTGTGTGAATAAAATGTTTACACTGGAATTGTATAGCAAATCAAAAATGTTTCCTTAACAGAAAAAAATATCTGAAAAGCTACTTATTGTATAAAAAACAGTTTATCAACATTTCAGCGATACCACTGCTACAATCTGAGACTCTGAACTGTTTCATACACGTGACCACTTTAAGCATCAAATTCCAAAAAATTCTTTCTTAATTTATGATTTTACCTAATTGGAGACATTAATCTCTAAAATGAAATGTCTTTATCGATTTCGGTTAAGTATTGAAGGAGATAAATAGCTCATAATAAAAACTAAAAAAATATTGATACTTTTGCCCTTTAAGGGTAAAATTCCAAAAAAACTCCTTTTATAAAACAATATGGTGTGACCAAAGCAGACAGGGTTGAATTTAAAGAAAGTTCTTTCTTAAAATATGATGTGTCCAAAGCTAATACTATAATATTTTAAACGATACCCTGTTTATCGATTTAGGTTAGATATCAATGGAGATAAATGGCTCGTGACGGAAAAATGTATTGTAGAAATATTAATACTTTTGCCCTTTAAGGGTCAAATTTTGAAAAATACCTTTCTTAAAATATGGTGTAACCAACCGAACACCTCAGTCTTTAAAATGATACATTGTTCAACAATTTTGTTTAATTATCAAGGGAGATAAATGACTCGAGACTCAAAAACGCATTTTAGAAATACTGATATTTTTTACCTTTAAGAGTTAAATTCAGAAAATTCCATTCTTAAAACATGATGTGACCTTGGTGGAGTCCTTAATCTTTAGAATGATACCTCATTTATCTATCTCGGTTATATATTCATCGAGATATATGAGTCATGGCACAAAAATGCGTTGAAGAACCATTGATAATTTTTCCCTTTAAGGGGTAAATTCTAAAAAAATCTTTTTTAGTATATGATGTCACCAAAGCTGATAAACTAATCTTCATAATCCTACTTCATTTATCGATTTTGGTTAGATATCCAAGTAGATAAATGGCTCGGGATACAAATAAAGCATTTTAAAAATATCGACATTTTTGCACTTTAAAGGTTGAATTACGAAAAATTAATTTCTTCTGATTTAATGTTACCATGGCGGAGACCTTACTCTTTAATATGATACCTCATTTATCTATATCGGTTAGATATGAAGGGAGATAAATGGCTCGTGACAAAAAAACTCCTAGCAGAAATATTGATACTTTTGCCCTTTAAGGGTCAAATTTTGAAAAATTCCTGTCTTAATATATGATGTTACCAAAGCGGAGATCTTAATCTTTTAAATGATACTTCATTAAACGATTTCAGATAGGTATTCAAGGAGATAAATGACTTGTAACACAAAAAACGGCATTTTGGAAATGTTGACATTTCTGCCCTTTAAGGATTGAATTCTGAAAAAATCCATTCTTAAAATATGATGTGACCAAGCTGGAGACCATAAGCTTTAATATGACACCTCATTCATTTGATTTTGGTTAAGTATGAAGGGAGATAATGGCTTGTAACAAAAAAATACCTTATAGAAATAATATATATGATGATAGTGTGGCAGAAATACTTCAGTATCATGAAATACACACACAATAGGTCGACGTTTACCTACCCGGAAGGCTCCCCACGCAAACACTTTTCCATCTTCCGTTAGTGCTGCTGTATGAGAATCACCAGCTGTAATCTGGACCACGTGTCCTTCAATATTTACTTTTCCTGGAACAGTTTCTGATCCAAGTTTACTTGTATCTCTTCCCAGGGCTCCTTCATCATTGCATCCGAATGTAAAAATCTGCAAATAAATATATTACCAGCATGATCAATATCATCAACCTAAGTCAGATGAATGACATACTTGAAATTATATATAAACCTAAATTTGTTTTCATAACCTCGCATCAAAAATATAAGTTGACTACAGCTTTTATTCAGTAACGTATGAGAATTAAAAAACGTAACATTTTTCATTTTAGAAACTTACCTCTCCCGATTTTGTGAGGCATACTGTATGCATACCCCCTGCACATATGTCTACAACATTTTCCAATTCCTTGACAACAGCTGGATTGGTTCGTTCAAGTACATCTTCCCCAAGACCTAACTGCCCAACATCTCCCTGACCAAATGTCAGAACAAATCCACATTCTTTACCATCTTGAGGTTCTGGATTTGGAAGAAGTGCTAGAAAAATTGTTTTCCTTATTAATAATTATCTTAAAAACAATAAAAAAAATATTTCATCAATGATTCATGTAAGCATTACAGCAGACAGTTCTGTCTCTCTTTGGATTCAACCGTTGCAGACGAGAGTAAATTTTTAAATTCAAAAAGTCTAATTCCTCTTTTACATCAACCTTTACAGATGGAAAAAAGAGTTTCATAAATATAGTTTTGTTTTCTACAATGTTACATCAAAGACAATACATAGCACTAAACCATGGTTTTCATATGACACAGAAGGTCATTCAACAATTCTACTACTAGCTACCAAATGATGGAAATCAAAGGGAAAGAAACAAACATAAATGTTATTGGTATCAATAAAAAGAAAGAAATGCCGCGAGGCAAATATTTGTTTGGAAAGGACAGACGAAATACACCCAACACTCACCAAAAATGAAGGGAGGAGGGCAGCAGCAACACAAAACAACATAAAAACAAAACAAAAATACAATATAAAGCCCATTTTCAAGTTAACAGATTTAAGTGGCTGGGTTGCGTTCTAGGCAGCCACTCATATTCGAATGGCTGAGTTGAACGCAAGTCTTGCACAAGCCCAGCCACTTACATCTTTAACTTGAAAAGGTTTTATATTGTATTACATCTATTAACTTTAAAAAGGGTTTTATATTGTATTTTCTTTGTTTTTGTGTTGTTTTGTGTTGCTGCCGCCCTCCTCCCTTAAACTTTGGTGAGTGTTAGGTGTATTTCATCTGTTCTTTCCATATAAACATAAATGTTATTAATACAATGTTGTGACAGGCCATTTTTTCACAGTTGTTTAGTTAATTAATTTTAATAACAAAAGCTAATGGCATTGGTTTTTTTTTATTTGTTTATTGGTGTATGCGTTTGACCTCTCATCGATGTAGCATCAGTAATGGATCTGCATTGAAATTTACACTTAGTTTCACCAATTATTAAATCATGATTTAACATAATCCTAAAATTTTACAATTTGCTAGTTATTTATTACTTACTACATTGATTGGTGTTATTAGGGTTGATGGGTGTACATTTCTGCTTTTTCCATGAAGAGTGTCTTGTACAGAGCCATCTATCAAAATTTTGGCATCTATAGTTCACCTATTTGTAACTAATTTGTCTCAAATGGTGATCTTGTTTGCGGCTGTCACTGTTGTGTTGCAAATGCCAGTTTGTGAATGAGTAACATTTGTTATTATTTGTTTGTAATTTGTGTGTGGCTGTATGAGTGTTAAGTTTTAGTACATTTTGTGTTTGTTTATATCGTATTTCCATGACCATCAGGTTAAAGTGTGTATTTTTTAAAACTTTTTTAGGTTTATGTCAGTTGAGTACCTGCTTACCACTGCTTATTGCTTTCTGAATGTGATGATTTTTCTGTAGGGTGATCATCAGTTTGTAGTTGTTGGACGAGGATTTGCATATATACGTTTATGTCTGTTGATAAACGATTATTTTCTATTAAATCTTCGGCGTATGAGGGATGGTTAATGTAATTTAGTGTTCTCGTGTGTTCTATATATCCGGTTTGAAACTACTTTCATGTGTATCATATATACGTTGCCTCATATTTTTGACAAGCATATAAAACCTGGAGTTGTGGCTATTTGTGTCTGAGTGGATTATGATTTGTTTGTGTAATATGTTGTAAGACTGATGAGCAACGTTGATGCTTTGTTTCTTGAAAAGGTTAGTGATTGGATGTGTTTATTTGTTGGAATTATTATTATTTATCATTATTTTCAGTGTCCTTTGTGGTTTGTGAGTTTTCACTGTCTGTACAGTGGATGTGAGAGTGGTGTGTTATGTGTGGCTGAAATTTGTTTTTGTCTGTACTTCTTCATTTGACTTCTGATTTCTTTTTCTTTCTGTTTACTATGTCAGATATCTTTATTTCATATCCATTTTATGTTTATTTCCTTTACTGTGCCGAGTTCTACTTGTTAGGGTTTCATTGTTAGTGGTATTTTGTTCAATCAGTATAGCATGAAAACTTCTTTGTGACTATGGAGGTAGTTTGAAGTGGAGTGTATTATCAGACCTATTGCTGTAAGTTTTCTATACATCTGAAATGAGCATTTATTCGTATCTTTCGTAATGGTTTAATCTGACTAGGTCTTCATTTTCTATTGCGAGTGTAATGTTTTTATGTAGCTTTTCGTATTTTGCAGTAATTAAAGTGTGTTTATCTGCTTCACTGATATGACATATTATATCAAATTCTCATAACCAACAATGGCAGACAACTCACTCACTCTACAGGTAAACTATCACATTCAAAAATCAATAACCAATGGTAAACAGATACTTAATCAAAATTTATAAAACAGATACTGTGCATATATGTTCCATAAAAACTCAAAAACCACTGAGCACATTTTTCACCAATTTAAAGCTCAGGATCCATCCAGAATTTTTTGGTTTGTTTTCTATTCCAATGTTACATAATGTACAAACAATAAATGAATGTATAGTGAGAAACAACACAGATGGAATAATAACTAGATGTTATATACCGGTACACCAGGCTTTGTAAAAAAAAATAATAATACGGCAACTACCAGTTCAATCCTTAAATTATAGTTTTTCAGCCTTTAAACCCCATAGATAGGCATTTTGAATGCCAATGACACACAAAGAAACTACATGAATTAATAGTAATATTGAACAAATGCCCAAGGGCTTTCATGTTTCTTGAAGCTATAATCTCAGGCCATTCTAACAAATAATCTGGCACTACATGAAAACTGTTGAATCAAGTTTGATGGGATAGTCACTGAAATAAAACTTAAATTCTGACTAAGGAAGCAGAAAGCTTAAGTAAGATCTGAGTTAGAATCTGCCGTTTGTCTTACGATGCCGACCTACTGCCAGAGTAGGAAATGAAAATTTGTATGTAATATTGACAACAACAAAAATTAATATCATGTTTCGCTCTTTTCTATAAGATCACAATAAGGCTTCTTCAATGGGGACATGTAAATAGTATAACACCTCACATTCCTCATTTTAATGGTTAATTTTGTTCATGAAAAATGAAGGTGAAAAATTGTAAAATCTTCTCTAATCTAACCTTCAGAATGACAACTATATCCCCTTCTCCCATGTTGGTATCTCTGTCGAACTTTCGTAAAAGTATTGTTCTTTTTGTGGCAAGATTGGGGAGAATTTGGCACAAGTTTTGAAATGTACAACTAAAATTACTATATGGGCCAATCAACCTCAGCCATATTGGACAACACCAGATACTCTGCTTGAAGATTTCTTGGGCGTTCAGCCGGGTCAATTGATCGCAGATGTACAAATTTTTGATGGCGTAACATGCCATCATCTTCAGGTAGCGTCCACTGGTCGGCATGAGCAGCGAATCAGTCACCTCTATGGGGAGGGAATGCTTAAGCAAGTCAAGAAGCTAGATAAACTCCGAAACAGGAAACAATGCCTGCTGAGCGCACTTGCCTTTCTGAAGAGATGCCGTTACAAGTGCATTGTACCAACTTTTGCCAAGGTTGTTCATCACATCCAGACACCTGCTGCCAACCGAATTACAAGAAGGGCCAGCCATGCTTTGGTATGAGAACAGATGAGAGACACACGCCGCCAGGTTGATACTATTGGACGTCAACTACTTGACCTTCACCTAGAGTTGGCGCACTTACTCACCCCCGACACCTGGGAGTGGGTTGAATGCTCTTCCTGGGCGCAAGGAGAACGAGTGCAGCATAATGCAACATTAAAACAGTTGTCCAAATCCAACTGCCTGGAATCAAGACAGCCTAATGAAGATAAAGCAGAGAAGAAAATAACTGTCTTGAATTTTACAGGGAAAATCATCGAAGATGCGGCCTTGTCAGTCCTTGAAAAAGGACTAAACTTTGCACCAACACCAGCATCTTTACCAATCGCTGACTTCATCAGTGCCATCGAACAGATCACCTACAGCCTACCATCAGCTGCAGCGGAGGAAATATGTCGTGAAACTTGCTATATTCTTACGAGGACTGCTACTCCGAGGAATAACATCTCCAGACAGGAGAGAGGCGCGCTGCGTTCTCTGCGATAAGATCCCAAAATAGTCGTCCTTCCAGCTGACAAAGGGAATATAACCGTCGTACTTCCAGCTGCAGAATACAAGGAGAAGATGTACAAACTACTTGACGACTCAGCTTACAGGAAGATGGTGTCCGATCCCACCAGCATGATACAACGGAAAATGATTGAACTTCTGCGAAATTCCTTACCAGACGACACAGCCAAGTATCTTCTTCCTCGTGCTGCCACACTACCCAGGCTCTACGGACTGCTGAAAGTGGACAAGCTGGGCTTGCCCATGAGGTACATAGTAAGCACCATAGGTGCACCCGCGTACAGTCTGGGCAAATACCTGATGTTTGTCTTGAGTCCGTCAGTTGGAAAATGTGAGCACCACATCAAGAACTCTGCTCAATTCATCAAAAATCTGCAACAACTGAGCCTTCCCGACTCTGATCTCATGGTCAGTTTTGACGTAGTGTCACTATCTACCAGAGTTGCTATCAAGGAATCACTGGAAATGATTGGCGAAAAATTTGGGCCTTAGCTCACAATACTGTTCAGCTTTGTCCTAACATCAACATATTTTCTCTTCGATGAACAGTATTATGAACAGACGGATGGAGTAGCTATGGGTAGCCCACTATCACCTGTGGTTGCCAGCATATACATGGAGCACTTTGAGGATGAAGCACTGGAATCGGCACAGTTAAAGCCAACGGTTTTCTACAGATATGTGGACGACATATTTGTCGTCTGGCCACATGGAAAAGAAGAACTTCAATCTTTCCTGCAACACCTGAACTCCATCCACAGCCAGATAAAATTCACCATGGAGGTGGAACAGAATGGCCAACTACCCTTTTTGGATGTGCTGGTAAAGAGAAGACCGGATGGCACACTACGGCAAAGTTTTTACCGGAAGGCTTCTCACAAGGACCAGTATTTGCATGCCACCAACTGCCACCACCCGCCACAGAGGGAAGGAGTGCTAAATACACTGGTTCACAGAGCACGTGTTATTTCTGACAAAGACAGTCCGTCTGCTGAACTAACACACCTCAAGAACACGTTACAGAGTAATGGCTACGGCAACTGCCAAATTCGGCAAGCCTTCAGGCGGAAGACCACTCAAGAACCAACTGAGGAAGAGGACAAGCCAAGAGCCACAGCCTTCATCCCGTACGCCGGCAATGTATCAAGCAAGATTGGCAGAATTCTACGTCGACAAAACATCAAGTGCGTTTACCGCCAACCGGCCAAGATTAAAGCCCTGCTTGGCTCGGTTAAAGATGATTTGGGTATCAGGAAACCTGGCGTATATCACATACCGTGCGAGTGCAGTAAAGCATACATTGGGCAGACAATTTGCACGATCAAAGAACGGTGAAGATAACATAAACGCCACACTGAGCTGCAGCAGTCGTCAAAATCCACAGTTGCTGAACATTGTCTCGAGACACGGAATACTATTAAATATGACGACACCGAAGTTTTGAGAAAAACATCTCACTTCTGGGACTGTGTGTATAAGGAAGCCATTGAGATCCAGCAATGGAGTAACCACATAAACAAATGCTTGGAACCCAACATTGAAGCGGCTCCGCAAATACCAGAGCCGTAGCACTGTGCTGCAACGCGCCACCCCCACCAATGCTATCGGAGCGCCGCAGTGGGAGTGGGAGGGCGGTGTCAGAGGCTATAAATATCGACGCCCCTGGAGCAGACCAGCAGTCGCGCCCTGGACTGCGCTCCTCACACTGACCAGTGGACGCTACCTGAAGATGATGGCATGTTACACCATCGAAAATTCATACATCTGTGATCAATTGACCCAGCTGCACGCCCGAGAAATCTTCAACAACTGATCTGCCGGGAAAATTTATGATTACACACCAGATACTCTACTAGAGACCACATATAAACCTGATCCTATTCAAGCTAGTAAATAAACACTAACGCAACAGACACAGAAATACATTAAACACAAATACAAAATCTGCTAAACTCGCACACCACACATAATATGAAAACATTTTGTGAAAAATGTTATCCATCCACACACTTTTATTGACAACAATAAACAGGACGCCATAACAGACAAATGATTTGGAAAAGCCACACTGTTTTACATATAACTGACAATATTTTTACAGATGGCTCAAATAGGAACAC
The DNA here is from genome assembly GCA_031002005.1 of Vandiemenella viatica. Lineage (NCBI taxonomy): Eukaryota > Metazoa > Arthropoda > Insecta > Orthoptera > Morabidae > Vandiemenella > Vandiemenella viatica. Next base: position 73,764,667 of record JARYHS010008075.1, read on the forward strand.
TTTGACGAAAATGCAGAAATGTGCAGCTACCAATCCTGATAACACCAATGTACATAGTGAGTAATTAACAACCAGCAAATTGTTCAATTTCAGGTTTATGACAGTCAGTTAATAAGTTTTAAAACTAAGTGTATATTTCAATCCAGATTCATGACCAATGATGCTTGGATGAGAGGTATTGCATATAGTAATTTTAAAAAATACTGATGCATTGGCATTATTTATTGAGGGTTATGAAACATTGCCATCACTAAAAAAAAAAGGAAGCAATCATTGGGGATTGCCAACAGAAGTGAAAACTTGAAACCATGAATATCATACGTGCAGCAAGTCATACTTATAGCAACAGATATGCTAAATAATAATGATTCCGTGTGGTTTCTATTGGCTGCATATTCGGCCCGTCTTAGCCGCCTTAATGTAACCTGGTAGTGCTACCAGCTACAGGTGCCCTACGTTTAAACATGGAATCTGAAGCACAGAAGCGTTCTGGTGTACTTCACATTACACAGCAATGAGCCACCAGACCGTTATAGATTTACTGTTAACTTTAGCATGTTGTAGATACGAACTCACAAGATTTTACTCATCCAAAAATGGCCCAACGCACCTAAAGAAGTTTTCACTTTTAGAAGTGAAAACTAAAAATATAACCTAGTCTACAACCCAAAGGTTGGTTGAACCTTCCTGAAGATGGACCAAGCTATTGTGCCAGAGGCAGGAAGGCTAATTCCTTTCCTCAAGGACCTGCAGTTTAAGGAGGAATCAGAACCACAGTACGTTCTGGTGTAGCTCATATAATCAAATACAACTCCTAAAAATTTCCGCTCACCAGGGGATTTGAACCTGTGACCAGAGAGAAACTTTTGGACGTAAACATTTTAACCGCTGAGCTACCAGAAGTATACATGTGATAAGTACTATCAAAATCAGATACAAACTGTGGGATTGTGTGGTCAAAGTTGACAGAAATTAAGGTGAGGAGGGAAAGGGTTTAGGTTTTTACAAATCAAACAAATTTTCTATTTGTTTTAAAGTATACTAAGTTCCATCAAAATCTGATAAAAACCGTGTGTTTGTATGAAGAACATTGACAAAGAATAAATCATTTTTATACATCAGATACGAGTATAATCTATATTTTCACTGCTGTCCAAGCGCAACATGTCATACTTACAGCTACACGGCTTTATGCCTTGTCGACGGCTAAGGTCATTAGAGGCGGGATGGGACTGGGGACAAGGAACGGAAGGAATTCAGCCATGGCCTTTTTGAAGGAAGCATCCTGGTGAGATTTAGGGAAACCATGGAAAACCCAAATCTGGATGCCGGGATTGGGATTCGAACCTGCGTCCTCCCAAATGAGAGGCCAGAACATTAACCGTTCACCCACCACGCTCAGTAATTACAGCTACAGATATACTGCTATTACAGCAAGTTGGTGATGCGAACTCATAAGAATTTATCCATTCAAAAAATGTCCAACACGCATATCATAAGTGCAACACATCATAGTATGTTGGTGAAGAGAAGTCGTGAACTAATAGTGTTACCCTCCTCCAAACATTGGCAAATGCGATTGTAGAAGTTTTCACTTAAAAAAGCCAGGAACTTTATGGCATAATTATAACTACCATTTTTTAAAGTTACATCTTATCTGCAGAATTGAAGAATTAGTAGTATGTTAATTCTCTGCTGTTACAAATACTATCATGTTCAAAATTATTCAACAATTCTGATGTGCAAATCACTGGTAACAAATATCCAACTTAACTTCATCTTTGCAGTACATGCTTTAATATCAAAAAGTATTCCATTTCCAAAGTATGAGGGCTGTGACACATGAACAACATGTAAGACTGACACAAAAATACAATATTTTGGTATAAAACCTTAGTCATGCACAAGAGAATGAGCCATTTGATTACAGAGGTGTGTATACACTTGACTGGCTAGACATTGGTAGAAAAGGTGGGATGGAGTCCTTCCTTGTCATCACTCATGTAATTTCGCTCTATCAAACATTCCCCCCCAGTTAGGGCCTCTTTTCCCTAAAACATTTCCTAGACCTGCAAACCCTTCCCCCCCCCCCCCTTTCACCACAGCCGGCCTAGTACATACTTCCTTTCAAACTTGGCTCATCTAATTCTCTCCAAAAACTACTTTACCTTCAATTCTAAAATACACCACCAGATCTGTGGCACCACCAAGGGCACCCTCATGGCCCCATTCTATGCCAATGCATTCTTTGGGCATCTGGAGGAACATTTCTTGAACTATACCCCCTTTAAACCTATGTGGACTCACAGTGAAAACCAACTCCTTGAATTTCTCCATTCCCTCAACAATAGCATCAATTCCATTAATTTCACCTGGACCTACTCCCACTCACACATCACATTCCTCAATGTGGACATCACACTCAGGCAGGATGCCCTTCATACATCTGTCCACATTTAATCCATTAATTTACAGCAATATCTACACTTTGACAGGTAAAATCCATTCCATACCACACATTTCCTCACTTACAAATTTTCCACCCATGGCAGGTGATGTTTTGATGCTGATTCCCTGCCAGAACTCCCAAGCCTTTATTTCCCCCTTGTTACCCTACAGATCTTGTACATAAACAGATCTCCCATGCGATCACCTTCCCTCCACATAACCATTCTCGTTTGTCACCTACAAAAACCAGTTCCCACCTGGCCATGAGTACATCAATCAAATCTTGTGACAGGGGTATTACTTCCATCACTCCTTTCCGGAAATGTGCACCCTTCTACCTAAAATTCTACCCACTGTCCTCCCGTACATGTTTAAGCAGATCACCCAATCTCAAGAACATCTTGGTCCACAAATAATCTCCATCAGAATCTCCTAAAACACCATACAGACCCTTTCCATGCAATAGACCTGCAGCATGCATCCACCCACTACTATACAGGGTGTTTGAAAAAGAACTCCCTAGTTTTAGGTATAAATTTAATGTGTAAATTAATGAAAAAATACATCAACAAGTACATACAGTGAAAGAGAAAACCTTCGAGTTTTGTTTAACATCAGTACACTTCAACATGGGATCCATTTGTTGCCCTGCTCACGTCGAGATGATATTCAAATTCTCGCCATGTATTCACCAACATATCAGGTGTAACTGTCCCAACCGCTGTGACGATTCTTTCCCGTAAATGGTTTATGTCTCGGATTTTTTCACTGTACACAACATTTTTTATGTGTCCCCAAAAGAAAAAGTCCAGAGGGGTTAAGTCCGGGCTTCGTGGTGGCCAAGCAATTGGGCCAGCTCTCCCTATCCACCTTCCCGGAAAGCGAGTGTCTAGAGCCGCGCGCACATGGTTACTGTAATGAGGAGGGGCGCCATCTTGTTGGAAAAACACAAGCCCTTTTTCCGCCTCAATATCTTCCATTTGGGGAAAGACATACTCTGTCAACATGTCGTAGTAAATGTTTCCATTTATTGTTCGTTCTGCAAAAATGAAAGGACCAATCACACGATCAACCATCAAGTCGCACCAAACATTAACTTTGGGAGAGTCACGCTGATGCTGAATAACTTCATGTGGATGCTCTTCCCCCCAAACTCTGCAGGTATGACGATTAACTGTCCCACTTACATGAAATGTAGCCTCATCAGAAAAACAAATATTTTTCAAAACATTTTCATCATCATCAATTCTGCTTAAAAAGTCAATAGCAAACTCTAGCCTTTTGATTTTATCAGTAGGTTTTATTTCATGTAACAGTTGCAATTTGTAGGCACGCAAATGTAATCTTTTACGTACAACATCATAGAGCGTACCTTTAGGAACACCTAATTGTAGACTACGTCTGGCCAATGACTTTTTTGGGCTCCGAACACACGAAACACGGATCTGTTCAACAACATCTTCAGAAGTTCTAGGCCTACCGGGTGATTTCGCTTTTAAAACATTACCGGTTTCCTTGAAAGAATTTAGCCATTGACGGATAGTTTTTGGTGTAGGAGGTTCACCACCATACTGACGTCTAAAATTACGTTACGCCCGAACACAACTGAGGGAACTGTTCCCTGGCGCCGTCTCAAGGTCAAGCAGGTCTGCCAACTGCTTGGCGGCAAAACTTAAGAGTGTTGCTTAATCAAACACCACAAACTAGAATAGTGTATATCACTTTTTACAAATTCTATGACACATTAAAACTAGGGAGTTCTTTTTCAAACACCCTGTATAGTCCAACCTTCCCAATCACTGGACTGGCCACGTGTTCAACAACTCTTGTCATATATCAACTAACCTGCTGCCATTGCACGATTTCCTAAATAGGCCTCACCACACAGCAACTTTCGGTCAGAATGAATGGGCACAGACAGAGCTCATGTCCGCAACTTACACCTTCCGATACCAGAACATGCAAATAGCCACAATTCCAATAGCCTCAAAGGCTGCTTTATTGTGAAAGCACCACTGCCACAGAACTACAGAGATTGGAACTTTTGTATCAGAATATCCTAGATACCACACACCCCCTGGCCTCAACCACTGATTAAACCCTACCATTTAATCCATCACCTATTTTTATTTGTAATTCTTATATACATTAACTGGTAATAATTTTTAGGAATTTTCTTTTTCACATCAATACTAGGTGGCCTTTTGTTATATATATTAATTTTACTACTGCCTGCGATATGTATATAGTATCTCAGACTTTTCCGACATATCGATAGTCCACTTCTTAACAGTTCATCCTACCACCCGCTCCCACTGCCCTTTCTTCTGCTACCTATCCAGTCATGGGATAACCTTTGGTGTGTTTACAGGGCATTTCAAAAATGACCGGTATATTTGAAAAATCAATAAAAACTAAACGGGCAGTGATAGAAATACACCGTTTGTTGCAATATGCTTGGGACAACAGTAAATTTTCAGGCCGACAAACTTTCAAAATTAGTTACAATTTTCAACAACTGATGGCGCTACAGTCTGGAAAAATCTGAAGTACGATATTTTTCACATATCCACCATTTTTTCACAGCAAACTTGCAACCTGTGAACAGCACACGCTTACAGCAGATAGACGACTTACAGAATGGCGAACTCACAGACTGCGTTTACTTCTATAGCTTTCAAATTGCCTGCAGTGCCATCTGTTGTTGAAAATTGTAACTAATTTCGAAAGTTTGTCAGCCTGAAGTTTACTGTTGTCCCAAGCATATTGCAACAAACGGTGGATTTCTATCGCTGCCCGTTTAGTTATTATTGATTTTTCAAATATACCGGTCATTTTTGAAGCACCCGGTACATCTATGGAACCAAATGGCTCATTCTCTAGTGCACAATTAAGGTGTTATACCGAAATTTTGTAGTGTCTGTCTTAGGTGTTATTTACACGTTGAAGCTCTCGTACATTGGTGAGTGATGGGATATTTTGCCTATCCTTTGTTATTTATAGCGCCTAAAAGTGGCTTCCTTTTTCCTTAGTATCAATCATGCTATTTAACTCATATGGATTTCTCAGGATATAAAATACCACGAGGTGTGACAAAACTCCCTCCTAAATTTAAAGGTAGAATAAAAAACAGATGGTTCAAAGTAAATAAACTGTTTTACCATGAATGAAATCTGTACAATTGGAAATTTAATTACGTGTTAGAAAAGTTTCATTTTGTTACAGTAAATTGCTCAAGTTGTGTATTAATGCACTGCCAAATGTGGATATGGAAGTTCTCCATTACTCGAACCAACATTTCTTGAGGAATTTGAGCATTCTCTTATATCACATTTTGCAGGCCTGTCAATATTTGTAAACTTCAGTCTTAAAAAAAAAAAAACCACATACCAAATAAAAATAAAAAACAAATCACAGGCTACAGGATCTTCAGATTCCACTGGCCAGAAATTGAGTGCCTGCTTGTGGTCAGTGATTTTCGTTTTCCTTCCAAGCATCACTCTTAATTCTTGTTCCAATATCTTTCCAAAACTCATCACTAAAATATGCCTTGTACACTCCCAGCACGCTATTCACCCTCCTCATTTTCCAACGATTCCCATTCCAGCTCCTTTATCATATTAGTTACTGACTGGGTCCTGCAGTAACTTCTACAAACAAATATAGCTGCACTACTATACACACTCTCCAACTCCTGTATTTGATACTCAAAGCGTGGGTCACATACTATACCACCTTATTCCAAAAAAATTGTCTGACCAAAATTTTGTGAGTCAATTCTCACTTCTATGGTACATACTCTCATCACTCTCTCCAATAAATGAAGGATTTTGAAACCTGTTCCCGCCACATGTCCAATGTGTTGTGTCCAGTTTTACCATTAAATGTTACACCAAGATATTTACACTCAAAGTCTTCAACAAGCAATTTCTTTCCCACCCTATAATCATAGTCATCCTTAAGTTGTTTTTTTTTTTTTATCTGTGTACCTGATAAGCTTATTTGCATTTTAATGTTGATCTATTCAGCTAGATAGGCTATCCAATTTTTTTTTTATTTAATTTACCACCATTTTATGGATTACTTAGTCAAATGCCTTAAAATAATCTAGACACTATCAACTAAGCCTCCCTTGATCATTTCATCTGAAATACCTTGCATACGAGGTGTGTTAAAAAATAAGATTTTTTTTAAGAATTTTATTTACTCATCCACATTGATGTTATCCCCTTCAAAATAGTCCCCATTAGATATTATATACTTATACCAGTGCTTCTTCCAATCCCTGAAACACTTCTTTGGGACAGCTTTGAGCTCTTTCAGTGGTGCACTTTCAATCTCATCTGAGCTTGTAGGACAATGGCCCTTGAAAGTTTTCTTTATTTTTTGGGACAGAAAAAGTCACACGGGGTCAATATGGCAAATATGGAGACTGGGGCATCATTACAGTGTTGTTTTTTTGCCAAAAATTCATGAACAAGCACCAATGTGTGAGCAGGTGCATTATCATAATGCAAAAGTCATTCATTGTTTTTCCACAAATCCGCGTGTTTTCTTCAGACTGATTCATGAAAATGGTGTTGAACTTGAAGGTAGCATTCCTTATTGATCATTTGAACTTGTGGCAAGAAATATGCCATTAAAATCAAAGAACACAGTGAGCATAACCTTTAAATTTGACCGAACTTGTTGGCCTTTTTTTCAGTCTTGGCGATCCAGAGTGCCTCCACTGGGATGATTGAGACTTATAATTTTCAACATCATACCCACAAACCCATGTTTCATTACCTATTATTACATGTTTCAATAGTTCTGCATCATTGTTGACCTCATTTAGCGATTCATGAGCAACTTCCATTTGCCACTGTTTTTGTTCGAAACTCAACACTTTTGGAACAAATTTTGCTGCAATACATTTCATACCCAAAAACATGGAAAAATTTCATGGCATGAGCCAATTGATATTCCAACATCATCACCAACTTCTCTAATTGTGATTCGGTGATTGTTCATAATCATTTTTTTTGTCATTTTTTCCGCCTTTTCATCGGTTATTGATGTGCAAGGACGACCCGTACGCTCGTCATCTTCAACGACTTCACGGCCATTTTGAAAACACTTATACCATTTGTAAACCCTTGTTTTACTCATAGTAGATTCACCAAAAGCAATATTTAACATTTATAAAACTTTGTTGCAATTAATTCAGTTTTATAGCAAACTTTAATGCAAATTCTCCCACCCACAATTTATACAAATGAAAAGTCACTGACTTATCAAAACACGTGTTATCCTTTTTAACAGATGACGAGAGACTAAACATCCAATATAGCTCAAAATGTATAGATACTTTTAAGACACATTTGCAAACAACAATGAAAAAATTGTGCCAATCGGATTAATATAACCCGCAAAATTTCAAAATTCCAGTTACTTTTTGAACACACCTCGTATAGCCTACTAACTGAGATTCACATTAATATCTTTATCTAAAGTGTCATTCTTCAGTTGAAAACCAGTTTCTTTCCTCCAAGGCATTTCTGATGTGGCTGGAAATAAATTTTTCCATCAATACCTACCACTGATGTCAACCCTGATTGGCCTGTGGTTTTCAACTCTATTATTGAACCCTCCTTCATGGACCAATCCTACTATTACACTTCGCAATCCTCTGTTAAGCAGCAAGTCTCCAGAGCCAATCTAAATATTGTTTCAAGATAAAGTATAATATCATATACTGCTAACTCTAGGACATCTCTAGTTATATAAACTCAAGGATATGAGAAGTCTGGAGACTTTAAAATTGAAATTCCTAAAGTTAAAGCAATATCTAATTAATGAAGGGATTTTTGAAGATTGAGAGTGGGGTTTGAGGAAGATTCAAGGTTTTCTATGAACTGGATAAACATCAGGCATCATTAGGTCAGGTAAGCTGGCACTCTGCAGCTAGGGCTGAACTATGCTACGATAGCCATAACCAGCTACAGAGTGAACTCAGCAAGCGTGATAAACTATAATTAGGGAAGAAGACGAATGATCAAAACTGGAAGGTGGTACAGCACCAATTTGCAAGGAACAAAATTTAACACAGTGGGAGGCAGATGTGCCAAAGATTCAGTCCATTTGTTAGAGATCATTGTGAATTTTACTAGACCTTACATAAGATCAAGGATATGGGTTTGATAAACGTGTAGATACCAAATTAAAAAAAAGAAAAAGCAACTTTTTAAAATGTGTTAAAAACTGAAGAGAAAGAAATTCTTTAGCTGCAAAATGACCAAAAAGAACTCATAGCTCACATCTATTGACAAAAGTCCAATCTAAATAAAGTATGTTATAAGAAACTGGAAAGGAAGTGGGAAGAAAACAGGATTAAAATTAATTGACATTAGGGTTGAGATTGCAGAAGCCAATCTCACGGAAAATGTGTGCCAGCATAGCACAGCTGAAACAGATCAACTTAACAAGTGATGAAAGTTGCAGCAGAACTTAAAGTGACAAGGGATAGCCGTTACTAGTAAGTGTGAGGGGGAGGAGGGGAGGAGGAGAGGTGGGAAGTGGGAGGAGTGGTGGGGAGAGGAGGGGGGGAGAGGGGGGGAAGCTGTCATGGACAACTAACTGATGTCAAGAGGGAAGACTCTTTATAGTTCAATTTCATAGAACAGCTAAAGAAATTGGCACAGAAGGATAAAATAATTGAAACGGCTGCAGCAGGAATTTGGCAACTAACATTATTGGTAGACAAGAACAATTAGGCAGTAAAAGTACTGAAAAAGAAGATGAGAGAAGCAGACAGTGAAAGAAGTAGCAGGAGCACTGCAAAGATGTTAGAAAAACTCAGTGCTGCCATTTCTACGGATTTTTATGAAAAGTTAGGATTTTCGGATTTTGTTAATTATCTACGGATATTTGACACTGTTTACTATTTGTTGTTTTTTTTCCACATATTGGTGTTTTATTAAACTTTGAGCGTATAATGGTAATGCATTACAGAATTACCAATAACTGTGAATCATTTCCTTGCAACCGCTCGCGTGAACCAACGATTGAAATAAAGCTCATATTTTGTTTGATTATAGAGTTTATAGATCTTAAAAGACCGTAATACAGAACTATCGGCGCATTCTTTATGCACGGTGAGACACTGGTTGGCACGGCTTACAAAGCAGTGCCTTCCCAAAAGGATTAACCAATATCCGAGAATCAAAGGGATCTCAGTTTTTAACATTTCCTGTTACAGAAGATATGCTAAATTTAATGTCAACAAAGAAAATGTATGGTCACTAGAAAAAAATAAAACTACTAGGCATAGCAGCAGCAGTGATGAAAGTGACGACGTATATTCTTACTTTCAGTGTAGGATATTATTTTTGTAATTTTAAAGATCAGGGGAAAAAAAGTATTCTTACTTTTGACTCCCTCTTCAATAATTATTGTTTCAGTTGTTCAGTTAACAAGTCTCCGGATTTTTGTACCAAATCTACGGAAATTTCAGCGGCCATCTACGGATATTCAAAGCCAAGTGTCTGGCAGCACTGGAAAAACTTTTAGCGATGCATGACCTTCCACGGACAAAAATATAATTAAAAAATTGCAACCAACGCTACAGGTAGCTGAATTAAGGGAATAAGAGACGATGCGGAGTAAAGATGAAGAAAATATGGAGTTTGAGATAACAAAATCAGTTTTCCATAAGAAAGAAAAACAAATCATGTACTAAAAGAAAAAGGTGATGAAAATAAATATAAAGAACAGACAAGTTTCATTAACAAGTGAGTGATTGTATTTTTCGAATGAAAGTGTATGACTTTCAACATTGATGAAGGAAGTTTGCATGGCATTGTATGGCATGTGTGGAAGGTATTGCTGAAGAAATTCAGTAACCTTTTAAGTGTAAGCAATGGTCCAGTCACAAAGGAAAAGAGATTGCTGCAAATGACTTAAGAATACCATTAAAGAATTGGTATAATTTTTAGGGAAAATTCAGCAAAGGAGGTCTGCTGTTTAAATTTTTCTTTGTATCAATAAGAAAAGATTAATTAGAGTTGATTTCGCTTTGTATAAAGCACACATGACCATTGTGTTAGATTTTGAAATTTTTTATGGCTTTACACCTTGTTGACAGTGAGGTCATTATAGCTGGGAATAGAAGGGAGGGAAGGAGCAGTAAGGAATTCAGCCTTGGACTTTTGAAGGAACCATCCAAGCATTCGCCAGAAGTAATTAACATAAACAATGGAACACTGAACTCTGGTTGGCTGAACAGGGATTAGAACTTGCGTACTCTCGAATGCAAGGCCAAGGTGTTACCACTCACGCAATGCACTCGGTCTGATTTTGTAAAAAGTATAACTGTGATAATATATAACATTGTGACAGCTAGTAAGAAAAACAAGAATGACTATATATTAAAAAAGGGGTAAAGGGTTTGTCACATAAATGTTGCAAGGGGGGAAAAAAATAAAAAAATATTAATTCTTTTTGGGGAAAAAAAGGGTCATGTTAACAGTACAGTCACAGCTCTCTATTCGCAGTCTCATTATTCGTGGATTCCGTATTCGCGGATAAAATAATTGTGTCAACTTTCTGTATTTGCTGTTTCAGTATTCATGGATAGAATAATTGTGACAACTTTCTGCATTCACCACTTGAAATTTTTATTATTCGCAGATCCATTTGGTACATTCCGCAGATTCGGTATCCTTTACTAACGTGTCGGCATTGGTTGAGTATTGCTGGAACGTGCCAAGAGTCACTATACCTAACCAAAATGACTAAAACAGCAAATCTTATTGCCACTAAACCTAAAGTTCATTGTCAAAAGCTGTCGCTGCCGCTGTGTAACACGTTCCGCTATGACCTTTGGTAAAAGCCGCTCCACCAAGATCGGCTCTGAAAGTATCAGTACTTCCTTGCAATAATTCTGAGTGAATAGCACTTCTTTCCTCTGCTTTCTTCGAAATTTATAATGTCTAGCAAAAGCAAAGAAAAATTAATTCCTGCGTGGAAAAAAAGTTTTTTTGCCGCTTAGAGTAAAAATAGAAATGTTTGACCACGCCTTGGTCACGTTCTTTCAATGTTAACGAATCAACTGAACGATTCATCAAGAAATCCGAAGGCAAAATACGGAATTCTATAGCTTCAACCTCGGCAAAAATTGTTCGTGATCCAGCAATTGAAAAAGTTTAAGCTGCGTTATTGTTATGGTTTGAAGACCGTAACCAGAAAAGAGTGCCCTTAAATGGTCATAATATGATCCGCGAGAAGCAAAGCGTCTCTACACGCATTTTAAAGAACTTGGTGATGAACGTACTAGTGGAGGAAGAGTGGGACACAAGTGTCATTTTCTGTGACTGGTTCCGGAATTGTTTTGTTCGTGATGTTGAAAATTAATTTAGGCCATTTTAGTTTTGGACAATGCACAAGTTACCCTCGTGAGCTTGAAACTGTACATCCAAATTTAATGGTGATATTCTTGCCTCCTAACATGACAGCTTTACTTCAACCTCTGGACCAACGAATAATCCAGGTCTTTAAGCTCTATTACATTAGGCAAACTTTCAAAATCATACTGGACACCATGGAATACAATCCTGATATGAATGTAATGCAATGCTAGAAAATTTTGACATAGCAAAATGCATTGTTACAATAAAAGAATCGTTGCTAGAACTGAAGCCATGCACATTGAAATCATGGTGGAAAAAACTGTGGCCTGATCTCGCTGTAGGAAATGGGGAATCCTTGCAAATTCAAAGTTTAACTGCAAACATTGCTCAAGTTGAGAATGGAATAGGGCGACATGGTTCTGGACAGATAGAATCAAATAGCATTCAAAAGTTGCTTGAATTGCAAGATGACATTTGACTGAAATCGACTTGGAGGAAATTTTAAATCATCATCCCATTGATGAAGTGGCGAGCACTGAAATGGTGACATTTAATTAAAAAAAAAGTGTGAAGGTCTACGGATGGCAAATGAGCTTTGTGATTTCTTCATGAAAATTGATCCGTCTATGGAAAGAAGTCCTGTTTTTAAAAGACAAATTGTTAATGCCACACCTGAATATCAATCCGAATTGAAAGACCGTTTTAAAGTGGCAAAACAAGGAAAAATTTCTAAAACCTTTAAAACATTGCCTAAGCCAGACAGTAATAATTAAAACATGTTGCTTAAAATCTGTTACTAAATTGATTTTAATTGCTTTTATTCGGAATCTTGGAACGTATCCCCTACAATCCCATACAAATTACCATTCCATATTCGCGGTTTCCATTTTCACGGCATACTTACGGAACATATCCCCCGCGAATAAAGAGCTTTTACCAAATACAAAACCATTCGTTCCCATATATTGGTAAATATTGTTGGTTTTCTTGGAAATATTCATTGCTTATGTATGTGAACTACAGAATGCAAAGCAAAAGAGCTGCAATTGCTGGCAATTAAGGATTCACAATAGTTTTACCAACCACAAAAGCAGTATATGGCCCCATGACCGTTGAGAGAAATCCATTGTGGTTCAATGATAAAGATAAACCTCTAAAAAAAAAAATCAAAGCTCACACAGAATTCATAGAAAGAGCATTTAGAAGACCTCTTGAATCAAAACTCACATATCGATAAACAAGTGTGTGATACAATACATCAATGACCTATTAATGAAGAACTAGCTTCTGGTCCACTTTAAGACAAATTCAGGGAGGCTTTAAATAATTCCACTGGTCCATATGGCATATCAGCAGGTGCTCTAAAAAACAAGCAGATGATCTCATATACATGAGCTTACTGTAAAAAATTTGGACTAGTGATAAAATATCTCGACTTGAGATAGTCTGATAATTCCCACATTTAAGAAAGGGGGCCAAGCAGACTGCAACAATTATTATAGCATTCCATTAATACCATTTGCGGGAAAACTTATTACTAGACTCTTGGCAAATTGTATTCTACATTTGGTTGAAGAAATAGGGCCAGGGCAGCTTCACAAAATCTAGAGGCACCACCAATACGATATTCTCTGCTCATCAGCTTCAAAAGAAATGTAGGAAACAAAATATACCCATACATATTGTGAATCATGAAGCACCACAGAAAAATTTAGCTCTGTACGATTTCCAACCAAAATTCAATCTTGAATCTGTAGTTATTAATAATGGCTCTGGTGTTAAGCAGGGCTATACAATTGTACCTACATCTTCACACACTTTGGCTCTATGCTTCATTGACATCATTAGAGGTGGGAAAGGATGGGAGACAAGGAAGGGGAAAGAAGTCAGCCATGGCATTTTGAAGGAAGTATTTCTGCATTCACCTGGAGTGATTTGGGGAAACCATGGAAAACCCAAACCTGGATATTAGGGATTCAAAACTACATCCTCCTGAATGCAAGACCAGAGCATTACCGCTCACCCACCACGCTCATTACATACCTATTGTCATGCCTGCCATTGTGGTAAATTGTCTCTTTTTTTCAGCACTAGTTACCACAGTCACCTTTGGCTCCATAGATGAGATGTTCTACTTGGAAGACCAAACTACTAGACTTTTTGCTAAGATAATAATGTGGACTTCTTTAAAAAAAAACCTAATGTGTAGCTCTATGTAAGAATCACTCATCTTTATACATCTGTTGTAATTCTTTCGCCATTTCATTTTAAGAGTAGATAGGTTTCTCAGTTTTCTGTGTGTGCTCTTTATTATTTACAAGCATTTTTAATATCTGTTTCAGTGACATGCTATTCATACTATTATTTCACCAGATGAGTAATTTTCAGTTGGTAACTTGAAATAAGATGATTTGGGCTGTAATGACACCAACTCAGGAATCTGTTGGAAATTTGTCTGTAGTACTGTAATGGAGGAAGAGCTTTCCAGCCTAGTATTAATAATTTCCTATCATTAGTTTTAATTATTTACCTGGGTTGAATTAATTAAAACCTGGCGAGGACTGTAATGTCATGATTACCTTCAGTACAATTAAATAGTATCTTATAATGGTTATGTATAGTTGAGCTGTTTGCTTTCCTGGCCAAACTAGAGGTGACCTTGCTGGAAATAACAGATCATAAAATTTTTGATCCTAGCTCGCACCTCGAGTACTGGGCCAATCAATATAAGCAGTCTTTTGATTGTGTGATATTTGGTTTCATTTAGGAAACACTGTACACAAAACTGATTTATTTAATCACTGGCTAAGTTTTGCATACTAAATTAATTTATAACATTAAACTATCAACTAAATTGTTAGGATTACTGTTAACAATAAAAATTATTTATATTTACATTTATAAATTACACTCTTCAATTTCTTTCAGTTCTTTAACACAAGTTTTATTAATTTAAAAATAGTTAAAGCTTGGTAATTAGTTTATAAAAGACACTACATAGTATAGTTAAACATTATGGTATAAGTGATTCAAAATTTCTAAATTCTTACAAACCCAATTAAATAAGAGGTTTGGTTACTGATTGTTATTGTATTAATACATATTGTAGGACCTGTTCTTTTATTCTTTTTCTTTTGCCGTCGTCAGTCTTTCGACTGGTTTGATGCAATCCTCCATCCATTCCTATCTTGTGCCAATCTCGTCATCTCTACATATCCCTTACAAACCATGTCCTCAATTATCTGTTTCATATATTCTAATCTCTGTCTTCCTCTACAGTTCTTACCTTCGACTGTTCCCTCCACTAACAAATTAACCAATCCAGCATGTCTCAAGATATGACCTACCAACCTGTCTCTTCTTTCTGTAAGCTTCTTCCACAAACTTCTTTCCTCATCCATTATTTCCAAAACTCGTTCATTTCATACTTTGTCTGAATACTTAATTTTCAGCATCCTTCTGTAGCACCACCTTTCAAATGCTTCAATTTTCTTTATTTCCGGTAAGTACATGTTTTGCTACCGTAAAGTGCTGTGCTCCATACATAGAGTTTATTCCCGTAGATCAATATTTGAAACTAAAAGATTTCTCTTTTTCATGAAGGCTCTTTTTACTAGTATTATTCTGCTTTTAACGTCATTCCTACTTCGGCCATCAGTTGTAATTTTGCTTCCTAAGTAAAAGAATTCACTTACTTCTCCTATTGCATCCTATCCCATATTTATATTTAATCTACTGTGATTGGTATCATTTCTACATTTCATCACTTTGGTCTTGCTTTGATTTATATTCAGTCCAAAATCTCCCTTCAGTATTTTGTTCATACCATTCAGTAACTTCCCAACATCCTCAGCCCTTTCTGCTAACAAGACAATGTCATCAGCAAATCGTACCATACTGATTTTTTCTCCCTGAACACTTATGCCACATGGAAATTTTTCCTTGACTTCCTTTATTGCTTCTTCTACATACAAGTTGAATATTAATGGAAATAGACTACAACCTTGTCTCTCATCCTTTTTAATTGATGCATCTCTCTCACGATTCTCTACTTTTATGATAGCCACTGATTCTTATATAGTTTATAAAGTATTCTTTTATCTCAAAAGAATACTTTAGACCTGACTTCTTTAAAATTTCACCTTACAATATCAAAGGCTTTTTCTAAACCAACAAACGCCATAAAAGTATCTGTTTTTCTTGATCCACCCTTCAAGTATTAATCTTAAAGCCAGAATTGCTTCCCTTGTACCACTTTTTTTCTGAAACCCAAACAGATCTTCACCTACAATGACTTCTACTACCCTTTCCATTCTTCTGTATATTATTCTGGTCAGTAATTTTGAAGCATGTGATGTTAGACTAATGGTGTGGTAAATCTCACATTTGTCGGTTTATGTTTTCTTTGTAAGTGTGAATATTATATTTTTATTAAAATCAGTTGGAATTTCCCCCGTTTTATAACTTATTGATATCAGCTTGAATAATCTTTCAACTCCTCCTTCTCCTAGGGATTTAAGAAGTTCTGCACAGATCTCATCGATTCAAACTGCCTTATTTGCTTTCAAGTCATTCAGAGCTTTATTAAATTCTGTCCTCAAAACAGGAATTCCTAAGTCATCAACGTTGACATCGCCTTCCTATTCCATTACACTATTCAAGTCATCCCCATCATAAAGTTTCTCAATGTATTCCTTCCATCGGTTAGCTTTATCACTTGAGCTAAAAATAGCTTTCCCATTGGCAGCTTTAATGTTCACACCTCTTTTCATCATTTCTCCAAAATTCTGTTTGATCTTTCTATATGAAACATCTAGTTTACCTACGACCATTTCCTTTTCTACTTCTTCACATTTTTCTTCTAGCCATTTTTCTTTTGCTTTTTTGCATTTCCTATTTATTTGATTTCTAAATTTCCTGCATTGCTCTCTTCCTGCTTCATTCTGAGCATTTTTGTACCTTCTCCTCTGATACATCAGCTCCAAAATTTCTTCTGTGATCCAAGGTTTTCGGGCGGCTTGTTCCCTAAGGCCTAATGTTTCTTTACCAGCTTTCATTATTTCGGTCTTTAATGCATTCCATTCGTCCTAGGTTGAACTCCTTTCAGAGTTACTTCTTAGACCTCCTAACTCTACCATTTGTGCCAATATTTCTCTGGTGCCAGATTGTTTCAGTTTATTCACTTACAGTCTGTTCGGCTTATACTGCTTCCATATTCCCTTGAATTTCAGCCAGCACTTCATTACTATCAAATTATGGTAAGAGTCTATGTCTGCTCTTGGGTACATTTTACAGGCTAGAACTTGATTCTTGAGTCTCTGTTTGACCATGATATAATCTAGCAGATATTTGCCTGTATCTCCAGCATGTTTCCAGGTGTATATCCTCCTTGCATGGTTCTTAAACAGCGTGTTTGCCACAACTAGCTTATATCTTACTGCGGAAAAATCCGTCGTGATCATTTTACACATACACTGGTTGCAATTAAGAAAATGTTTTGGCCGCCACTCTACCGAAATAGAGAATATTTTGGGTCATGGATGGGCAAACTACAGGTTATATTACCACATTGAAACACAAGTTGATGGTTTCCAAGTTACAATGTTTAATTACGTTCAAACCAACCATGAAAGTCACCCCCGATACCATGCGAAACGTTTAACCGTGTATAACATCAGACAACTTATCTGTGCTGTTGCAGGTAAAACCATCCACGTGGAAACTATTCACAAGTTTCTCAGCACACCTTACAACCACACTACATTCAAGACCAAGTTGCGCTGCTGTATTTTTCTTTTTTTTCTCTCTCTCTCTCTTCTCCTTTTCTTTTCACAGATATTCTTCTTCAGCCAGCGCTATCGCTGGTCGATATATCGATATGAGAGGCTTTCTACGTTACAATCTTTCATAAAATTCTAACACCCTGCTTCCTCGCTCATTTCTTTATCCTAGACCAAAACTTCCAACAGTATTCCCCTCTTTTCCTTCTCCCATTATCGCATGATTATTAGATTCCCCCCCCCTTTTTCACATATTGGATTAATTCTTCAATTTTGGCGTACATTTTCCCTATTTCTTCGTCATCTTCCTGTGACATTGGCATATAAACTTGTACTAGCGCGGTTGGGGCGGGCTTAGTTTCTAACCTATTCAAAATAAACCCTTAGACCCCGGACCTGCTCTATTGAAAATATAACAGTTTGTTATTTAATTGTTCTCAAACATTAAAATAATGTAATGAATGTAATGAAAATAATAATTATCCAATAATAATTGTTGATGTTATTCACATTAGGATTTAAATAATACTGAAAGTTTTGAAATTCAAAAGCATATGTTAAATTTATTGGTCTGTTCTGTCAGAAATACAACTGTTGTATAATTATTTATGATACATTAAAATAATAATTTCCCTACCTTTAATAAATATTCTTAGCAAATAGCTGATTAGTTATATAAGAACGCAATCTTTCTTGGCGTTGGCAATATAAATATTGTTCTCGGGTGACTAGTCAACCGAGAACAATATTTATATAGCTGATTAGTTATTATTCACATTAGCACAAAATAATCTCAAACTTTATATTCCATCTTAGTTTAATTTTGAAGTTCAGCATTACCTTCATTTATTGCCTTTTAAGTTCTTTTATCTAGTTATTACTTGCAAGAAAGTAATTGAGGAATAAAACTTCAACCAAATATTTAAAAAGAAAAAAAGGTTAAGTGAATTGTAAAACATTTTAGTTTTATTAGACTACCAATTAAATTTAAGATTAAGGAGATGGGTGAAATAATTAGCCTAAAGAGATGGAAAGGAAAGATAATGTGATTAGTAATGGGGTGAAAATGTTGGTTGGGATCTGACAACAGGTCGCAGAATGAATAGGGTAAAGATGAAGAAGGTGCTAGATGTTACAGAAATTGTGGGGAGATCTGACTTTTTATCAGAGTCAAATGGGGAGGAGCCTCATGTAGATGCAGGAGTAGGTAATTTGCAACAGGCCTGGATATCTGATATGGTCTCCTAATATCACTATTTCAGACCATATTATTAATGCCATTATTAATTCTTAATTTCACAATGTTATATGTATTCTCTGGCAAAACTCTAGATTGATTTTGTTTATTCTTAGACTGAGCTGATATTCCATACTATCAAGCTGGACTGCTAATGTGGTTAGCTGGCAAGTTTGTTTTTGGCTGGAGTAATTACTTATCTAAATAGTTCATTAAATTACAAGATGGATATTCATGAGAATTTTTATATCTATATGAAATTGAAGAAATGTGTAAAAAGTAATATAAATTGATGGTTTATGTAATTAAGGAGAGCTTGTGTTCTACAAATAAGAAAACCAATTTGATACTGTTGTAGATTGGGGTAAGAAAAGAAGCTAAATTAAAATTGGTTTTGCTATTAAAGTAAATCGAAATTTTTATTTTATTTCTACTTAGGAACATCTATTACAAAAAAAGACTGAAAATGACATAGTTCTGTTTAACTGTTCAAGCATCCAAATGAAGAATTGAAGCAGAATAACCACATTATAAAATAGTACAAGGCATGGAAGAAAAAAAATAGGAAGAAAATTGTTCTGCTGCTATTTAATACCCATGGGAGAGGTGTAGGCCCACTTTTGCAAGATCAATTAGACACAGACTACCAAGGCACAAGTTTTTTCACACCTAGTGCAACATTAAGGCAGCTAATAGAGGATGTAGAATCTCTTTACAGCGATTTCACTAAGGATGAAACAGTAGTGATAGAGAAAGGCACAGAATATTAGTGATGGAAACACTTGTTATATAGCATAGAGAGTGACAAGTAAGATGGTGAAGGTGGCACAGCATACCAGGGGGGAGCTCGTGCAGGTCTTGTGTAACCATGATTGATCACAGTAGAACCATGATGTGAGATGAGTAAATACCTTAGTAAGAGAAGGAGGGTTTACACAAGCTGTAGAGCAGAACACAAGGGGATAGCTTCATAAAAAAGCCTGATGATAACTTTGTGGGATCCCAAGTAATTGAAGGAATAAGTGATCATGATGCAGTTTTGATGCTTAATAGAGGATTCAGTAAACCAATGGCCAAAATTGAAGGGGAAAACAGATACAATTATAAAAAGACACAAATTCCAGAATGGAAGAGAGATTTAAGAGGAAGATTCAGCAAATGTAAGGAAAGCACAAGTATAGTGGAGTTGAAATGGGAAGATTTCAAGGAGATAATAAAGGCTGAAGAAATATTAATTACAAAACACAAAATAAAGAAGTACAGAGGCTACATACTATAAGATGGAGGGGAGTAGATTAAAGAAGTTAGTGAGAAGAGAACACTACAGAGATTATAGAGAGCAAGGCAGTAGGGAATACCTGAAACATCTAACCAAGGAATTAATAGGAGTAAAGAGAAGCTAAAGATGAGTTTATGAAGAATATTATTGGTGTAAGTGGATAACTGAACAATGTACTTAGAAATTTGTATGTCTATGTTAGAAAACTAAGAGGAAGGTATTCAGACAACTGTAGAAGAGGATGGGGGAAGATGGAATTGAAGATTTGAATATGGTGGAGATATTGAATGACTGGTTTAATAAGACAATTGCGAACATCCTCAGATAGTAGAGTCTCCATACAAAACTAAACAATTTGAAATAAATCCTCAGGAAATAATGAACGAATTCAGAAGGAAAAAAAATTGAAAGGGGCTGGTGTAGATAATATTACTACAAATGTATTAAAGATAGTGGGATATGATATTGTATCTTACTATTAACTATTATTTAGATTGCGTTGAGTCTTGCTGCTTAAAAGAGGACTGGAAAAAAAAAAATGATAGTAGTACCAGTTCATAAAGGAGGGGTAGATTAGTTTGATATCAGTGATAGGCAAAATGACAAAATAATGTGCAACTACATCAGAAATGTCAGTGAGGATAGAAACTGGGTCGCAAATCAACAGTTCTGCTTTAGGCAAGAAAAATCATGTAAATATCAGTTGGTTGGCTACATGCAAGAGATTTCAGAAGAATTGAATGAGGGGGGCCAAATTGACGGTGTAGCACTAGATCTTTCTAAGTGATTTGACAGTCAGAAAAAAGATATTAAATAAGGTGATAACTTTTATAGTAGATGACTCACTGGGCACAAGAATTCTGAAAAGTAGAAAGTAAAGCATTAGAGTCAGAAATGCAGTATCAAAAGTGTAATGGGACCATTGCTGTTCATTATTTTAATGAATTATTGTGTTGTTGGATTGTAGTTAGAAGTTAGGTTGTTTGCAGAAGACATAATTTTATATGAGTATAAGAGGATCAAAATGGGAGAAGACTACGAACAGCTGCAGGGTAGGTCACCCTGCCACTATTCATATCTAACTGGGTATCTCAACATGGAATGAAGGAAAATGATAGGAAGAATCAGCATATTAGGTACACAGATAAAAAACTAAAGGCTGTTTATGATTATAGGATGGAATCAGAATTGTTTGTTGAAGGCTCAAAGTGGCATATTTGAAGATAAACTCAGCTGTGAAGGACATATTGGGCAGATGGTAGCAAACTGTTTCAAAATCTTTCATTAGCTGGAGAGGGTAATGAAGGGGGCCCTTGGTTACAAAACTTTCATCAGGCCATTGTTTGAATATGGTTGTCTAGTTTGGAACTCACATTTTAGATATCAAATACAGGAATTGAAGGGTGTGCAGATTTGTTTGTGAATAGCACAGGACACAGTCAGTCACTGATAAGATAAAGGAGCAGGATTTGGAGTCACTGGAAGACAGAAGGAGAGTGAAGAGAGTGCTGGAAATGTAAAAGGCATATGTTTGTGATGAGGCTCTGAAATATATTGTTCAAAGAATTAGTAGTAATGCGTGAAGGGAAAAAATGATTGAGCACCAACTGACACTCAATATCATGCACAAGGGAGTGGGAAAGTATTCTTTTTTGGGTAGGGGTGTAACAAATTACTGAGGGAAGTGATGAATAATCTACCAAAAACATGAAAGGAATTTATAATTAAAATTTGTAAATGGCAGAATTAGACATGTGGGGGAATTTAGACTAAAAAAAAAAATATGTAAGATAACAAGAGAAATAATAATAAAAAAGTGGTAAATAGATAACTAGGGAAATTGCCACTGGAGCACATTCTCCAATGGCAATTTAATTCAATTACAAAGTCTACCAACAGACAGCAGTGGAGTTGGTAATGCACACACAAGTGAAGGGACACAAGGCACACAGTATAGATTGTTATGGATAAATAAGCTTTCCATAACCAATAAAGAGTGGATAATTTAAAGCCACTAACATTGCAAATTGATAATATAAAAGTAATCTTAATAACAAATTAAACCAACATCATAAAAATATGTCTAAAATAAACATCATAAAACTAAAGTAGTTGGAAATTGCCACATTCATTTTTACTAGTATTACTGACGATACTACATACAAACCTATATTGATAGTGTTTTATTGTGAATTTAATTTAATTGCGATGGAGTGCACGCTCCGGTGGCAATATCCCTACACACCCATTTTCCCCCTTTTGCTGTACCCACACACATTGGCCCTCTACAAATTTCAATATCAAATTGTTTTGTCATTTTTAGTAAATTATTCATCAATTCTGTTGGTAACTTATTCCAATCCCTGACCCCCTTACCTATGAAAGAAAATCTTCCCACACCCTCATGCTTGAAACTGAGTGCCTGCTTGTGGTCATGGTCATCTCTTTCTTTCCATGCATTACTTTTAATTCTTACACCAGTATCGTTCCACACCTCATCACCAATATATGCCTTGTACACTCCAAAGACTGTTCACCCTACTCCTATCTTCCAATGAATTCCGTTCCAGCACTTTGATCATATCGGTTCCCCACTTTGTTCGGCAGGAATTTCCGAAGTCAAATCTAGCAGCCCTTCTTTGCACCCCCTCCAACTCCTGTATTTGATACCCAAAATGTGGGTCCCATACTACACCACCATATTCAAGCAATGGCCTGACCAAAGTTTGGTAACCTAGTTCCTTTACTTCTCTTGTATATCCCCTCATCATACTCTCTAACAGGTGAAGAATTTTGAAAGCTTTTCTCATACCTGTCCAATGTGTGCTGCCCAGTTGAGCTTGTTATCAAATGTTATGCCAAGATATTTACAGTTCAAGTATTTAACAAGCAATTCTCTCCCCACCTTAAAATCATAATCAACCTTCAGTTTTCTGTGTATCTAATAAGCTGACTCTGCTTTGCTTTTATCTACATCCCATGTTTACCGACCCAACTAGATACTGCAACATATATGCTACCACCCCAATTGTGCAATAAATAGTTTTTATAAATATTAATTCTTAATAAATCAATGGTCAGAGTATTATATGAATGAAGCGTAATAAATATGTATAAAAAATTGCTCAAGAATTCCACAGACTAGTAATAATTTTAATGTCATTGGGTATTTTTAAATTACTAGAATCTTTGGTCCGCTGGCATGGCCAAAGAGTGGAGTTTAAGTTGCACCCTGAAAGAGTGGGGTAGTTATTGCAGAGAATATACAGGGCGTTCGCCGGGAAACGCAACCCTCCCAGTCTGTTGCTGTCGGCAACTTGCTCGGTCAGCGGGGCCAGCGGTTCCCGCCACACGATACCGTGATCACCGCACTGTTTAACACCTCCGCTGCCCCAACAGTGCAGTGGCACAGTATAATGGGACCCTTACATGGTTAAGAACAGTTTCTTTGCATTGTAGCTAGTTTGTGACTTCAGTCTCTTATTAATCAGTGTTGTGAATAAACGTTTCTTTGCGGTTTGGCTGGTTTAGGGCTTCATACTCTTACTAATCTGTACCGTGTTTGAGTGTGAGTAAAATTATGGTACGTTACAGTTTGCAACAAAGAATATTTCTCTACGATACGTATGTGAAGAAGAAGTCGTTTAAAAAGTGTCGCAGTAAATTTCGTCGCGAATATCCTGGCGCTTTACTGCCAGCTAAATCAACAATTCTGCGTCTGGTTAAAAAAGTAAGAGAAACGGGTTCATTTTTTAACAAAAAGAGACTGTCGGTCAACCATATTCTCACAGAGGAGAAAATTGATGATATCGCTTTTCGACTAGAACAGTCACCCAAAAAATCATTAAGTCAGTTAGGGCGGCAGCAGGCAGGTGTATCTAAGACGTCAGCTTGGAAAGTAACAAAGCTAGTTCACTTAAAGCCGTACAAAACAATTGTGGTGCATAAAATTACAGAAATAGACCAGGGGCCTAGGATTAGATTTTGCAACTGGTACCTGCAGGGTGTCCACGATGGCACTGTTGATCCGCAACTGACGTTTTTCTCTGATGAGGCCTGGTTTCATCTGAGTGGTTATGTTAACGCTCAAAACAGTCGACACTGGAGTTCAGAAAAACCAAATACTCTACTCCAACTGCCATTGCATGACTTAAAAGCGGGTGTTTGGTGTGTGATTAGTGCTTCGAGAATCATAGGTCCAATTTTCTTCCGTGAAACTCTTACTTCCGCAAGATATATCGAAAATATTGTGAAACCGTTTTTCGAGAAACTTACTGAAGAAGAAAAATTGTACGGCTATTTTCAACAGGATGGGGCGACAGCTCACACCGCTAGAAATTCGCTTGCTGCACTTAACGAAGTGTTTTATGATCGTGTAATCAGCCGTGGGTTGTGGCCCGCCAGATCACCGGATTTAAACCCTTGTGACTTCTACATTTGGGGTAAACTTAAGGGTAAGGTGTACGAAGGAAATCCTCACACATTGGAAGAACTTGAGGAAAAAATCTATCAAGTAATAATGTCCATTGACAAAGGTGAAATCCAGCGTGTGTCTCGAAATATGTTCAGAAGATGTGAAATGTGCATTACACAAGAGGGTCAACACTTCCAGCATCTTTTATAAGGTAAGCTAATGAATTACGACACATTTAAATGCTTAGCACATACAAGTTTATGAAGCGTAATTATTGTGAAATAGTCCGCGGCCGACGGTCGAACAATGCCGGAAGCTGATCGCTCGCTCGCCGGGAGCAGTTTCTTCCTTGTAGCGCTAACAGTGGGTTGCGTTTCCCGGCGAACGCCCTGTACAAAGCATGCATGTTGTATCATGAATGCTGCGGCATTACTTATTCTTGTTTGTTGGAGTGTGTTGGTGGTTTGGTTTAATATTAAATCCAACCATAGTGAATTTTCATCAGAGTATTAATCCAGAAGTATTCACCTAACCTCCTGTTAGAATTGACGGTGTATTAAATTATAATACCCATACTACGTGTACAGTTGAGAGATGGTGTATAAGGGGCCAAAATACCGTCCAAAGACTTGTAGTAGGTATTGTGAAGTTTATATCAAGCATTTCTCTGAAGAAGCAGTTAATATTTAATGGGAGGTTATATCTGACGACTTCTATCAGGATTTAAGGAGTTTATAACTGACTTACCCTGTCAGCATAGCAGTGATAGCAGGGAAGGTTATAACTGGCTCAACCTGCCAGAATTAATTGATATATGGAGGTTATAATATCCTGCTCAGATTACCCTGCAGCTGTTCAGTCTTCTACCATCTGTAGTTCCCTAACATTTTTTTTTTTTTCCAGTTTTTTTTAGTTCTTTCATGGTATCCTCAGGATGAATTTAAAATTTTTTGGTCGGCTTATTTCTAATAGTGGTGTTAGACCCTTCAATTTCTAATTCATTGTCCCTAATGGTCTTACTAAACCAGTTACTTAAAATTTTTGCCTTTTTCAAATCTTCATTAACTTCTTTTCCATACTTACCTATAATCCTAGATGTTAGTTTGTTGTATCATCTCCACATTTGAACATATCTGAACATTTCAATGGGTTATAAAACTTTTAGTTTGTTTTTCCAACAGAAGATTCATTCTTTGCTTGTTGAACTGGGCACAGAGCTGTTATTTTGGTAATTTTGGCTACATTTTGCCAGAAGCCTGTGGGCATCTTCTACACTGATTCTGACCATTAGGTGGTTGTCAAGAAGCTCATATACAGGTAGGGTTAATCTACATTCAGCCTAGATGTTGCCTGGAGGCTTCAAATCAGGCAATATAGTCAATAGTTATCCTACGAGGTAGGTACAATATGTACTTAGCCTCTCTTCCCGATGGTGCCACTGTCGCCAGAGAAATTTATTATCATGTAGTAAATTATCTTAGACAGCTATTGTTAGAATTTCAGCCAAATTGGACACACAGTTTTGTTTTGATCACATGTGAAAGTGGGTGTGTCCGCGGATTTTAGAAAAATGGAAAAAGAGCAATATCGGTCGGTGATTCGATTCTTGTTTTTGGAAGGAAAATCGCGTAGTGAAATCAAAGAGCACTTCGATGCTGTGTACGGTGACTTCTCCTTCGATGGCGACTGTCAAAAATTGGTTTAACGAATTTCAACGTGGTTGTACGTCGGTTTTTGATGAGTCACGCCCAGGTGCCCCGAAAACGGTTACCATGGAGGATAACGTGACAAAAATTCACAATCTCGTATTGGCAGATCACCGATTGAAGGTGCACCAGATTGCTGGGACAGTAGGCATCTCAAAATACCATGTGGGTCATATCTTGCATGAAATTTTGGGCATGAGAAAGCTGTCGGCGCAATGGGTGCTGCATTTGCTCATTCCGGACAACAAGTGCAACCATGAGAGCTCTTCACAGCAGTGTTTGACACTGTTTAAGCACAATCCGAAGGAGTTTCTGCGTCGTTACATGACCGTCGACGAAACATGGATCCACTGGTACACACCAGAGACCAAGGAACAGTCAAAACAGTGTACTTTACCCGGCGAACATGCTCCGAAAAAGGCCAAGACTGTCCCATCAGCCGGAAAGGTGATGGCCACCGTTTTTTGGGATTCACATGGTGTGATCTACACTGACTACCTGGAGAAGGGCAAAACGATCACAGGGCTTTACTATGCTGAATTATTGGGCCGATTCAACGCCGAACTGCAGAAAAAAACGGTCCCATTTGGCGAAGAAAAAAGTGCTCTTCCACCATGACAACACACTGGCTCACACCTCCGCCGTCGCCACGGCCAAATTGGGCTACGAACTGCTGCCCCATCCAGCATATTCTCCAGATTTGGCCCCTTGCAACTTTTTTTGTTTCCATACTTGAAGAAGACTTTCGCCGGGCAGAAATTTGAGTCGAATGAGGTGGTTATCACCGCCACGGAGGCCTACTTTGCAGATCTCCAGAAAACGTATTTTTCAGACGGGTTAAAGAAGTTGGAGCATTGCTGGGTCAAGTGTATCAAACTAAAAGGTGCATTGCTGGGTCAAGTGTATCAAACTAAAAGGAGACTATAAAGCTGATGTCGCATATTGAAATCGTAAGCTGTCTCACACACCATGAATGTTGGCGGTTTTTGATCAATTTTTTTGTTCACTACAGTTTTTTAATGTCTGATATTTCAAACTGTTAGGTATAAGATGGATTTTTAATGGCTGTTAATAAACATACTTCACTTCAAGTAGTTAACACATCTCCCCATTTCATTCAGTTTTCTAACAACACACCAAGTATGTACCAACTGCCTATTTTCAGTTAAACAGTGAAGGGAGACAATGTACTAACCCAGTGGTCCACAACGGTTGTGCCGCGAAATTTTACCATTAATTGCCAATTTTTTTATTAATTAAATTTTAGTTTCATGTGCTGCGAATTGTTTCGTATAGTCGTATTTTAAGAAATTAATTGTTATTTATTTACCCACACTTGCTAGTAGTTTTGATTATTCAGTTTTTAAATATTTTTATTCCTCGCCTCTACTGCTGCACTTTGAGGTTCCAGTTATATTTAGAGCATGTTCTGTATATGTGCTATTCCCTCATTCTAAACTGCTGGGATTAGCAGAATTTTCCAAGCCTCATATTATTTTATTAAGTTGTCAATGTTGGTGCTTCTTCAACAATACTACTTTGTTCCTGTACCATTGCACAGGCGAATTGTTAGACATCATTGTAAAAACAATCGGCACCACATTTGTGACTTCTTTGAAGTGTATAAATCCCACTTCTGAAATAGTCCGAAAATTGTGTTAGTAGTTCATCTTGATATTTTCTATTACAATTAGCAGACTTTTATTTCTTCATGATGGAATTCCTTGAACAGAGTGTTCTGTCTATGAGTGCAACTGATGAAAGCGTCGAGTCAGAAAGAAAGAAGAAACATAAGTTAATGCAGCGGAAATATAGTGATAATTACTTATCCTATGGGCTTTCTTGGTGTGGTGAAAAACTCAGCAACGCTGCAATGGTTCACAGTAAATTGAAATGACACGTGTCAACAAAACATTCTTCTCTGTCAAACAAAGATCTCAATTAATTTCGTAGGTTGTTGGAAAACAAGATACAACAAAGAACTTTCATGACCGTTACAGTATGTGTTTCGGAAAAAGTACAGGCAGGTAGTTTTGAGGCAACCAAACATATAGTGAAGGCCAAGAAACTACATACAAAAGGTGAAACGCTGTTAAAGGGTTTATTACCTGCTAGTGTAATTTCAAAAATTCCTCTTTCTGCTGACACAAACAGTCGCCAAGTTATTGATATTTCTCATGATATTAAAGACATTATGAGGGAGAAAATCAACAACAGTCAGAAGTTCTCACTTCAGATCGACGAGTCCACAGATATTAGTCACCATGCACAACTTCTGGGTTACATTCAATACATCGATGGAGATGTAGTTGTAAATGATTTCTTCTTTTGCAAAGAACTTCCAGAGCATACTACCGGTGAAGAAATATTTCGTTTGACTGATGAATATGTGCGCCTTAATTAATTAACATGGAAGGTGTCAGGGCGTAGCCGATAGTGGGGGTTGGTATCGGATACTTCACCTGAACCAGTTGTCTTCCAAAATATTCTAAGTCCAAAGTAAAGTTCTGTAACCGTGTTGAAATACTTATGCTAACTGTTAAAAATTGACCACAGTCGCCACTTACAGTTTTAAACCTCCTGCAAGAAAGGTACTATTGTATAAATGAAAGTCACATGTTGAATCACTGGATTATATTCTCAAAATTTTTCACGTAAAGATTACAAGTCACAGTTAGCAAGGCAATCGGATATAAACGTTCACCGAAGATCACAGGTTGAGAAACAAGAGCAAGAACCGCAAGAAAGAACCCCCAAAACTGAATTGAAATTTACATCACTTGGCTAAAACTGTTCGTCTGAATGTTCCAACATGGCTGCCGTGAGGCGTGCGCTAGTCCATGTAGGCTCGTTTCCCGCCTATCCTACCATGACGTCAGAGTTCCCAACATCCACCGCTCTCCACGCAGCGCCTAGCACGAACGTGCTCTCACTTGCACATCTGGATAGAGACTGGAACCCGAGCGTATGTATGTCCCTTGCCACTTGTCTTATATAGACTTGCCTCACGTGAGGCCGTATTCCCACCTGAGTGCCTCCGCGATCTTACACATTCCCTTATGTTTACTTTAATAACTTCTTCATTATAAGTCTGATTCAAGCGCGGAAATGGGAAAGTTATGCGAGTTCCGAGGTGAAGTGTTTAGTGTCGGAATATATCGTGTTAATCGCCCCTCTCAGAAGTTTACCAAATATGGTGATTTTTTGAAAGTCACAAAGAAGATGACGTCACTCCAAAATTTTTGAACATTTTTAAAATCGGCTTTAATTACCAGCGTGAAATTATACTCAAACTGTCGGCCTCAATTTTAGTCTCACAAAAATGTAAACTTTATTTAAATCCGTAAGGAATTAATTTAGTTATTGGAAAAACTGTGATTCCTAAAAATCCGATATAATTTTTATTTATATTTTTATGTGTAACTCTGAAGATATATGGATTATTAAGCCGGAAAAATTACCAATGTGAAGCCTGAATTAAACTGCTTATTTTGAAGTTTATTTCATCTTTGTAAGTGCCATATCTGAGACACAATAAATTGTTTAGTTATTTACACGTGGGTTGTTACAGAGTGTTTTTAGAAAATTCATAACATCGGTTCTATGGCTTTAAATGACGTGAAATTAATATGTACGAAACTAGAAGAATGGATTGTTAAGGCAAACTACTTTTTAATCCGGAATCTGAATAGGCTTTTGAATAATAAAATGTTAAAGGTGGATGGTCTATTTTACGTGTCCAGATTATATTTAAAAATACTTAGAGTGTTGGAAACTATCAGATTTACTTGGATTTACTTCTCTTTATGGCTGTTTTAATTTATTAGCTACTTTATACTGTGTGACTGTGTTTAAAATCAGTGTAGAAGCATATAATGTGTGCAGTGTCTGTAGAAAGTTACTTCAAAATTGGATTACCAGACAGAAGGTCAGTAAAATGTCTTTAAATGTGTTTAGAAAATTAATTATGTGTGTTTACTATCATTTACATGCTCTTAGCGCTCTTGAAATGGTTTTTAAGTGTTAGAATTAATTCCGAAAATCTAGTCGATTTACCGGCTTCCTGTACTTACTAATATTTCATATTTTACGGATGAAACTACTGGAAATCTATTAAAACTGAAGGATACATTTATTTACTGCTTGTTTATCTACTTTTTAAATCCTGAAATTACTTAAAAGACATAAAATTGTTTATGTGAACTGCTTAGAAAAATGAGTGATCAAATTTCTTCATAATTACTTCTCGTGAGTATTAAAAGCTTTAAAACTATCAGAAACCTGTTAAATATCCTACTAAACTGTCTCAGGCATTATTCTCTTTACTTTTAGAACTTTAAAAATGGTCAAATTCCATCACAATGAGTTATTTTCATACTGCTTCAATCTACTATTCAATCATCCAGTTTATTTCTTTAAAAATCTCTGCTAAACTATATTTAACTGTGAAGTTATGGTTATTGTGAGCCTAGGCTTGGATATTATTAGTTCTTTACACTCTTTACTGTATGAAAATCACATTAGAAATACCAAAACTGGTATATTTCAAAATTAATGGTTAGGTTTGATTTATGTTGAAATTCACTGTTTATCTCAGGAATAACGCTTATTAGTCATGATGAAAGGTTTATTTAGGCAATATATTTACTATTCTATACCATTTGCTTCTTTTAAATCCGTTTAGAATATCTTTCTGATTAATGTTAGGATCTGTTGTGGAAAGTTTACTTTTATCTGAAATAACCTATTTCCTGCTGGAATATCAAGGCTTTATGACAATTTATAGTTTATTTATGTTGGTTATGTGTTATTTATTCACTTTACTTTACTAGAAGTGTGGTTATTTTGATTTTAACTGTGATACCGGATACTAAAACGAACCCCATACTTGATCGGATTCTAACAAAATCTTGAAAATAGAAGGAGGGATACCTTACAAAGGATTGCGTTAGTGTTTGTACAGACGGAGCGGCTGCTATGACAGGCCCAGTGAAAGGATTTGCAGCTAAAGTACGTGAAGTAAATCCCAACGTACGATGTGATCATTGTCTCATTCATCGCGAAGCCATTGTTGCTAAGTCTCTGCCACCTTCTCTGACAGATGTGCTGGACGAAGTAGTAAAAGTTGCGAACTTCATAAAATCGTGGCCCCTAAATAAGAGACTATTTTCCGTTTTATGTCAGGAAATGGGCTCAGAACACACTACACTCCTACATATAGAAGTACGTTGGCTGTCACGAGGAAAGGTGTTAACGTGAATATTTGAACTTAAAGAGGTCCAGGCATTTTTGACTGTTGAAAGAGACAAGTACGCGGATTTATTCGCAGATGGTCAATGGGTATGTAAGTTGGCATATCTTTACGACATTTTCGTACACTTGAATGAGATGAACATCAAAATGCAAGGTAGGAACGAAAATATTCTTGTTAGTATGGATAAGATTAAAGGATTTGAGAACAAGCTGGATTTGTGGTTACAAGGGATTGAAAATGGGTCGTATGAGATGTTCCTGACTGTATGGTCACTTGATGACGGTAATAAAATGGCGATGGACTTAATTAAAGAACATTTAGAAGGCTTGTAGCAGAGATTCAAAAAGTACTTTGGAGAAAGTGTTGGGTTCGTGATCGATTCATTGCAAATTCGGAACATCTTCCAATAAATATTCAAGAGGAACTCGCAGATTTAAAAGCTGACATAACTTTGAAATTAAAGCTTCTCAAAGTTCCTTTAGATACATTTTGGCTAACAATAGGAATGAATAGCCAGCTATCTTCGACATGGCAGTTAATATTTTATTGCCATTTTCAACTACATATGTATGTGAATTGGGCTTCTTGATGTTGACTGAGATTAAAACATCCAAGAGGGAAAGACTCAAATCTGTCGAAGAAATGAAGCTTGCATTGTCAACGATTTCTCCACGGATCAGCCACCTGTGTGCAGTTAAGCAGGCACAGGTGTCACATTGAATGTATGTGTACAATTATTTACTTTAATAGTTATATAAAACTGCCTAATTACACAACCGCTGTTTGAAGCTATAATTTTTACGTGTTAGGAGACCATATACGCAAAAAAAATTCGTCCGGTAAAGTGTGCCGCGAGATTTATGGATAACCTTATGGTGTGCCGCGAGATGGAAAAAGTTGCTGACCACTGTACTAACCCACTGCTATACCTACCTACAGAGGACTGTCACCCAGCCAAAACAGTGACACCCTTTGTTGTTGTAGTGAAAGTTAGCAGATAGATTCACCTTACTCATTAGGCAGAAAGAGAGGCACTGAGCAAATTTATTGATAATAGTATTATCAGTAATATTGGCCGTTAAAGGAAGCACAGTACTGAGACTGGTTAGTGCGAGTATTAAAGGCTGTATTGTTAATACCGATATTGATACTGACTCATCACTCACCAAAGATGAAGTATGCAACGAGTGAAAAATATAGGCCTATGTGACGAACAAAAACATATACAATATCTCAGTTTATTCATGTGACAGTGAACAAGCTATATGGCTCAGGAGCTGTACACACACACGTTTACCACATGACTGGCTAGGCAGTGGAAGTTAAACGCTAAAAAAATGCCAAGTCACGCGTATAAGTAAAAAAGCAAAACCATTTAGCTCTGAATATAAAATTAATGGCACTGTCCTTAGAACAGTAGATTCCGCTAAATAACTAGGGGTAACAATTCACAATAATTTGTTGTGGAATGAACACATTGGAAGGTAATTGGGAAAGCAAATCACATGCTCTGATTTCTAGGTCGCAATTTAAAACAATGTACACCCGAATTTAAATCGATTGCATACAAAGCTGTGGTGCATCCTCACTTAGAATATTGTTGTTCTGTATGGGGTACCCATAAAAAGGGGTTAATGGATGCATTAGAGAAGGTCCAAAGAAGAGCCGCTAGATTCATGACAGGTATATATAGCTGGAGGGAAATCATAAATGTGATGTTGAATGAGTTGACTTGGGAAGTCCTGGAACACCGAAGGTGTTGATCTTGGCAGAAGCTGATTGAAAAATTCACGACTGACCTATTTCAGGATGACGGCAAACACACATTATTACCAGCTACATTCATATCTAAGAATGACTGAGAAAATAAGATAAGAGAAATTAGGGCCAGAACCTATTCAATTCTATACTCTTTTTTTCTACGAGCGATTAGGGAGAGTAATAGGAAGGAGTTATCAAGCGAGAAAACTTAGATTTCAATAGGAGTAGGTATCTATAAACCCCTACGGCCATCCTGATCTGGGTTTTCCATGGTTTTCCCAGATTGCTCCAGGCGAATGCCAGGATGGTTTCTAAAAGTAGCCTGTGGGCGCCACCTGCCATATCTCATATATCCCTTCCTATACACAAGTGGTTACACATTAGGATTGGTGCAATGCACCCTTCGCCACCCACTTTTAGTGAATCACGGAATAATAATAATGAGACAGGGTAGTGGGGATGAACTGTTAAGAAGTGAACTATCAACATGTTGGGAAGACTAAGATGATATATATAAAAATATATATTGCAGATGGTGGTAAAATTATATACATAACAAAAGGGAACAGTGTGATAAAGTGAACAATAAATAAATTTGGGAGAAACTTGTTAAAATTTTTGCTATTTAAATTATAACAATGATAATCTAATATTATAATAAGCAACTGTGTCAGCTATGACGTCATCAGTCACAGCATGACGTAACTTTATGATGTCATGCAATGACGTCACGCTTTACGCCATTATTATTGGTAATGCGTGATATTTAATAATTTTTTCCAAGCATCTGCGCATAAATTAACTGACAGAACACTGAAAAAACAGTATGTACTGCGTTAAAATCAACATATCAACTATTAGATGCTTATATTTACATAATATTCTTTTGATACATAGAAGTATTCCTTAAATTCTTTGTCCATATATATGTAAGATAAAAGCTTTGCATTTTGAGCATCAATGTAGCGTGGATCAGAATTACAACTAGAATTTGACATTACGGCAGAGGGCAAGAATAATTTAGTTTCTTTTTTTTTCAAAATAATTTAAACTGTGTCCTATTATTGAAATTAATAATTCGCTTGAATGGAAATGGTTGCAAACTGATTGCGGTCTGTGCATTTTACACTACACTTAAAACAGTGTGGCATTAATTAAGTTTATAAGATTTATTTTAATTTCCTCTGCTTTCACCGTGTAATATTACCTAGACTATTATTTCAGCAACTGTGTCAGCCATTCAAACATTTTAATATCGGTCTGAATCACAGATAACAAAAAAGAAATGTCTAAAACCCCTTGAAGATTTTTGATCAAATTTATATCACTATGCATTATTGCCACTAAAACGTGATACAGTTCATGTATTAATATGCGTGAGATTGAAGTATTGTTCTTCTGGCAGCAATTTTATCATAGTACGTGATTAGGTTGAAATTCTACCTGGACCTGGATGGAAATGGAATCCTATTGCTACAGCACAATGCACGAGGAGTTACATTGAATTTTATTACATAACAATTCTATTTAGTTAAGCAATTGCTAAGGCATGAATTGTCAGAACACTGAAAGAAAAGTATGTATTTCATTTAAATTAATTATCAGTCTTTTTTGCTGAAATAATTACACGGTTTGAACGAAAGAAGTTCCAAATTGATCATGTATATGTGGCCTAAACCACAATCAAATATTACGTGGCATAGCGTAAGTTGCTAACATTTATTTTTAGCGTTCTTTGTTTTAACTGGGGTCATTATTTCAGCTGATGTAAGCCATGTCAGCCATTAAAATAAAAATCTTCATCACAGGTATTAAGAAAGAAAAGTGTAAGAATCTCAAGATTTGGATCAAGTTTATATCGCGATGCATGATGACACATACATGTGACACAGGGAATGTATTAATTCCGCGTGATTGAAGCTTTGCTTTTCTAGCAGCAATATTAGTGGAGATTGTGGTTAGGTTGAGATGCAACCTGGACCAAGTTGACAACTGAAGCTTTTTGCTACAGCACAAGGGACGATAAAATTACAATGAGCTTTATTTTATAACAACTCTATTTAGTTAAGCAACTGCAGAAAAATAAATTACCATAACACTCTGATAAACCCGTCAGTTTTGACAGGCTTTGGGGCAAGTACTAATAATAATAAGTGATAGGTCAAATGGTAGAATTTTATCAGTGGTTGAGACAAGGTGCGTGTTTAGTATCCATGATATTTTGGTATGCAAGTTCCCATCTCTGAACTTCTGATGCGGCGGTATTTCAGGTAAAACTCTGATTGCTCTCACATTGAAGCAGTTATTGAGGTTGTTAGAATCGTGGTAACTGGCATGCTCTAGTACTGGAAGGTATAAGTTGCAGGTATGGACTGTTATCTGTGGCCGTTCATTCTGACTGAGTGTTGTTGTGAAGTGAGGCTTAGACAAGAATTGGTGCAGTGGCTGGAGGTTAGCTGGTATAAGATGTGTGTTGTGGAGAATGTGGCATGCCCAATGATGGGGATGGTTTCCCCTGTATTAGTGTTGGAATATGTTTAGAGGGTGGATGCGTGCTGCAGGTTTTGCAGCAAGGTCTATTGTATACCAAAATATCCTGGGTACTAGACACCCATCTGGCCTCAGCCACTGATAAAATTACCATTTGACCCATCACTCATTTTATTAGTTTATTGTTGTTATTTAACTACTACTAATTTTAATAAATTTCTTCCAAAATTATTTATGTATTGATCGTTTTAACACACTGTACCCTTTTATTATACATATAATAATTTTACCACTGCCTGCTATATATAAATTTTATATATAACATCTTAGTCTTTCCCGACATATCAATAGTTTACTTTTTAACAGTTCACTCTCACCACCTACTCCCCTACCCTGTCTTCCACTACCTAGCCAGTCATGTGGTAAACTTCGGCATGTACACACCTCCCGAACCATATAGCTTAGGGATGGGCAACCCAAATGATCGTGTGGGCCACTTATAAAAATTATATATCCCTATATTAGATTTAGACCCACTATAGACATTTTTTTAGAGTAAAAAGTGAAACATAATGAGTTATTATTATTATTGTGTTTACTATTATTTTTACAAGTGAACATAATATAATAATAATGATACTAAACGCATATTTTAAAGAAATATATAACACTAAAAATGATATATAAAAAAATATAAATATACAGTCAAAGCTCTTTATTCGCAGTTTCAGTATTCGTGGTTTCAGTATTCGCGGATAGAATAGTTGGACAACTTTCAGTATTCCCCATTTGAAATTTTTATTATTCGCTGATCCATTAGGTACATTCATCGCATTCGGTATCCTTTACTAACGTGTCGGCAACATTTGAGAATTGCTGGCACTTGCCGAGAGTTTCTCTATCTAGCCGAAACAACTAAAAAAACAAATCTTATTGCCACTGAATTTATCAGTACTTCATTGCAATAATTCTGAGTGAATAACAGTTGTACACTCGGTTTTGTTCGCAATTTATGTTATTTATGAATTTTATGCAATGCTGAAAACATTTTGACATAGCCTAATGCATTGTTACAACACAAGAATCTTTGCGAGAACTGAAGCCATACACATTGAAACAATGCTCAAAAAAACTGTGGCATTATCTCACTGTTGGAAATGATGGAGAATCCGTGCAAATTCAAACTTTAACTGCAAACATTGCTCAAGTTGCAAATGGCATAGGACGACATGGTTTTGAACCCAAATCACTCCAGACGAATGCCGTGATGCTTCCTTCATTAGGCCATGGCCAAATTCCTTCCCGTTCTTTGTTCCCAGTCCCATCCTGCCTCTAATGACTTTGACGTCGATGAGGCGTAAAGCCATAGGTAAAATACATGATTTTGAGCAGATAGAATCAAGTGACATTCAACAATTGCTTAAATCCGTCACTTAACACAGATGAAGGCAGGAGGGCGAGACACGTAAAAACACAAAAATGAATTGCACAATGTTTCGACTTTAGTCTTAGTCATGTGGAGCGAGACATATGGCAGGGGGAAAGATGTGGTCACATCCCAACCCGCCACATGAATGCCACATCTTTCCCCCTGCCATATGTCTTGCTCCACATGACTAAGACTAAAGTCGAAATATTGTGCAATTCGTTTTTGTGTTTTTACGTGTCTCGCCCTCCTGCCTTCATCTGTGGTAAGTGACGGGTAACTGTTTATTTTCCCTATCCTATCTTATTTTCAGTGCCTCGCGGCATTTTCTTTGTTTCCTTTATCCAATTGCTTGAATCATAAGACGAAAATTTGACTTGGAGGAAATGTTAACCATCTCTATGGAAAGAAGTCTGGTTTTTAAAAAGACAAATTGTTAATGCCACAGCTGTATATCAATCCGAATTGAAAGACCGTTTGAAAGTGGCAAAACAAGAAAAAATTCCGAAATTTTTTAAAAACATTGCCTAAGCCTGACAATAATAACAAAAACATGTTGGTAAAAATCTTTTAATAAATTGAATTTACTTGGGTTTTTTTTTTTTCAGAACCTTGGAACATATCTCCTATACTCCCATGCAAATTACCATTCCATATTCGTGGCATTTTTACAGAACGCATCCCCCACAAATAAGGAGCTTTTACTGTAAATGAAATACATTTTGAAAATATGGATCCACAAAAAATGTATGTTTTAATACATTGGTTTTCACTACTTCGGCCATTATAAAATTAATACATTTTGTAAAAGTGTGACGAATCTCATGGGCCAGAAAAATATTCTAGGCAGGGCCGCATGCGGCCCACGGGTTGGCCACCCCTGATATAGTTCATTCCCTATCACATGAATAAGGTGTTTAACTGAAATATTGTATATGTTTCTGTTCACCACATATGTTTTTCTCAATCACATCTTTCAACTTTGTTGAGTGACGAGTCATTTTCCAAATCCGTTGTTATTTATATTGCCTAAAAGTCTCTTTCCTTTTCCTTAGTATCATTACAATACCGACATTGACAATACTATACATCGTATAAGGACCATATTACATATATAACTAAAAAGCAAGCTACATCAACTCGATTAATGAGCTTCAGACCCTGATAACAGAACATTGCAAAAATATGATCCATATAAACATAAGATTCCTAATATAAACTTACATTTTTTTCTTTTTAATTTGGATGGTGGTCCAGAAAGCACTAGCCTGTTACTGCTCTTTCGTTTTGCTGCAGGTCTTTTAACTGGCATATCTGAATGGTCCGTTTTTCTGGAATCCAATGAAGCAAATTTAAAAACACAACACGCACCAACCTTTTAGGCATATACATTGCAATTGTTACAAATTAATCGTTATTTTATATATTGTATTTAGTTACAACACAAAAAGCAAACAAAGAGCTTTAAGTTCATCAGTAATTACAAACTTCCTAATGACAAGTGATCAAAAATTACGGATAAGAGGACTGAGACTTTGTCAGTGAAATTTCTCAAAAAAGCACATTTCTATCATTGTCAGCTGATTATTAACCAGCACAGATCATCATTATGTGAAGAAAACTCTATACACACACAGCTTCAATCCACATATCACATAGCAAAGAAAATTAGTGCAACTACTATACAAAAACTGATAGCAGTTAAAGCTACGTAAGCTACCTTAAATTAAAGAACAATTCTCTTTCAAAATGCTATTAAAATTCTGTCACCAACACCCCAAACTTTATAAAAACAAAAAAATTACCAAACACAAAGTACATAAAAAAGTCAAATTATAATGAAGACAATTTTATGAGTTCTTGTCTTAATTAAAAATGGGAATTATTTTTACAAGGTTAAAATGGCACCTTTAACTGCCTCAAGAATTCTGTGCATAATTTTCCAACTCTAGTTTTACAAATAGAATCTATAAAAAGTTTGTTATAATTTATAATATTTAACTATGATTAACTATAATTATTCCACTGTTTTACATAACTTGTTCAAGATCTTTCTTGAAAATTTATTACGGTTCCTAAATCTTATCTATTACCTACAAATTAAAATTTTTCTACTACCTTATGCCCAAGATCGAGCACTAAGGTCATTCCTTTCCTTCCATATATAATTTCCAATTTTTTGTGCAACTTTGCCAATGCATGCTCTAAGTATAATCAATACTCCATTCACCAATCTCTCGTCTTCCGATAACTCCATTTAGCATATCAGCCACTGCCAATGTTCTACAGCAATTAAATCTAGCTTTCCTCATGTGCACTTGGTCCAGGAAGAAAGTTTGAAGATTTTCAGAAAACTCAGATTTATTTTTGGTTGAATTTTAATTACAGTATTATTTTTAGACTAAATTCATACACAATTTAATACTCGGACTTGAAATCGACATCTAAATAGCAACCTTTTTTTGTCCAAACATTGTTGCAGGGGCATGGAACAGTTGAATAGATTTCTCAGTCATGGTACAGCTTGAATTTCTCTGATGATATTTCTGAGGGCTTCAAGACAGCATGATTCTCCAGTGTAAACCTTAGCTTTCAGTCAACTTTTTTAGATTATGCAGTCTACTGAAGGTGACACCGGGTGTGGTGGAAGGATAGTGGGAAGAATGTGGTACATTTCAGGAAAGGATCTGAGAAAATCAAAACCCAAACAAGCATTTGTTTTAACGATTCCAGGTCAGGGAAAAACTGGGAGAGAAAAACAGGGTTCTGGTTGGTTTCGAGTTGTTTGTGTTGGTGTGGTGGACAGTTCTTGACTCTTGATAGCTGTTTTTGGTTTATGAGTGTCCGGATGAGGTAGCTGGAGTAGAGAATAATGGATTCGTGATCACAGCAGATATGATTGTCTCGAATGGCTAGGCTGTTTGGGATGGGATGTTTTGTATGATATGGATGGCAGCTTTCAAAATAGAGATATTGTTGTAGGCTAGTGGGCTTTATGTGGACAGAGTTGTGTAAGTGACCATTCTGTACAGAGATGTCCACATTCAGTAAAGTGATGTCAGTATGAGAGTAGGACCAGGTGAAGTTTAGGGAGGAGATGTTATTCAGCGAGTTCAAGAAGGAGGTTTTCACCATGGGTCCAGATCATAAATATGCCATCTATATAACTGAACCACAGTGATTTGTCGGGTAACCTTTTGAAGAAAACATTCCTCAAGTCTGCCCATGAAAAGGTTGACATACGAAGGTGCCATCGAGTGCCCATAGCAGTATCTCGCATCTGCTGGTAAACCTGAGATGAAGGAAAATAAATGTTTGGTGGGGATGAATTGAGGCTAAGAAGTGAGGAAACGAGTGGTAGGGAAGGTGTGTGGGAGGGGAGGAGGGGTGATTGTTGAGGTAATGCTCTATGGCACTGAGGTGTAGTGATGATACATCAATAATGACCAGGAAAGCAACCTGCTGGTAGGGGTGTAGGGATTTTGACAGGCGGTCTAAAAAGTGGGGGATTGGACGAAAGGTTGTTAGTGCCGGTCAATGAATGCAAAAATGCATTCTGTGGGAGATCCAAGGCAGCAACTATAGGACGTTCAGGATTCTCGGCCTTATGTATACAGGGTGGGGGTCCGGGGGGGGGGGGGGGGGGTTCTTAAGGGGTCAAAAAGGCAAATGGAATGGTGTGAAGGATCGTGTAAGGGGAGCGTGCACAAACTACGTGGCTCGGTCTAGGAAGGAGGAGGGGTTGGCTGGAAGGCTACACTGGGTTATGTGGGGGAGGGGGGGGGGGGTTCTGAGCCTGGGGGCCACGTAGCTTTCCTTTCATAACATAACATTTTTCACAGTTAAAATGAGGAACAGAACTCACAACAGCATGTGAATATTTATTTCCCCTCAGTTAATTATCTCCATATGTAATTTACAATAGTCTGACAAGAGATAACAGTACAAAATGTCTTCTGGAATCAAAAAGGAAAAACGCTACTTGCTACATGGGGGGGGGAGGGGGTGGTAGAGGCAAAAGACACTTAGGGCTACCTGGGGGGGGGGGGAGGAGTTCACAGGAGGCCAAATTGGAGCTACGTGGTTTATGCATGCTCCCAAGGGACCTTGGAGTCTAGGAAAGAGTGGATTTCTGTGAAGATTGAATTAGTGGGTTCAGTGGTATGAGGTAGGTAAGTGGAGGTGTCAGAGAGCTGCCTGAGGGCTTCAGCTATGTAGTCGCTTAGATCCATGACCAATGCTCGAGCAATTATCAGCTGAGAGAATTACGATTTTATTTCTTGAAGTTCACTCATAGCCTGCCTGCATTTCAGTATGGGTCAGGTTGTCAGAATGGGGGATTGAATTTATGTAGGAAGGTGATGAGAGGGTTGACATGAGGAATTCCTGGAATAGGAGTAGGGGATAGATTTGAGGGAGGAAAGGAGGATCTAACTGTGATGGTGGTAGGAGTTGTTGGAGGCTGGGTTCCAGGTCATCACATCGGCTGTCTCCCCTGCCTGTAGTATTGAAATAATAATGCCAGTTGAGAGTGCGGCAGAATGAAAGGGAGTCCTTAATAAGAGTTATCCGATCTAATTTAGGGGTAGGAGAGGAAGTAAGACCCTTTGAAAGAACTGATAGTTCAGTTTCAGAGAGGGAAGTGGAAGAAAGATTTACAATAGGGATTTTTGATTTCTCCAGTGGTGGGTAGGGGTGGGGGTGATGGGAGTGGATAACAGAAGTTCTAGGTAGGGAAAGTTCAGAATATAAGAAATACATGGCATTGTGGCAATAAGTGATGGAGGGGTAACGTGTTGCCTGTTATGTGGGTTGGGGAGATGTAGGCCTAAAACAACGTAGCTCTTGAAGAGGGAAGCGATCTTTGAAAGATGTTTTTGTGCTTGTTTGGTTAACACATGGTCGCAATGATTAAGGATGTTATGTAAATAATAGTTTTTTTGCTTGAGCTTTACGCTCGTCTACAGCGAGGTCAGGCAAAGAATGGGAAGGAATTCAGCCATTGCCTTTTTGAAGGAACCATTCTGGCATTCGCCTGGAGTGATTTTGGGAAACCATGGAAAACCCAAATCTGGATGCCCGGATGGGGATTCGAACCCGCGTCCTCCCGAATGCGACGCCAGAACGTTAATAATGACTGCAACCAGGAAATGCAAGGAGAAGGATTTTGTGTACAGATGAGGATGATTGTTGTTGGGCTTTCATGATATACTGTTGAAGAATTAGGCGAGTCAGTGCTAAGGACTGTTGGAAGCGGGATGAGTGGAGTGTGGATGAAGTTGCGGGTGGCCTCCAGAAATAGGAAGTTTTATGGCAAGCCCATTTGGTGGTATGTTAAGAGAAAGGCAGCATTGGAGGAATAGGATGCGAGATCTCAGTTCAGCTAAGTGAGTAGCATAGTGCACATACAGGCGAAGGTGACTCTGAAATAGACATGGTGGAGAAAAAAATTAGAGTAAGAGAGAGAATTAATCCAAAAATACAGCTGTCAAGAACTGTCCACCACAAGAGACACCAACAACCCAAAACCAACCAGAACGCTGTTTTTCTCACCCAGTTTTTCCCTGGCCTGGCATCACTAATTCAAATACTTCACTTGGGCTATGATTTTCTCAGATCCTTTCCTGAAATGTGCTGCATTCTTCCCATTATCCTTCCCACCACACCCCATGTCACCTTCAGCAGACCGCCTAATCTAAAAAATATACTTTTACATAAATATCAACCCTCTAATGCTACTAAACCACCGTTTACCTCCTTCCCTTGTAATACCCCGTTGCAAAATGTGCAGTATGCATCCACCTACCACTACCTATTGCAACCCTACTACTGGTGAAACCTACCCCATAATAGGTCATGCCACTTGTACAACAACCCACCTCATATACCAGCTCGCCTGCCTCCACTGTCAAAGTTCCTTCACTGGCCTTACCTCAAACTCATTATCCATCAGAATGAATGGGCATAAACAAACATGTGGGCAGGATTGCCCCACATAAAAATATTACTGAAACTAATTACAATCAAACTCGACGCGTTCTGAAGATATATTGTAGGGAACGAGTAACACAATACATGCACATTACATTGAATACTAGAAGACTAAGTATCCACTAGCGTAGTCAGTTTGGTACACGGCCAGTCAGCATGGTGTTCCGGGAGAGCACTTCTGCGACATGACCAAGACAACTGCAAGCACGACGACTGACCGATGACTGGCGAGCAACTGGGGTTCTTCTTGCTTCCCAGCATGCGCTGTCAGATGCACAATATCACTCTGCCCTCTGGCGGCGCTGCCAACTGCTGTGCACTCATTGTCGTTTCGAGTGGGTGCTCAATGTCTGCGGTTGCTGCTGGAGTCGCCAGCATGTGCGACATATTGCCACAAACAGTTTACTCCCAAAACTTCGACCTCCCTGTTGCTCACCATACCAGTACTCACAACACCCGAAACCTTAATACCTGTTTCACAGTCAGAGCCATCATAGTACTTCCAGATACTACCTGCCAACCTGAACTCACCAGATGAGAATTGACATATCAACACATTCCACAGACTAGACATCCCCCAGGCCTTAATTTCCGATAATATCTTCCATCCCACCACTGGCCAGCACAATAGATTCATATATATTTATAGACCTTATATCAACAAAATTTCAAAATGTTTATTTATTATATTTTTTATTATTATTATTACTTTCCATTTTAATCTTTATTGTGATTTATACTTGTGGTTATATTATCGTAGCTCTCCCCCTCCACCACCTACACTCAGTTTCTTTCTATGAGTGGCTGCGTCGAACGCAAGGCTTGCATGAGCTCAGCCACTTCCTTCTTTTAACTTGATAAAGGGTTTAACCAGAAATATTGTATTGAAATATTCTGTGTTTTTGTGTTGCTGCTGCCCTCTTCCCATTAACTTTGGTGAGTGTTGGGTGTATTTTATCTGTCCTTTCCATATAAATATTGCCTCGTGGCAGTCTTTCCTTCTAATATAGAAATAAATTCAACTTGAGGCAACACACGTGGTCATCATAGTACTCGCCTCCGCGCCAGCACCCTGCTTCCGTCCTCCATACTAGCTTGCACCGGACTACTTTCAACAATCACTCTTTCATTTCTACACTGGGCGCTTTCGCACTTGGCAAAGCTTCATGAAAAACTGAGCCTTTGTAAACAATTAATACTGCTTAAATAATTCTTTTGACTCTCTTATTCAAAATATTTTATCTTAACTCCAAATATTACACAAACGCATTAAATCTACAATTGCCTTTTCACTTCTATTAAACCTTCTGCATATTAACCTGTTATATGCTCAAATGGGTAGGGAGGGAGGTTGAATGGAAAGGGCTCAAAGTATTGGATCTGCAATAGAGGATAAAAAGAGGATGTACCACAGAAGTAAGAGAAATAGGTTACAAAACTTTCGTCACACCCATGCAAGAGAGTATGGTGGGATTATATGGGATCTACATTACAAGTACCAAATACTGGTGTTGGAGTTGGTGCAAAGGTCAGCTAGACTTTTCCATGGTTATTACCAAAGAATAAACTCAGTAACTGAAACCTGATCAAGGAGTGGGTTGGTAGTAATTGAAGGATAGAAGGCAGGTGAAGAGAACTGTCAGTGCGTACAAAGCATTTATTGTCAATGATAA
This sequence comes from Vandiemenella viatica, assembly GCA_031002005.1. Lineage (NCBI taxonomy): Eukaryota > Metazoa > Arthropoda > Insecta > Orthoptera > Morabidae > Vandiemenella > Vandiemenella viatica. The sequence continues at coordinate 73,809,515 of JARYHS010008075.1, forward strand.
AAAAATTCAGAAGCAACACGTGGAAGGAAAGAGAAAATAGCATTAATACATTAGGTACCGATTTCAGGCATGAGAGAATGAAAAAGTTTTCATCTGTAGGCAAATTAATGAAAGACTGAAAAAAAAATACATAAGGAGGTAATTACCAATATATCTCAGACTGTGAAGGGTTTTAAGGTAAAAATATATATGAAATGTAAGTATATACGGAAATTGCAACTGAAGCATGAGCAACGTCACGATCAACATCAATAAAAGGGAAACTTTGTCACACGTCCATTTGTTGGCAGGCTAACGACAAAAATGTCACTAATATAGCAAACTAAGAAGTTATGTTATTTAAATTACAAAACCAATCATCAAGAAATTTTACTTAAATCCACATATTAATTATTAGTTGCTCTTTTTTTTATTGATATTACTTCAATATAAGATGTTTTCCTTATATTCTGTGTACATAGATGCCACAATATGGTAAGCTCAGAAATACATGATCAATTTAAATCATGAGACAGTTAATATATTAATGCACCTGCAATGTAAGATTTAATTATTAAGCAGCAATATTAGCTGAGGTATTGATTAAATTGAAATGCTACTTGGATCATAATTATGACAACTAACTTTCATCATTACAGCAGAGGGCACAAGTTATTTTTTTCTTTCCTATTTGAGTTGCTAAACGCATTCATTACTTCATGTAGATGAAAATGGTTTCACATTTATAGTGATGTATGCAGTCTGGACCAGAATTAAAATTAATTTCAGGAGGTATAACAGAAGTTCTTAAGATTTGTTTTAGATTTGCTTTGTTTTCACTGACAATATTACTGATATCATTACTAATGCCACATGTAAGTAGTTTCAACTGTATCACATTATAAACTGTAACTGAAATATGCACCAGCTTAAAAAAATCAGGGTTAATGCAGTATTTAATAATTCTATTTAACTATGCAACTGCAAAGAAATGCCGGAACTCTGAATCCCACCCATGATTTTTGATGGGCTTAGGAGCTATTTATTATTAATTTAATTCTAATAGAGCACATGCTCCAGTGGCAATTCCCCTAATCAACTAATTACCCCTTTATTATTTTCTTTTCTTTTTTATTATCTTATATAATTTTAGTATTAAATTCCTCCCCCATATACATTTGAGGTTTATAAATTTTAATTTCAAATTCCTTCGGCATTTTTGGTAAATTATTAATCACTTAACTTGGTAATTTGTTCCAATCCCTAACACCCTTACCGAAAAAAGAAAATTTTTCCACTCCCTTACGCATGAAATCGAATGCCAGCTTGTGGTCATGGTCATCTTTCTCCTGCCATGTACTATTTCTGATTCTTCAACCAATACCCCTCCAGGCCCCATCACCAACATATGCCTTTTACATTCATTCACCCTCCTTTCCTCCAAAGAGTCCCAATCCAGCTCCTTTGTCATATCATTTACACACTGGGTCCTGCGATAATTTCCACAAACAAATCTAGATGCTCTTCTTTGCACACCCTCCAACTCCTGTATTTGATAACCGAAATGTGGGTCCCAAACTACACCACCATATTCAAACTATGGTCAGACCAAAGTTCTGTAACCCAATTCCCCAACTTCTCTGGTACATCCTCTCATCACTCTCTCCAATAAATACATGATTTTGTAATCTTTTCCTACCATCTGTCCAATGTGCTCTGCCCAGTTGAGTTTATTATCGAACGTTATGCCAAGATATTTAAACTTTAAGCCTCTGACAAGCAATTTTGACCCCTCCCTATAATCACAAACAATCTTTAGCTTTTTTTATCTGTGGAATTTATACAATACATCCATTTTCCATTGATCCCAATTTAAGAGACTGGCTCTGTTGGATATAGAAAATTGTCAGTTTACAGATAAACAATTGCATAACAAAATAATACATACACCAGAAGATTTACAGTCATAGCATACACTGTACATAAAACAACTACATAACAAAATAATACTTACACCAGATGATTTACAGATATAGCATACATGCTACATTAATTATGTCAGCTACATTTATACTAATTACTGACAGTTTATTTTGTAGATACCTCAGAAATAAATTCTTCGATAGAGTAGGAGCAGTTGTCAATTAAAATTCTTGCAATTTTTCCTGAATTTATTCTTATTATCTGCTAGACATTCAATATGTGTTCGGAGCTTATTGAAGATATGTATCCCTCAATATCGGACTCCTTTTTGAGGAAACAACAATGACTTGTAATCCTTGTGGAGGTCATTTTTATTTCTAGTGTGATAATTGTGTATTTTACTACTTGTTTCAAAGTATAATTTGTGACTATAAAGGACATTAATGTGTACATATACTCAGCCGCCAATGTTAAAATCCCTAACTTCTTGAACAGCTCTCTACATGGAGTTCTATTGATAAACCCACACATAATTCTTACTATTCGCTTTTGGGCTCTGAACACTTTGTCTCTATGGGTAGAATTGCCCCAGAATATTATTTCATATGACATTAAGGAGTGAAAATAAGCAAAATAAACTGGCTGCCTCATATGGATATCATCTGTAGCTGAAATTGTACTAATTGCAAATAAGGCTGCACCCAATCGCTTTAGTAAGTCGGAGCAAATGGAACGAAGGCTCAAGTACAGTAGAGTCAAGGTGGGAAGAGTTCAAGGAGATAATAAGAAAGGGGGAAGAAAAATTTATTCCAAGGCAGAAAATAAAGAGAAGTAGAGAACCTATACAGGGTGTTACAAAAAGGTACGGCCAAACTTTCAGGTAACATTCCTCACACACAAACAAAGAAAATATGTTATGTGGACATGTGTCCGGAAACGCTTACTTTCCATGTTAGAGCTCATTTTATTACTTCTCTTCAAATCACATTAAACATGGAATGGAAACACACAGCAACAGAACGTACCAGCGTGCAGTGGCGTAGCTAGCGTGGGTGACACCCGGGGCGGATATCGATGGTGTCACCCCTTGAAAACTTAAATCCAAAATTGAGTATATTATGTCATCTTTTAGGTGTAAAATATGATATTAATAAAACATAATTAAATAAAAATTTATTGTTATTTAAAAATAATAGTAAATAAAATTGTAAGATTAACAACATTTAAAAGATATACAAATAAAATAAAAACAATTGCTTTCACAATACCCTCTTTCTAGCTTTAACAACTGCAAACCCGTAAATCACATTTTTAGAATTAAAAATTTGATTTACTTCATGTTCAATAATCAATATGGCAAGATTTTGACCACGTGTTGCTCAAGGATGATCGAAAGTGGTTTTAGATTAATTTTAACTCCCCTGAAGATCGGGCCTCACTTGCCCGATGCTGTTCCGCACCTACACGTTTCCTACTGTTGGCGCTCACTCGATCGAAGTTTGTCCAAAGGACACGGCGTGTCGTCCGGCACCCGGCCATCATTGGATTGGTTTATGTTTTGACGGTGTGGACCAGTGTCGGTCTGCTGGATGTGGAGAACGCATAGAGAGAGTTCGGAAATTTCCTTTCCCTTACGACCAAATGTTGTTTTCATGTTATTGTTGGTCTTAAAACAAGTGTCTTTTTTCATCCATGTTCATAAGATGTTCTTAACATGTAGGAATTGTTCGAACATCTTCGCATTAATAAATCAAAACATTGCCAGAGTTGAAGATCAATTTTAAGACCCACAAAAATTGCAGCCGAGATCTGCATTTGTAACGGGGACCTTCCAAACCCGAATCGCACGCCGTAACCATACGCCAGACTAATCTAGAAGCACTGAAAAATATGTATTTAAACACATAAAAGTTGATTCGTGTTTTTTGATAGCAAAAATAGATGGTATAGAAAAATATTCATTGTATAATGTTTGCAAACTTATTTTTCATTACACCTACATTCGGACTGGTGACTCAAATGACTGCGTGCGGTTTGGATACTGAAGGTCCCGGTTCAAATCCCGGACTCGACTGTAATTTTTGCAGGCCTAAAAATTGACATTTATCTTTGGCAATGCTTTTATCTGTTAATACGAGGATTCTAGGACGCTCCGTGTTCGAATTTCACGTTAATCTGTAGGCCTCCTTTCGAAGTTAGGTGACTACGATATAGGTGCACTGCGAGTTTCCTAATAAGAAACTCTGACTACAACTTTGAGATAACATGAAATTATTATATTTATTATACAAAATCTTTACGACCTAAATTTAAATTAAAATATGTTATAACCTCATTCTTTGCTAAAAAAAAAAAAAAAAAAAAAAAATACTGAATGAATCGAAAAGAACCTCAAGCAAAACAAACACGTCAAGTGCGAAGTGATTGACATTTCATTGCGATTGCGTTGAAATATGCGAGAATCTTTCATTCCGGTACAGTGTGGTAATGATTTGTTAATACTGCGCTGCAGGGCCGGATTAAGACAGTGCGGGGCCCGTAGCAAATGTGAAGAAGAGGCCCTTGATTTTTGCCGTCCTGGGGAAAATTGTGGAGCTAAGAACAAAAAAGGTCGCCCATCTAGCCTAGGTGCGGGGCCCCCTAGGAGGCGCGAGGCCCCCTAGGAGGCGCGAGGCCCCCTAGGAGGCACGAGGCCCGTGGAATTTACTACCTCCTGCTACGTGGTTAATCCGGTACTGCTGCGCTGGGATACTATTTTTGTACATAAAAGATCAACCAGATAGGTGTTTACATGAGTCAGATAAAAAAGTATTTTAATGTACTTTCGAAACAAAACTGTGCAAAATAAAGTACAGGTGTCAAACCTACCTGTCATCCCCAACACTGATTCCCTGTAACAATCACTTGAAAACAAAGGAGACTAAAGACCGGGTAGGAACATGGGCGAACTATGGAAAATTGTGGACGCGAGGGGGCGACGGTACAGACCAGTATTGGCAAAATAGAGCTCGTCCGTTACACATAGCAACTGACACACTGGCACAAATTAAAATCCCAACACCCAGACGGTGTTGTGATAAATGAATGAAATTTGGCCCCAAGTATGCCCGCATGAAGAGTATTAAGTGATTTAAGATTGAAAGTTTTACATGTAATAATATGAGAATTACGGTGCTATCTATTATGCAAATTGCTAATTTTTTATATTCTTTTTAACATACTAGTGGCATACAGTGTGGTGTAACATGACACTTTGTTGTCCACGAGTTCTTGTTGGCTAAGTATGCCCAGACGAAGAGTGACAACTCCATACAATCAAATGTCTAACTGTGAGAGAGGTCGGAGAATTGACGTGTTTTAAAAAGGTGCATCATATCGTGAAATCTCCCAAAGGATTGGCCGCATGGGCGTATCCAGCGAGGGGCAGAGGGGGGCTGCTGCCCCCCCTAGAAGAAAAATTAAGTTGCCTTCAGTACGCTTCGACGAGTGAAGAACTAGTTCAGGAGCACTTTGGGAGAGAAAGATTGACTGGATTATGTCTGATGAGTGTGCATCGAAATTTCGTGAAAGAACACCGTGAGATATTGACGAACAAAATTATTGAAATTAAAAATCCGAGACAATTAATGTTTACATAAAAAACTAACTGACTTACGATCTTAATTAACTACAGAGTAGATCCTTAGATTAAGTATTTGGGTTACTATGTTAATCAATGATAAAAATAGTTTACTGAATAGGTTTGAGTTTGATTTTGTAATGTCATGTTTCAGTCCCCCACCCCACTTCCACGAACTCAAAATGAGTTGCCCCCCCCCCCCCTAATTCAAATCCTGCCCCCCTCTAGTTCTGATCCTGGATACGCCCTTGATTGGCCGTAGTGCATTGTCAGTATACAGACTTGTTACACAGTGATGAAAGAAAGCTCTAATACTCCAGGTCTATACTGATGGATAACAGCACGTGAAGACCGCCAAATTGTGTGGGTGGCTGCTGCTGGCAAATGGTTGACTGCAGGCCAGATCCAAACAGTGGTTACAGAGAGAGTCACCCCCCTCCCCGGACGATTGAAAACCAATTGCTTGAAGCTGGAGTACGCTCTCTGAACCCTATGCAATGTCTCCCATTAATCAGATTTCATTGCCAGCATCATCTAACCTGGCGTAATGCAAAACATAAAAGGACATGTGAATGGCGTACATTTGTGTTTAGAGACGAATCTCGATTCTATCTGTGGCAAAGTGATAATTCAAGACATGTTCGGAGGCGTATTGGAAAACGGCTTACCTGCTGTGATTTCAGAACATCATACAAGTGCAGTCACCGGTGTCATTTTTTGGCGGCAATCAGTTTCGACAACATGACTGAGTCGGCTGTTGTTGAAGGCACAATGACAGCCCACCACTATGTGGACAGGGTACTGCATCTTATTGTGATACCCTTCATGTTCACCATTCAAATCGCATCTTACAACAAGATAAGGCCCGTCCTCACATTGCGGCCATCGTTACACAAGCCTTGCAAGGAATTTCGATCACAATTTGAACAGCACAGTCTCCAGATTTGTCCCCAATAGAGCATGTCTGGGATACCAGGAGTAGACACATTTTGATCACATGGTGACCCAGCACAAACTGCGCAACAACTGACTGCAAAAGACATGCAGGCGTAAAGAGAAATACCCCAAGAAGACATTCGAAACACTTGTTGATTCAATGTCGGCAAGAATCCACGAATGTATTGGTGCTCAAGTTAAACGCATTTCTTACTGAAAACTGTATCTAAAGGTAATAACTTATCCTGATCCATTTCCATTTGCTATCATTTCTTCTGGGTATGGCCCTAGATATATCTTCAAAGTTTCCTAAAATTCTACCATTCCTGCATGCATTGTGAGATTCTAATTTTTGCCAGTGTAACTATAGGGCGACCATAATATTTCGCTATAAATTTTTAAAAAATCGAAAACTACCCAATCATTTGTTGTTGAAACGTTAACATAGGTTGTATTTAAATGACTTGTGAGGGATATTGAGAGGGAAGTTAACAGAAGTGGCTTGATCCAAGTAGAAGCAATTCCAGACCCAGATGGTTCCATCGGTGCAAACCCAGAATCCGGGTCCCACAAGTCGTGAGACCCTGGGAGAGACTGTATAGTCAGAAAAGCAACTCTACATTAAGTTCCTTCATAAAAATAGAACAATAAATGCAATATAAAAACAACGATTTTTTTTTTTTTTTTTTTTTAAACGGCTTAGATAATATAAGAACATGCCTTTGCGATATCTGCCGTCTTTACATGAAGTACTTCACAAGTGAAGTATTTTACTATCCGCCTAAGATACACGTAGCTACAGACTTCTAAATATGACATTGCATGTACTGAAGACCGTCTTCAAGTGTTAATTTTACATTTCTAGCGCCGCTCTGTAGCATATAAATAAAAATGTTGTAAACGGCTTGAATGTTCGCTCAGTTTGATCAGGAACAAAAGTTCGACATCCCTGTCGATTTAAGGAATACACCTGTAATCGACAGAGGGATTACCCATAAAACAAATTTTCTTCTTCTTCAAATTTATTATGGAAAATTCATAGAGAATCATACGCTTATTTATTTCATCGCGATCATATTTGCATATTCTCGATCAGAAGAAGGCATAGCAAACTTACATGAACCTAGAATTTAAGTGCTTACTAATGTTACGATTTCGCTAGCAAGATACGCGGCTCCGACTTTTTTTTATTTATTTATTTAAATTGCTTTCGGCCTTAATCAGCCACACAGCCAAGTTCTTTGCGTTTTATAACAATTCACATTTCGTTATTTTACAGTTCTATTTACACAGTTTAACAATTTACATTTCATTTCCTTTACAGTTTTAAATATATATAATTTAGATTACAGTTCTATACACAACAGTTACGGTTCTGACCGTTTTAAACACATGCTTTACAAAAACTGATTACCAAGGACGGACGATACCATCAACGAACACTTGGACCCGTTCAGATTTATTTGAAACCTGACAGTATTGCTAGTTTAATGCACAGTTTCTACTAGCATAAATTCGAACATAATACGATTTCATGTCGAATATAGGTGCACTGTCGATAATTGGCAGGTACGTATAGTGCAAATCGGATAACGCGAAATGTACTCAGTTTGTACATCACGAATCTGTCAGATAATAAATTCAAAAATTACTAGAAAAACTTCAAAGCACTTGTAAATCTTAGCTTGAAAACTAATGGAATTCTAAGTAAGCAAAACAATTTTAAAACTTAGACTACGCGTATTCCGACATTTCCAAATTTTCTCTAAATATTTTCGAGGATTTACAATTTAACTGTCTAATTACTATGTTTTTAGCAATTATATATACACTTTAATTTTAATACTTCCTCTTTTTATACAAGAAAACTTACATTATATCCACCGCCGCTTCTAACAAACCAAACAGCAGTGACGGACGGCAAGCACAAAAATGAACGATTTCTTGTGATTGTTGGAGCTACAGAGCAATGCTCTCTTTGTTTAAGCGCACGGTATTGCCAACAATTATATTCTACTATAACGAATGAGCACGCCGCCTGGATTGCATTTGAAAAAGCGCTAGATCAACCTAAAAACAAATATTCATAACAATAAAAGTAGACGTGTTTCGACACCAAAGGATAAAAGAAGTTTATTATTATAATTTTTTTGTGTCGCACTAATTTCGATTACTATTTTCGAATTGTGGGTGTCACCCCCAAACGGGTGACACCCGGGGCGGACCGCCCCCCCTTAGCTACGCCACTGCCAGCGTGACTTCAAATACTTTGTTACAGGAAATGTTCAAAATGTCCTCCATTAGCGAGGATACATGCATCCACCCTCCGTCGCATGGAATCCCTGATGCACTGATGCAGCGCTGGAGAATGGCATATTGTATCACAGTCGTCCACAATACGAGCACGAAGAGTCTCTATATTTGGTACCGGGGTTGCATAGACAAGGGCTTTCAAATGCCCCCATAAATGGAAGTCAAGAGGGTTGAGATCAGGAGAGCGTACTAACATACTAACGAAACTAAAATGAGCTCTAACATGGAAAGTAAGCATTTCCGGACACACGTCCACATAACATATTTTCTTTGTTTGTGTGTGAGGAATGTTTCCTGAAAGTTTGGCCGTACCTTTTTGTAACACTCTGTATACTATAATAGGGAAGTGAGGAGGTTAAAGAGGTTTGTAAGAAAAGAACATAACAGAGTTAAGAGACAGCAGGGTAGTAGGGAATATCTGAAACTAAACAAGGACTTAATAACAGCAAAGATGGCTAAAGATGGGTTTATGAAGAGTATTGTCAGTGCAGGAGGACCATTGACTGATGCATCTAGAAATTTCTATGGCTATATCAGGAAACTGAGGGGAAGGGAGGGTGTAGAGACACTTATAGATAAGGATGGAGAAGAAGTTACTGACGATTTGAAAAAGGCAGAGATTTTAAGTAACTGGTCCAGTGAAAGCATTAGGGACAATGAATCAGAAACAGGAGGGTCTAATTCGGAGAACGAGCTTAACAACACAATTAGAAATGACGATAGTAAAAAAATTTATAATTCCTGAGGAAATCATGAAGGAAATAAGAAAGCTGAAAAAACATAAGGGGGCTGGTGCAGATAGTATTACTACAGATATATTAAAGATAGCCGGATGTGACATTGTACCTTATCTTGAAATATTATTTAAATTGAGTCTGGATACTTGCTGCTTACCACAGGACTGGAAAAGTGCAATAGTAGTACCGGTACATAAAGGAGGGGTGAGAAATAGAGTTGAGAATTACAGGCCAATCAGTTTGACATCAGTGGGTAGGTAAATTAATGGAAAGATTGATATGCAACCACATCAGAAATATATGTGAGGAACTTAAGTGGTTTTCATGCAGGCAACATGGGTTCAGGCAAGGATATTCATGCGAATCTCAGTTGGTGGGATATATGCAAGATATTTCAGATGAAATGGACAAGGGAGGCCAAATTGATAGTGTAGCACTAGATCTGTCAAAGGCATTTGACAGAGTAAGCCATAAAATGGTAGTAAATAAGGTAAAAACCATTGGAGTGGATGAGAAAGTGATTTGCTGGGTAGAAGAATTTTTAAAATGTTGAAAACAGAAAGTTAGGGTAGGAAATGTAGTATCAAAGAAATTGAAGTAAAAATGGGTGTGCTACAGGGTAGCGTATTGGGACTATTGCTATTCATTATTCTAATGAATAATTGTGTTGATTGTTTACTATCTGAAATTAGATTGTTTGCAGATGACATAATGCTGTATAAAAGAATCAAAACGATAGAGGATTGTAAACAGTTACAGGGTGATCTGGACAGGATATGTAGTTGGGTTGGTAAACATGGGATGAAGATAAATGGAAAGAAGAGTCAGCTTATTAGATACACAAATAAAAAACAAAAGGTTAATTATGAATATAAGGTGGGGAAAGAATTGCTTGCTGAAGACTTGAAATGTAAATATCTTGGCATTACTTTTGATAACAAGCTTAACTGGGCTGAACACGTTGGACAGGTGGTAGGAAAAGTTTTCAAAGTTCAGCACTTGTTGGAGAGAGTGATGAGGGGATGTACGGGAGAAATAAAGGAATTGGGTTACAAAACTTTGGTCAGACCATTGCTCGAATATGGTAGTGTAGTGTGGGACCCTCATTTTACGTATCAAATACAGGAGTTGGAGAGGGTGCAAAGAAGGGCTGCTAGATTTGTTTCTGGAAATTATCGCAGAATGCAATCAGTGACGGATATGATAAAGGAGCTGAAATAGGATTCATTGCAAGACAGGAGGAGGATCATGGGAGTGTACAGGGCATATACTGGCGATGATTCATGGAAAGATATTGCAATAGGTATGAAAAGTAGTGCATGGAAGGGAAAAGATGACCATGACCACAAGCTGGCACTCGATTTCAGGGACAAGGGTGTGGGAAGATTCTCTTTTTTTAGGTAAGGGTGTCAGGGATTGGAATGAGTTACCAAGAGAAATGATGAATAATTTACCGAAAACTTTGAAAGAATTTAAAGATAAAATTTGTAGAGGGCAAATGTAGGTAGGTGCAGGATAGGGGGAAGATGGGTGTGTAGGGAAATTGCCTGTGCTCCATTGCAATTAAATTAAATTTAATAATTTTATGATCTACACAGTCAAATGCCTTAATTAAGTAACAGCAATTCCCACAGGAATTAATTTATCATTTATTCCTTCTAAAATATTGTCAGTGAATGCAAATATAATAGCTTATTCTGTTGAATGACACTTTTGGAAACCAAATTGTGATTTAGTTAGAATATTATTACTTTTAAGATGTTCGTAAACTCTATTGCACATTGCTTTCTCAAAAACTTTGGAGAAGGCTGTTAGTAATGAAGTAGGATGGTATATATTAAACAGATAACTTAGTATATCACTTAATTCTGTGGAGCACAGTTTAATTAATCTGCTGGAAATCCCATCATAATTACTCGAGTATTTGTTCTTAAGGGACCTGATAATTTTTCTTTTTTCTTCTGAAGTAGCTAAATTTACAGACATAGTGTAAAATTTTTCTTGGAAGCCTGTTTTGTCATAACCCATACTGTGTGTCACTGAACTATTGGCAGTCAATTTATCAGCAACAGATAAAAAATGTTTATTAAATATATCAGCAAATGAAAAATTGAGATTCTACTGAATTTTCTTTGATAAAAATGTCATTATTTGTTTTCCTATTTCCTTTTTTGTCCCATTTTGTCTTAATTTTATTTTCAGAATTATGAATTTTATGTTTGTAGTGCATACTTTTAGATTCTTTAATAACCCTTTTCAATATTTTGCAGTACTGTTTGTAATGTGTTTTCACATTAGCATTCTCACTGTTCCTAGAGGCAATATATAACTTCCTTTTACAAATGCATGATGTTCTAATGCCCATAGTTATCCATGGTTTTTGTTCTTTTCAAGAAGCATGACACTTTTTCAAGGGGAAGACACTTTCAAAGAAATTTAATACCATGCTACTAAAAATGTTGTATTTTTCATTCTACCTTCTGCACTGTAAATATGTTCCCAGTTTATGGTATTGAGGCATTTTCTAAAACAAGTAACTGATTCATCATTTATTACACATTGAAGTTTAAAAACATTACTCTCAGAGCTAGTTCCTATTGAAGTGTTGATAGTAAGTAAATGGGCATCATGATCTGAAAGTCCAATGATAGATGGCTTGGTGGTATAACTGAATTTTGCGGTATCTAGGAAAACATTTTCTCCAGCTGAGTGACTATTATTCATTATCCTAGTTGGAAAATTAACTACCCGAGTTAAATTAAATGAACTGACTATTGATTCCAACATGACTTTACAGGTTAAGTTTTTAGAAAAATCTATATTAAAATCACCACATACGACTATGTCAACTTCTTTTCTGCTTAAAAATGTTAATAATAGTTAAAATCGGTTCAGAAAAATAGAAACGTTTCCCAGGGGTGTCCTGGTTACAGTTACCATTATGAAAATTTAATTATTGAAATTTAGCCGTGTAGCACAGGCTTCGAAATGTTGATCAAGGCAATACTTACTAATACTTATATCATCAAAACTATAACCATTTCTAATATAGGTGACAACTCCTCCTTTCTCCAGGTTTGTTCTACAGTTATGAGAAACTAAATTAAAGTCAGTTACATTTGACATACCTATTCCTGTAGTTACATGGTGTTCAAACAAGCATAAAAGATCAATTCCATCGACAGCATATAATTCATTTATGTGAACTAGCAATTCATCCACTTTATTTGATAACCCTCTGATATTCTGATGTAATAAATTAATCCCTATGCAATTTTTAATTTTGTTATCTGAAAACTCAGTTTCTAAACTAATTTCTATTAACACTCTCTGCATAATGCATGACCCTAATCTAAAAAAGGAGCTGCCCTAACACCATTAACAACAGGAATCTTTTCATCAGAATTTGTGGCCCCAATTAAACGCCTTGCTATCAGATCTGAAAGAACCCCCTCCCCTCTATTGAGGTGTAGGCCTTGCCTAGTATAACCCCACCGATCAATAGCATCTACAGGTACCAAGCCCATCCCAGAGCCAATATCAGACATAAGAAGCCATTCCAGTTCCAGATTCACTCGCCTCGCAGAAGAGTTCATATGCGGGCGATCATAGCGTCTCACGACTGACATCATACTGACCCGAGTATGGCACATTGCTTGCGGGCGATCATAGCGTCTCACGACTGACATCATACTGACCCGAGTATGGCACATTGCTTTTGGTATTTTCTCCAAGTCATCTCTGATACTACAACAATCATCCCTGCCAAACTGTTTCTCGCTTCTCCCACTATCGCTACATGATCCTGATCTGTGAAATCTTTACGCAAAGAACCAATACTTTCTACCACCTGAGAAAAACAACCACTAGCTTTGAAGAAGCTCATGACCCGGACATCAGATCCTAATTTTTCCTGCACCAATGGGCCCACACCTCATATCCATGACTACTACCCAGCAGCAAGACTTTCTTTTTCCCTAATCCCTAACTACCAGACTTAACTACACAGCTTTTCATATTAGTCTGCTGCTTTTACCCAACACCTACAGCTACAGAACTCTGGCAACAGGGCAAACCTATTTTCCACACCAACAACAAAAGAATCAGAAGCCCTTCTTTTTCTGGTTGCCCTTCTCCCCGTTACCAGTTCCCAACAACCTGTTTCCCTCCCTCCACAGCCTGTCCAACTCCTTTCTAGTATCTATTAGTTCAGCCGCAAGGGCTCTAATCCTTACCTCCTGCACTAATATCTTCCTATTTTTGAAACAATCTGTACAGAACCACGGGAGAGCCTCCTCATTTCGCTATTTTTGATGCCACTACAATTTCCTCCTCAATGAAATCATTTCTCACACCCTTCGCGAAAAAAAAAAATACCCGTCCTCACTAATCTACGGCAATTTCCACACTTTTCACTCATGATTACAAGCAACTAACAAAAACAAAGTACAGAATGCGAGAGAGAAAATTAGTTCCACTAAACCTTACGAAAAAAAAAACCACTAAATAATTCACAAGTTAGATTTATCTAAAGAATCTACAAATCAGTACTTATATAGACTTAACACCGACTATGGAAAAGATCACTAATAAATGAATGCCAAAAACTAATGTAAACGATATCTACACTATATAACAAAAATCTGACACAAAAAATAAACACGGAACAGATCACAGCGTTAAATCACAATTATTTATTTTTATTTTTTTGCTCAAAAATGATTAACACTCACAGTAGTAAAATGTATTAGAATTTAGAGTTTCAAATTACTATTACAACAAAAACTAACTATTAACTATACTTATTTAAATGCACACGTTGAAACAGTACGTGCCTCCATGGTATTCCATGGTGACCTATCCTTTTAGATATTCTATTCAAGTATCCCTGCAATTGTTCACAGTATTCTCGTGTTTTGATCTTATTATATACCATTAGGTCATCTGAAAACAAACTAAATTCTGACTGTAAACCATCAACACAATCATTCATTAATAATGAACAATAACGTTCCGAACATTATCCTGTGAAACTAGCATATTTACTTCCAACTCTTTTGATAATGTATTTCCTACTCTAAAACTCTTTCTGGCTTTTAATAGTTCCTCTAGCCAACAAGTAACTTTTTCATCAAATCCAACAGTTTTCAGTTTATTTAAACCCATTTTATGGCTCACTCTGACAAATGCTTCAGAAAGCTCTTGTGCTACACTATCAACTTGGCTTCACTTGTCCAATTCAAATGAAATATCTTGCACTTAGTCCACCATCTGAGATTCACATGAATATCCTTGCCTAAAGGTAAGTTTTAGATCTGCAAATTCCTCAGACATTTCTGATATAGTGGCATATCAATCTCACCATCATTTGGCAATCACTCATGTCAAACTAACTGGCCCGTAATTTTCAACTCTATTTGTCACCTCCTCCTTTGTGAAACAGTACTACCTTCGCTTTTTCCAGTCCTCTTGTAAGCAACAACACTCCAGACCTCATTTTAAATAAAATATCAACGTAAGGTACAATATCGTAGGCCTATCCCAAATTCTTTAATACATCTGTAATATTATCTCCACCAACTCCCCCCCCCCTTTTTTTTTTAGCTTTCTGAGTTCCTTCACAAGTTCCTGAGAATCTATTCAAATTTTGTAGTTTTCTCATTTATACTTATAGGGAGACTATCCTCCGATTTATTCCCTCCCCTCACAGGATGATACTCTCTAGTGGTCTCCTTAAACCAGTCACTCAATATCTCTGCCATTTTAAAAATCCTCAATGACTGCAACTCAATTCTTATCTACAACTGTTGAACTGGACTTCAGTTTTCTAACATAACAATAGAAATTTCTAGATGCATTGTTCAGTGGTCCTCCTGTACCAATAATATTGATCATAAACCCATCTTTTCCTTCTCTTTTCACCCTTATTGATTGCTTGTTTAGTTGTTTTAAGTATTTCCTACTGCCTTCCTGCCTCGTTAACTTTGTTGTGTTTCCATCTCACTAACCTATTTAACCTTCTCACCTACCTATTGTACGAGGCATGTTTCTTAAGCAAGTACCGTTTTGAAATTAAAAAAAAAGACGTGTAAATATATATCAATAATTTTATTTTTACATGAAAGCCTGTACCTTACTCTACTTTTCTACGTAATTCCCTTCAATATTGAGGCACTTGTCATAACGTAGTACCAGTTTTTTAAAACCCTCCTCATAGAAGTCTGCAGCCTGACTTGTTAACCAGTGCATCGCAACTGTTTTGACTTCGTTATCGTCTTCAAGACGCTGACCGCCCAGGTGTTTCTTCAAGTGCAAGAACAGATGGTAGTCACTGGGCGCCAGATCAGGGCTGTACGGAGGATGATCTAGAGTTTCCCATTGAAAAGATGTGATGAGATGTTTGGTCTGATTAGCCACATGTGGACGGGCATTGTCAAGCAGCAAAACGATGCCCTTTCTCAACTTGCACGTCTTTTGTTCTGGATTGAACGGTGCAGATTGTTCAATGTCTCACAATAAGCTGCTGCATTGATGCGTGAAGACTATTTTGTGAAAAATGGACTACAAGATTAACGCATAGAAAGAAATCATAACTACAGAGCGAGTGATCTTAGTACAAGTGAAGATCATTACTAAGATCAAGGCAGCATGCTATAAAGTGCCTGCTTGATGATTTCTTACTTTGTTTCAACTGTGTTTAGTCCTTCCACTACACAATGGTTTTCTGAAAGCTTGTTATTGCTCTTGTCAGCGAGTTCTGTAAACAGAAACTACTGCTTTGGCACTTTTATTTTAAAAGGTTATCTCATTACGAGGCAGAAATTCCACCAGCAATACTCCTTTTCTGTCTCAAAAAACTGTGTACTTGATTTTCCGGGCAGAAATAGTTTGCTTGAACTCAACTTTTTTGGGTGAAACTGAATGCCGCCATTCCATGGACTGTTGGTTTGATTCAGGTGTGACGTAGGCCACCCACGTCTCATCGCCCGTGACAATTTGGCTTAAGAAATCATCACCATCATTGTGGTACCGCTCAAGGAAAGTCAATGCACTGCCTAAACGTTTGGTTTTGTGCACATCCGTTAACATTTTTGGTACCCAACGTGAGCACAATTTTCGGTAATTCATGTGCTCGGTCACAATGCCATACAAAACACTACGAGAAACATTAGGATAGTCATCACACAAGGAGGAAATCATAAGCGTCTTGTTTTCTCTCACCTTATTGTTCACTTTCTGCACCAAACTTTCATTAACGACCGAATGACGCCCACTCCATTGTTCATGCACATTTGTGCGGCCATCATTAAATGCTCTCACCCACTTTCTCCCCATTCCATCACTCAATGTTTTGTCCGTAAACTGCACAGATCTCACGATGAATATCGGTCGGGTTTAGGCCTTTTGCACAAAGAAATCTTATAACAGCCCATACTTCACAGTCGGCGGGACTCACGATTATCGGAGTAAACACTCAGTGAACAACGTAAACATGGAAGAATTAGACTGTAATGGCATCAGTGCGTAGGTAAGAGATGGAGGTACCCAGTGCGCATGTGCGGAACGCCGACCGTAGCGCTGCAGCCACGGTGTGACAAAACGGTACTTACTTAAAAAATACGCCTCGTAGTATATAGATTCTGTACTTCTCTTTATTTTCTGTTTTGGAATAAACATTTACTCACCATTTTTTATTATCTCCTCAAAACTCTTTCCCATTTCACCTCCACTGTACTTGTGCTATCCTTCCATTCAATGAACCTTTCCCTGAAATATCTCTTCAATTCTAAAGTCTGTGTATTTTTATAATTATACCTTTGCTTCCCTTATATTTTGGTCATTGATTTACTGATCATTTATTCCTTTAGTTACTTGACACCCTACAAGATTTTCATCAGGCTTTATTAGAAAGACATTCAACGTATTTGATCCCACCGTATTTTGCTCTACCATTTATTTAAAACCTCCTTCCCTTAAGGTATTTGCAATCTCTGTTCCATTGTGTCATTTATTTCCCCACCTAGTTGACACCTGGTAAATTTAAATCCCCTCCAATAATAATCATTCTATGCTCCCTCTACACTGTGAATTTAGTTTCTCTCCAAGAATCTCATCTCCCTCATTCATTCTTCTATTATGGTATGCAGTGAATACACTGATTTTTTTCTTTTTAATCACTGAAAAAATCTACCCTTAGTAACTCATGGTCTAGAGCAGTGGTTCCCAAATGGTGGTCCGCGGAACCCTGGGGTTCTGTGGAAGGATCATAAGTGTTCCGTCCAAGAATTAAATAAATGTTCATTGAAAAGAGTCATAACCGCACCGCAGTAATGCTTCCGTTTGTGACGACTTACCGATGCGAGACTGGTTTTTCAGCTTATACTTGTAAAAATGGGGATCCATCAAGAAATGTATGGCAAAAAAAAAAAAAAATTGGGAACCACTGGTCTAGAGAACTAAAGTAATCTTTGCTAGCCAGTAGGAGTACTCCTCCACCAACTGATCCTCTGTTTCTGCAGTACACTCTGTAACATTCAGGGAAAACCACATTTTCTAGAACTGCTTCTTTTATCAAAGACATTACCCCTATAATCACTTGTGATTCCATTTACCTCTTTAAGTTTGTAAATTCTATCATTTTGTTCATTATACTTTTACAGTTCACCAATAACACCCTTATTTTGGCTTTGTGGTATTTTCAGCATTAATCTGTCTTTCCCAGTTGTATCCAATTCCGTTATTATTTCAATTGTTTCATCTGTTTCTTTAGCATTTCTGTTTTTTTCCCATACTGCATCTGCAATCAGTATCCTTTTGATTACTTATTTTTATCCCCTTACCAGCAGCCCCTAACCTCAAAAAGGCACAGTTCTGACCCATAATAACTGGAAGTGGGCTCCCTTACAGCTTTAGCTAACAACTCAGAAAGTATTCCTTACCCCCTTCTATTAGATGTAGGCCATGCCTAGTGAAACCACACCTGCCACTGGTGTTCACAAGCACAACCCCCCCCCCCTTTTTTCCAACAAAAAGTACTAGTGCCTCTTCCAAGTAGTATCCCTGTTTCCACACTTATCCGCCTTACAGTGTGATTCAACTGTGGCCAATCATGGCAACTTAGAACTGGCATGAGTTGCATCCTGGTATGCTGTGTCTCATGGTTTGATTATATCCTCTGTCCATAGATGTTGGTATTCTAGAAAGCTAAGAAATACAACCAACACAGTCAAGGTTATGACTTATTATTTTCATATGTCCCCATAATGGAGAACGATTAGCAATCCTGACTGGATGAGTTCAATTCCTCTTTGGGATGTTGTTCTTCTCGGACCACTATTTAATAACAATACTGTTTATTAGGCAACTGTGAAGAAATGAAATGCCCAAATAATGCAATCAACCAGTCATTTTTAACAGGTTAGAAAGTTAGTTAATGAGGTTGTGATATGGGCAGAGAGAAGTGCAGAAGCAACTTTGTGTGTTCTATGAGAAACATGAAATGAAAATTAATGGCAGTGGCAACAAAAGAGAAAAAAAAAAAAAGGAGTGGGGTAGGCTGCATAATATAGTTCACAGATAAAACCTTTCAACTGTGGATAGTTTCAGATATTTCACAGGAATTAATGCAAAACATGAGACCAGCAAAATGGTGCAAGGTTGGAATATATTCCTGCAGTGTACAAGTGTTACTGGAACTTGTGAATTCTGAGAAGAGGAGGGTAAAATGTAAA
This sequence comes from Vandiemenella viatica, assembly GCA_031002005.1. Lineage (NCBI taxonomy): Eukaryota > Metazoa > Arthropoda > Insecta > Orthoptera > Morabidae > Vandiemenella > Vandiemenella viatica. The sequence continues at coordinate 73,828,753 of JARYHS010008075.1, forward strand.
CCGGTGAGATGAAGTTCTTGACAACCATGTTGGGAAAGACTATTCTACATAGAATGAAGGGCTACCTTGCTGCATTACACTTAGTACTATTTTTACGCCCGGGCATTCTGGACTGTTCTCCGGACGACAATAATTACTCATTCACTGTCCAATCAGGCCGGCAATGGCAATTACCAAAGAAATCTAAATGCAGTTTTCTCCATTTAAGTTGTAATTCAGAGCTAGACCAGAGTAATAGCAACACACAGGACATGAAAATATGACCCTTTTTTTTGGCTATGGGCTTCTATGCCATATTAATGTCAAGGTCATTAGAGGCGTGAATGGACAGCTATGGGCAAGATACAGGGAGGAATTTGGCCATAGACTTTTGAAGGATGCATCCCAGCATTCACCTATAGTTATTTGTAGTAAATCATGAGAAACAAACTCTGATGACAATGTCAGGAGGTTTGAGTTTAGTTACTGATGACTGAGTATGAGAATATAGAAGAATCTCAGAAAGAATGGAAAAGGAAGAAATACTGAGAGATGATATAAATATGAAAATGAAAGATACAATAAACCCACCAATCACCAAACCTTGAATAGATGAAGGCATCAGTGAAGTGGGGAAAAAAAAAACAAACAAAAAAACACAAAAACGAAGTACACAATATTTTGGGTCATTAAACTCACTCATTAAACTAGAAACATATAGCTCAGGTCACACTGGCACCCACAGTCAACAAAGCCAAATGATTGGCAATTTGACCCTTGACTTTAGAAGGGTGAGTGTGATGGTGATAAAAGTTATCAGCAGATAAATTAATGGTGTGAAAGAAATTAATCATAAGAAAATAAATATGAACATAAATAAAGGCTGAAAAAATAATGTAAAAGATGAATAAAATTATCAAAAAACTTAAAAAATTAAATTACAGACATAAAATAAGCTTGCAAGTAAGAGGTTTACCAGAGAGAGGGAGAGTATTATCCGAGATTGAGAATCGGTTTGTACATATTTCAGTTGTAATGAATATTGTGTTAGAGATTAAACTACCACATTCAATCCTCCGACACTACTGAGGTAACGGCATAGGCCTATTTGACTCTTCTTCAACCTACCTACCACAGAAGTTTAACTAAATGGGCTCTCCTCCCTTTTAATTATTAAGATATTCCCATTCCTGGATGACAAACCAATATTCCAGCTTTATTATAAATACAGTTTCTGGGTATGGTACAGTTATATATCCTACCTTTAACTCTTCTTTTGTAATGATATACAAATAAGAATTTGCACTTTTATAATCTACGTGGCTAGCTCATATCTTAAGGTCCCTTTTTATTTTTTTATCAATCTCTTGTTTCATGGATCCCTGCTGAGGAAGCACCTCTGGGATGTGAAACATGTCATGGTTAATATACATACATACAATATGAGTCATAATCATAGTAAAAAAACAATTATACATTACAAGAAAAAATAAAAGACAATAAAATAAACATAAATTTTTTACAACTGTGATTTGCAAAAGTCATATTGAATACAATTAATTGTTTTGTTTCAAATTCTTGATTTTTATTTCCTAATTTATAAATATCTTACTTTCCACTTCTGTGTTCCTGCTCCAATATATCCCCTTCCTGCTATGACAATATTTCAGCTTTCTCCACAACAGTAAGTAGATTTTTACCTTTCTTCATTTTCTGTTTAGAATTAAGAATTTTGCCTTCATTCTTATTATTCCATTAAACTACTCCCACTTACTGTACGCTACTACTATCCTTCCTACATAACAACCTTCTCCCCAAGCTTTCTCTCCCATCATGGAATTTGTGGTTGTTATACCTATCCATCTTCTCTCTCTGTCGTTATTCGTCATGACTGTTTCATCATCACTTATCCTCTAAGTGACTTGACAGCCCACAAAGTTACCGGAGTTTATTCGAAAATATGTGTAGTTTTACTTTGATCTACCACTTCTGAGACTGAAGAACCAGTCTGTCGAGTTATACGCACTGGGAAAAATTAGAGTACTATAAGAATACCAGAACAGAAGGAAAATCAAACCAATAAGATATGTTGTGCTTATAGAAAAAACAGGTTGGCAGATGATGTACGAAATAAACACGTCTTTAAAGTTACATTAGAATTATTTGTAGTAATTTGCTTATAACAACTTGGAAACAAGTAAAATTTAATAGTTTCCTATGATAAATTCAGAGCAAGTACGAACGAACCACGAGTTATTCCAGGTTATGGTAAGACCATTTCATGTTTTGGGCATTAACAGAATACGCAGACTCACCAAATGATTAAGAACTACAAGATACATTTTCTATGTCCGAATTACAAAAGTGACATCAAACGAAATATGAGCTCATTACTTACATACACTTGTACGCTCCAAGAATTTCGAATATAGAGACAATAAACAGGGCAGGAAACACAACAACTGGAAACGAAATATCCCCGACTGTACTGAGTCCAAAGATATGTGCAAAACAAACTTGATTATTATTTTTTCGAATACAAGTAAAAATTCATATAATTTATTTTCCAACAGAAACCTCGACAAAACTGAAATCGAAAATCGGCAGTAATAAACCTAACAGACCCATATAACCGACTTTCGAAGAATCTACTAAACCTGTGAATTTAAGTGCGATGGAGCGCACGCTCCGGTGACAATTTCAGTTAAACCCATTTTTTCCATTTCCTGTACTCGCCTGTTTTGCCCTCTAAAAATTTCGACATTAAATTATGTCAGCGGTTTTGTAAAATTATTCACCATTTCTCTTTATAACTTATTACAATCCCAACCCACTTACTTTTAAAAAAATCTTCCCATAATATTATGACTAAAATCTAGTGCTCTTTTCCCTTTCATCCACTACCGGTACTCCTCATTCCTAACCACGCATCATAACCAATATGTGCCTTACACACTCCCAGCAATTTCTTCATGCTCTGCTGTCATTCAGTGACTCCAAACCAAGCTCATTTATACAATCGGTGACTGGCTGAGTCCTGCGGCAATTTCCAAAAATAAATCTAACTGCTCTCCTTTGCACGCGGACTCCTGCATTTGACACCAAAAATGTGGGTCCCATACTATACCACCAAATTCAAGCAATGATCTGACCAAAGTTTTACAACCCATTTCCCCCTCTGGTACATCCTCAGATCGTTCTCTCCAGTAAGTGAAGGATTTTGTAACCTTTTACTACTTCCTTACCAATGCATACTTCCGGTTTAATTTGTTACCAAATGTTATATCAAGATATTAACATTTTAGATATTTTACAAACTATTTATTTCCCACCTCATAATCAACATTTAGTTTTTTTTATCTGTGTACCTACTAAATAATCTGATTCTTCTTTGCATTTATCTTCATTCCATTGTGTTATATCCAGCTAGATATCCTGTCTAGATAACCCTGTTGCTGTTCATAGTTTTCTACCATTTGATCCTATAATATGTGTGTCATCTGCAAACCTAATTTTAGACAATAAACTATCAATAGAATCATTCTTTAGAATAACAAATAGTAATGGTCCAAAACCACTACGCTGCGACACTCCCATTTTCACTTCCACTTGTTGTGATACTGCATTTCCTACCCCGACTTTTTGCTTTTTCTATTTAAGAATTGTTTTACCTAGCGAATCACTTTTTTATTCACTCCTACAGTTTACCTTGTGTAACACCATTTTATGGTTCACTCTGTAAAAAGCCTTTGAAAGCTCTAGTGCTACACTAGCCATTTGTCCTCCTTTGTCCATTTCATACGAAATACCTTTTATATAGCCTACTAACCATGGAGGAAGGATATTCCTTCCTCCATGTTACTAGTTGAGATTCGCATGAATATCCTTGTCTAAAGTCAAACTGTCGACTTGAAAACGACTTACGTTCCTCGCATACATTTCAGATTTGGTTGCATAACAATTTCTCCCTTAATTTACCTATCTCTGATGTCAAACTGATTGACATATAATTTTCGACCATATTTGTTACCATTCCTTTATGTACCAGTATTATTGTGGTACTTTTTCAATCCGTTGGTAAGCAGCAAGTATCCAGACTCAATTAAAATAATGTTTCAAGCTGCTATCTTTCAGAGATCCATGTTAGTATTATGTACACCAGCCCCTTTATGTTTTTTAGCTTTCTTCATCATATTCTGAGGACGAATTTTTTTATTTTATTTTACTCATTTCTAATTGTGTGGATAAGCTCGTTCTTCGATTTATACGCTACCATTCATGAACCATTGTCTCTTCGTCGAAAGCGCTTGTAACCTCCGCAGTGTTTGCTTTGTCAGATGCACGTGTCAGCAACCGTTATTCAGCAAAACGACAAATTCTGCCAGCGGCAACGACCAGTGATTTCGAACCCGGTGCGATCGCTACTCAGGGAACGTCAACTAGGAAATGTATTGGAATAAAGGGCAGTAACAAGTCCCCCGGGTTTGAAAACATGGTTTCCCCTGAAACCCCAAAATCGGAGAAAGAGGGGACTCCGACAACGGTTTGGCTAGCAGATGTCGGAACTGTTCTTTCAACCAAATGATTGCGGATTAGCTTAATTACATCACATCGACATAGTAATATAAAAGAAATTATCAAAATAAGTTTAGACGCTTACAAAGGTTACTTGTATTTTACAATGAGTCTTAGTGTTGACAAGGGATTGAAAGTGAGATATAATGTTGAATTGTAGAACACTGTGGGAGGCGTTGTACTTTTAAATTTCTTCTTTCAGTTCTTTGCTACGATGTGGTGGACCAGCTACTACTTTTTCCTCTGCCACCATTAAGAGGAGAACATATATGTAAGTAGGAAAACCTACTTTCACGTGAGCAGTAGAAAATGTAAATGATATTCCAGCTGGTTATGTACAATTATTTACATGTATTTCATTTACATATATAACCAATAATAACATAAGTACATAACCAATTAATAACCAATTAGCAACCCTTCAGGACCATCAATCAAATCACTTGTGACAGCCAGGTCAATTATGTCAGAGCTTGACTTTCCCGTAAGCCTCCGTCAGACTTAACCATCCCCAATTCTAACTTCACCAACGCAGGTCCATTCCCACCTGTCTTTATTGTAGTACTGTTAGGTGCTACCCAGTCAAGACTGCGTCCACCATTCGGCTACTGCTCTCGCCCCTAGCGGCGCTGCCGGTGATACGCCTCGGCCACCGCTGCCATTGCCGCTCCAGACTCGATCTTGAAGACCTCTCTTCGCTCGCCGCTCCCTATTTTTGCTGCTCTCTCCCCGCTACAGTTCCCCAATTGGGAAGGACGACTAGCCAATCGCCTTACGTTTTCATGAATTCATCCTGGCTGAATTACGTTATGATTCTTGCCTACTAAGCGAGTCATCGCCTTGCGAGTTTATACAATCTGACAGCAGCGACTGTTTGCAGTCGCTGTCGCAACTGACCTAGATTTCTATATACTCCTATCGTCGCTACTTTGACTCAATATACGGACGGAAATTAAATACAAAAATAAAATAAACTTGTAATATACCAATTAACACGTACATTGAAAGCTTAGTAAAATTCCTATCATTATTCGTTCACAAGATATGAATTGTACAAATTAATGCTTCTAAACGCGGTAGGAACGTCCCCCGTCTTATTCAAAGCGCCGCTTTCCGTCCTGCGTGGGGAGTTATTAGTCCGAAACCTCAACAGCCACTTGCCTCTGAATTAAAGACGAATCTAATTTTACCTAAAATATAAAACACGATATCTTCATCGTATGGGTAAATTAAATTGATGTCTGTACTCAGAAAAATATACTTTTTCCAGATATATAATTATAGGTCCGAAAATATTGCGCTTATCGGTAGTTATTAAAAACATTTTGCCTTCAGTGAGCATTGTTACCACCCCAACCTAGCGCGGGTCTTTACTGTCAGACCCCTCACCGCGACGCGCCTCTGAGTTTAGGACGAGTCTAATTTTGTCAAATATATAACACACGATCTCTTCATCGTACGAGAAAAATAAAAAGATGTACTGCTTCCAGATATATAATCATATGCCCGAAAAAAATGGTGAATATCTCTAGTTATTAAAAACATTTCGCCATCAGTTGTTTCCACCCCATCTGCCGCAGGGTGCCTTTGTCAGCAACGAGGCGCCTCTGAATTAAAGACGAATCTAACTTTACCAAATATATAACACACGATCTCTTCATCGTATGAGAAATTTAAAAAGATGTCTGTACTCAGAAAAATATACTGTTTCCAGATATATAATCATATGCCCGAAAAATGGCGCTTATCGGTAGTTATTTTTAAAAAATTGCCGTTATCAGCATCGTTACCTACCCCAGGCCGGCGCGGGTCCATAAGTCTATATCCTTTGTACGTGAAGGATCTCGACGTTTGAGCGAGACGTTTTAATATTCAGTCAGCATAGCAAAATATCCGAGTATCAGTACTGTCAACCCTTCACACTAATGCTCACAGCTTCAATTGTTATTGCCACAGACTCGTATTCCCGAATAAAAACCTGCTTCAGGCGATTGAATGTTCATCCACTCGTCATAACATCATTCTATACCGAATATAGGGCAGCTATTGCATGTATGGGTTCAACCGAATGTGATGCAGCTGCTTGTTGGTCTGTTTGAACCGCATCTGGTCGGTATGTGTAGATAGAAATAAACGATTGAATTTCTACGCTTCTTCAAACAAATTTCACACAGAGGTTTGGTCCTTTATCTTGAACCAGCCATTTGGGGATTACTATACTTAGCCACTCGACATAACACTAATCTATACCGAATAAAGGGCAGCTATTGCTTGTATGGGTTCAACTGATTGTGATGCAGTTGCTTGTTGCTCTGTTTGAACCCCACCTGTTCGGTGTATGTCTATAGAAATAAGCCATGGAATTTCTACGCTTCTTCAAACAAATTTCATACTGAGGTTTGGTCCTTTATGTTGAAACATCCACTGTGGGGATTACTATTATTAACCAATTGCCATATGACTATTCTATACCGAACGTGAGGCGGCTGTTGCATAGATGGATTCATCCTAATGTGAGGCAGCTGCTGCTTGTTTGAACTTGCACCGCTAAGCTCACACTTGCCTGTCACGAGGTATAAAAAGCTTGCCTGCGCCAACCCGGAATAACTTCTACGCCAAAGTTCGTAGAGTAAAGTCATGTTTCTCTCTTCTGAATTCCGGTAGCCCTGTCTGAAGATCTCTTCAACTACGAAGGTATGTTCAATAATAGTTGAAAAAAAAACACATTTTCTTAAATAGTATACTATTTATATTATAATCTTAAATGTATACTATACATTATTTAACTTTCACAGAAATGCAGTCATAATCAGAGGTAGGCAAACTTGATGATTATGGTAATAATTTTTTAGTTTTTGTTCATTATACCATCAAGTGTTGTTAGTTTTTAGGCTATATCATTGGGTTTTTTCTTTTGTAGGAATTGACGAACTTTTGAAAATTCCAACCAATGAACTAATTGGCGGTGAGCATTTTTCTTTTCCAACTTGTAATTATTTTTTGTAAAGCTATATTTTTTCTATTTCATTTTTTCTGTCAGCAGAATTTAATGATATGGAAATGCTAATCTTTGGAGGTATGTGTGTCATTGAAGTTGTGTATTTATCTGTTTTCCTTGTTTACTTTTATACTAATATATTCATTGTTTTTTAATGTTTCAGATATGGAAGGAAGTTCTAGTAAGCAACCGAGTAAACGGAATGGGACTTCAGTACTGTCTAACTCCCAACGAACACGAATTACTTCTAACGGTAAGTACTAATATTTTTTATGTCATGTTTTTTTTCATATTACAAATTCATTTTTTTTGTGACTAAATATTTTTCTTATTCTGTTTCAGATTTGTCCCAGTGGAGCTTAGATTTTACATCATCATCTCAAAGCCTACCATCCTCTAGTCTGCCACCGACGCCATCACCACAGAGATGGATAATACCAGCACAACCACTGGTACAACAACCTACGACGTGTCATGCTTCACCGCAACCAGCTGGAGATCCACCTACACACAGGAACCATATAGTTAATGGTAAGTCAACACTGCCTCTTTGAATAAGTCATATTTTTTTGTTTACATATTTATTTATTTTTGCATGTTACTAAAATTTTTCATTTTTTCTGTTTCAGGTTCCGGTAAACAGGGGTCGGTCGCAAACAGGAATGAACCTGCCACCGTCAACAAGAATGATCCTGCCCCACAACCAATGTGGAGGCCCTGGAAATCGACAGCCACGGCAGCTCCAAACAGGCAGCATGCAACAGCCGCTGCAGATCCAGGCATGCCTATCGCTGCTCCTCGTCAACCCATCGCCACCACATCAATATGGCGGCCGACCCCAGCAACACGCCAGCCCATCGCCACCACTTCAACATGGTGGCCGACCCCAGCATCTCGTCGGACCATCGTTACCACATCAACATGGCGGCCGACCTCAGCTGCCAGCACAACTAAATGGTTGTAAACCCCGGCATCCAGGAGCAGTAGTCACCCAACAGCACTTCGTGATAGTCCATTAGCATCAAGCAACCACAACGACGTAGGGGTGAGTTGCCAGCAACGAAATTGATCCTTGTATACCGGAAAAGTGTTTTTGAACGTAGAATTTATTCGGGTACCATTAAAAATTCTTTAAATTATCTTGATTATCTTAAATACGTTGATGCTCTCCATGATCTTTTGACTGAAATAACTTCGCGAAATTGTTGATAGTCAATCCTCCCTGTCCGTAAAAGTTCTGGTGGGGCTGATTACAACATACAAAATTCAGAAGGAAACCGCTTTCTAAACGGACCGTTTGTGTGTGTGTGATTTTTTTTACTAAAACGCTTGAAGTCTCACGCAGCCCTGTCTGATTGGTATAAAAACTATGTGAAGTCGGAGCTCGCAGTAAATTTGAGTGAGTTTCAAGAAAGGAACAGTGGCAAAACTCTCGTTAGAATCATGTCCTTCGACATCGAAAAACGCTTGAAGTCTCACGCAGCCCTGTCTGATTGGTATAAAAACTATGTGAAGTCGGAGCTCGTAGTAAATTTGAGTGAGTTTCAAGAAAGGAACAGTGGCAAAACTCTCGTTAGAATCATGTCCTTCGACGACTTATGCTTTCTATGGTCCATTCTTACTGCTCAAGGAAAGACGATAAACAAAAAACGATACGATTAAGTAATTATGGACAAGCCTTTTCCAACCACCGTTTCGATTTTCAGTTACTGAGTTTCTGGTAAAACTCAGAGACGTTTCCAAATTCGAGAGGCAAAAACCAGACTATTCAGCAAATGTTTTCGGCCTGGATGTAGATAATGGTAAACATGTAGTTTCCAGGTCCTTCCATCACACTGCAGACGAACGCGTTAACCACATAAACATGTTGATGATTACTAACGGTACTGGAAAATTACATTATTGTTGGATTCACAACTTGTCGGCATTAGTTAGTTCTTCATTATCCAAGCACGAGCAAGCTATATTTATTTGTGACAGATGTCTGCAACTTTTCAGTAGCAAAGATGTCATGGAACGGCATGAAATCGATTGCGCAAGGGTTGATACAGTAAGAGTTGATTTACACGGTGACGACGATAAAACCTTAAAGTTTAAAGATTTTGTGCACCAACAGCATGTACCCGTCGTCGTATTTTGAAATTTTATTAGAGGCTTATGATTCATGCAGTCCTCCACCCTACGTCTCGCACAACACTAAAGTCCAGAAACGTCCATTTACTGCCGCATGCCAGGTCGTTTCCCCAGACGTGCCTAATCGGTCACATTTCGACTCCTACTGGGGCGTAAATCCCGAGAAATGGATTGTTAGCGAACTCGCCAATCTTGCAAGAAAAGTCGATAAAATTTACGAAAGGTATATTCCTCTTGTAATGACAGATGATCAAGAAGCAAAGTTTGTTGATGCTACAGTTTGCCATATCTGTGAGAAAGAAATTGCACCGGGGACTGTCAAGGCCCGCGATCATTATCATATCACAGGTAAATTTATGGGGTCTGCACCTAATAACTGCAATTTGTAGTTTAAAAATCAAAGGTATATGCCCATTTTCTTTCACAATCTTTCTGGGTAGGACAATTACTTTTTAGTTATGGCTTTATCCGACCTCGTTGGTGATGGGATGAATATGCTTCCCATAAATACAGAACGATATATTTCTCTTTCTAAAAACGTTGAGTATATTTCAATCACTTTAAGATTTGTGGACTCATACCGTTTCATGCAGGCCCCATTAGATAAACTGGTTGGAACCCTTGACGACGGCAAGTCTGTACATGGGCACAGATGAACGGTTACTTGCACATAGGTTTGAGAAATTTAGGAGTGTATGGTTGGGGAAATACACACTGGATCCCGCTCACTATTTCACTTCCCCAGGCCTTTCATGGCAGGCTATGTTAAGGAGCACTCGTGTCGAACTGGAGATATCGACATGCTGCGCCTTTTCGAACAAGGAATTCGCGGAGGTATTTGTCAGTGCGTGCATAGGTATGCCAAGGAAAATAACAAGTACATGACGGAGTACAACCTTAAGGCGCCAGAAGATTTTATAATATAGTTCGACGGAAACAATCTGTACAGCTGTGCAATGGCGGAGTATCTACCCTCTGGTGGATTTAAATGGTTGTCTGCTGAGCAGATTGCCAGCATAGATTTTATGAGTGTTGCAGCTGACTCGCAGAGGGGATTCGTGTTGCAGGTTGATCTTACGATTCCTCAGGATAAACTCGACGTTGTAGCAGACCTGCCGCCCTGTCCAGACCACAAAGCCCCTGTAGGTTCTACCCTCTCCAAGCTAATGACCACACTGTGGGATAAGGTACGGTTTGTTCTCCATTACCGTGTCCTCCAGCAATGTGTAGGCTTGGGGTTGAAGGTGACTAAAATTAATCGTGTGAAATCTTTCAACCAGTCACCGTGGTTTAAAGACTACATATCTCTCAATATGCGTTCTCGCCGTTTCGCTATTACAGATTTCGAAAGAGATTTTTATAAATTAATGAACAACTGTATACGTGCTCTTCTTACAGTCGTTAGGCTGTACAGTAAGAAATAGATGAGGTGCTGATATAACTCCCAGTGTGAAATTTAGTGAGTCGGTGACAGTAAGAAATGGATGAGGTGCTTGATATAACTTCAAGTGTGGAATTTGGTGAGTCGGTGACGCGCAAACAGGTTTTGAGTTATCAACCATTTACGCCAACAACGTTTAATAATACTGATGAAATTCGGATACCTATTCAGAACCAAGATACTTATACACTGCCACACGAAAGTTACTTGCATATTGAAGGAAGATTTGTCAAATCGGATGGAGCGGGAGCTACAAATTTACGTCTCACATCCAATGCATTCGCGTTTCTATTTGAGGAAATTCGGTTATAACTTAATGGAGTTGAAATAGACCGAAATAGAAATGTAGGTGTCACAAGCACATTGAAGACTCTTATTTCTGCTAGCCCTCAACAAATTGGTACGTTGAAGAGCGCAGGATGGGGGCAACGCGATCTTGGAATGGATACTTCGATGTCCGTATTCCGTTGAGTACGCTCTTGGGTTTTTGTGAAGACTTTAAAAGGATACTTGCAAATGTAAAACAAGAACTAATACTTAATCGAGCAAGGGACGATACAAATTCATACGTACAAGCAAATCCAAACCTTCGGAAAAGTAAATTTGCCATCAGGAAATCGGCATGCGTGGTGCCTCACTTGCAAGTAATTGAAAGAGAAAAACTAGCGTTGCTTAAGATTGTAGACAGTGGGAAGCCAATTCGAATTAATTTCAGAAGTTGGGATCTGTTGGAGTACCCGCTGTTTCCTATAAGTAATTCTCAAATTTGGTCTTTGAAACAACAACGCAACTGGAGATTTTTTTTTTTAATTTAGCACACATTTTTACAGCCTAATATCTAGAAACTAAAATAGGCCTTAATATAACACAACAGTATTACATATGATATTTCAACAGATAATTATGCAATGAATAATTTCAATTTTAATTATTTATGGTTTTGGCAATATCTGTACAGTCTTTTCTTGTTGGCACGATACATACGATTGTTTCGCTGTTAACATCCTATTATATAAAACGCTAACGTGGCGTCTGCGTGCGTCGTCTATAGCTGCTACACGTATTGGTTACAGAACGGTTACGTGACAGCCGTCACTCGCCAATCAACAGCCACCATATTGCATTCCTTCCTTCATGTTGCATTTTGTTTATTTACTACAGTTAGATGCAGAAACTCGTGTAAGTAGAATGGTGTTCGATGTTTATGTTATATTATTTGTATCAGTTATACGCCAAAATTCATGTAAGGAGAAGGGATTCAATATTTACGCTATTTTATCTGTGTCAGTTATAAGGCCTACATTAAACCATAACCTAAGATTTTATCGGCAGACGGCAAGAAACAGTGAAGTGTATTTAAAACTCGGAGAAACGTAATGATGTATTGGTCAAATAAATAACAGTTATCCGTTTTCGAAATTATAGTCTACGTGATCTTAAGTAAAATGCATTTATTTATGCAAAATCCTAACCAAATACTCTGATAATCTGACCAGAGTAACGTATTCATATAACAAAAGATATCATTAAAAATGACTAATTCGTTTCTCCTTATAAGCTTTTCCAGAATAAATTCTTACTACCATTATATATGATACCATTACTTTTTGATACATGTGTTAACTATTAAATGAGATTTAATATAAACTTTTGATTATATTTAAACAGTCAAGGATGTGACTATTTACAGTATAAGCGATATGACACTCGGAATACAACAACGATATTATTGCCGCAAAATAGCAGTGAGTAGAGATATTAGAAATACGGAGAGCAGGGAAAAAAGTTAATGCGAGGTAATTATTTGTCACAAAGTTACAACTAGTACGTTCGTTTAAATTTACATATTGCTTTTTATTTATCTACGACAACCAGATGCAAAAATTCATGTAAGGAGAAGGATATTGTATGTGTACGTTATATTACCTGTATCAATAATGAGTACTTGGTTAAAACACAACCTACGATTTTTTTTATTTATGGCCGGAGATAAGAAACGATGAAGTTTATTAAAAGAGGAAGTTTACACGAAATGTACGAATCACGAAATATATCATTAAGATAAATGGTAGTTATCTGTTTTTGATATTATACTTTCTGTCATTTAAAGTAAAATAATGTAAATAAATCGGTATTACTGGAGATCGCGATTCTGCCAGGAATTGCTGTAGTAAAATGCAAGAATCCTGTAGAAATATTTTCCGTAGTACATTTAACTGTATTATGCCCGTCCAGGATGTATTACAACCTAATTTCTGCTTGAAAATAATGGTAGTCTACAGGCTGTATTACAACGGAATCACTGCTAAAAACAATGTCTTGCGATTGACTACAGCATTTGAGAGTAGTAGAAGTTATGATTTTCGAAAGCAATATTAATGGAGGGTTGTGGTTAAGTTGACCAGAAAGCCCACCGACATATTTGTTTACGGCGTATTTCACTCTGAAATTAATTTTACAAACCAATTAAACTGCTTTCTTATGCGCCAAGTAACTGAAGGTATTAATAAATTCGGGTGAACGTAGTTCGTACCTATCATGCTGAAGTGTGCCTGGACTAGGAATAAAACTGATATTACATGGATAACAAAAGTTTCTGGATTCCTAATTTATTTTTCATTTTATTGGTTCTATACATCCGCCCTCATTAATTCAGTAGAAGTTACTACTGTATTGCTATGTAGAACATTATCAAATCAAGGCCGCTAGAATTATCTAATAACAATCCCGTATAATTAACCAACTGCAAAATAATAATAATAATAATAATAATAATAAAATGAACTGCCAGAATATGGCGTTCAAACCTTCATTTTTGATGGGCTAGAAGCTAGTATATTATAACTTTCTAAACTTGCTGCATTTTGTCATAATTGATTTATTACAGTTTTCTAGTTTTGTATGGTGTCTGCAGTTTCCTGTCCACTTTATGGTTAGAATTTTTAATATTTCACTATGTCACTTTATATATCTACCACTGCTACTATTACTACTATCTACTACTCTACCATCTAAGAAAGCATTTTCCAGCATTGGTATCGGTGCGGTAATCCGAATTCCAAATCTCCCGGAATAGCGCACGTTCTTGGTCTCTCTGGCAGCCAAAGTGACCGAGAAGGCCGCCCATCGGGAGACTAGCCACCTCCAACACTGGTTGTAATATATGTAATATATGTAATTGCAGAAGTAAGGAGTCTTTAATATCCGGTTCACAGGTGAACTAGATTATTTTAACATCTACTGCCAGTATTTGTTATTTTCAATATTTCAACGAATTCCTATTTTAAGATTATTGGCTACATAATTTACAACTTTTACTCGTTACTAGCTGTTAACATTTTTACATATTTTAAGAGATAACAATGTTTTACTTCAGAAGCGGCTCGAGACTGCAACTATTATCTATTATTTGTTTTATTACAATGTCAGACCACATTGTATGCATCGGACTATAGTTCATGTGAGCACTAGTAAAGAACTCATACATATACTATATAAATTTATAAGTGTTGCTTTAGCAAGTTCTTGTTTGTAGATAGAATCCCCAGTGGTGTTACTGCGAAATGGTCCATTTAAAGTCTTTATATACACTCCTCTCCGCAGACCAGCTGGTTGCGTTTTCAGCACGATATATGATTCGCTGATCGAGCGCTTAGACACGCATTCGCTTGTGGCTGCTCTCGGGTGTTACTCTGTGACCTCATAGTCGGCTTGACTTGGCCTTCCTCTTGTTGTCTCTAAACTTTGCATGAATCTCTCCTTTTGCAATTTGGATATATTTTGCGTCACTTCGTCTAGTTTGCGCCATAGTTGCTCATTTTTTAGTATGTCTTCCGTTTTCATGTTTCATATTCCTGAAATCCTTCGTTTCTGGCTTCTGCCATTTGTGTGCAATCCCAGACGATGTGTTCGGGTGTACCCTCTTCCCCGCACTCACACCAGCTTGTGTCTTTTAGTCCTCTTTTATGTAGTAGGGCCGTGTCCAGTGATGTAATGAACAAGTCCGATTGACGGATCGAGGTGACGAAGGTTTAATCTCTCTTGAATTGTTGGCCAAATATTGTAGGTTCTCCTGCCAGTCGTACTATGCGACCACTGTTGTTGCCATTCTTCCATCAAGACTGTTTTTATCTCCCGTGATTCTGTAACTGGTCTTCCTAAAATTTGTTCTACTTTTTCGGCGTCACCGGTTCGTAGCCAATAGTGTGCCCCTCTCTTTCTAACTTCTAGGTCAAGTGGCCAAACGCCCAACGCAACCAGCAGAGAGTCGGTCACTATTGTGCCTATATGCACCACTTAATCTTATCAGTATGCTTCTTTGTACGCTTCTTAGTGCCTGGCGAGGTTTAACTTGTCGTAACTTATGCGCCCAACTGCTAGCAGCATATCCCACAATCGAGGATAATATACTGTCGTGATACCTCCTTATTATGGACGTTGGAAGATGAAATCTTCTTTGCCCAATACTGATCAGTTTGTTCATCACTATTTTGGCACGACTGCACACCTCCGTTATATGGTCAGTAAAATTTAGTCGCTCGTCTAGCGTGACTCCCAGGTATTTACAAGTTCTAACTCTTTTTATGGAGACGTCGTTAACTTTTATTATTGGATTTCGCTTGGGGCGGCCACTGAGAACCATGAATTGAGTCTTGTGTGGTGCAAGGGTTAATTTCACTTTGGAGCACCAGTTTTGTAAATGTCTTAATGCCATTCTGCTTCTAGTCTCTACTTCGTCCCTTGTTCCGCCTTGTATCAGCAGTAGAAGGTCATCCGCGAAGGCAACAAGCCCCAGGAGTCCTTCTTGCCCAATCATGCTTTCTATGGCCATTTCGAATGTTACGTCCCAGAACACTGGTCCACACACCGATCCTTGCGGACAGCCTTTAGTTAATTTTTTCTCTATAGTCACTCGTGGACATCTCAGTTTGTCAAATCGATTTCTTATAGTTAGTCGCGTAGCGTTCCATAGAGGTTACTAGGAATTCTTATTTTTCACAGGCGGCTAAAAAGAGCCGGCCACTATAAGTTATCGAATGCTCCAGAAGTGTCGACAGCGATGGCTATTACATACTTGCTATTACTACTTTTCACTAGATGCACGGCCTTATTTATGGCATCCTCGATCGAACTACACGCTCTGAAACCAAACTGATGTACACTCATACCATACTTTTTCCTGTGTTCCTGTAGTTTCCATACTAAAAAATTTTCCTGCGCTTTTCCAAGCACGTTTAGCAGACAGATTGGCCGGTAAGATTTAGGATTTAATGGATCCTTGTCGTTCCCCCTTCTTTAGGATCACCACTTCACTCTGCTTCCAGATATTTGGAACCCTGCCTTGTTGAAGGCATTTATTAAATAGTATGCAGAGTGGTGAAGCCAATTGAACCACTAATGCCTGGAGCACTTCAGCAGCGATTCCGTCCGGTCTAGGTGTCTTTTTCCGCGACATGGCGTTAATCACTTTAATTAATTGGCCTGGTGTCACATCATCCGCTAATGCTGAGGTATAAATTTCATTGTGATCTTTTCGGAGATTTTCTTGCTCTAAACTTTCACCTACTGCCTCATCGTCGGGTAATAGTACTTTTAACAGTTCCTCAGCTGTTGCGCTCCAATTGGCCGTCATGGTTCCGTCCTGCCGTTCTTACAGTTGATAGTGTTGTTGGTTGGTCTCAATTTGCTAGCTGCAATCTTGTAGGGGATGCTCCAGGATCTGACTTTAAATTAGCGTTTACATAAGCCTCCCAACTCTGCTGCTTTTGTTTTTATTAGCAGCTCTTTAAAGGCAATCTTCCTTTCCCTGTATCTATCGAGAAGCAAGCACTTATCGGCAGCAATCATGCACCGTTGGTACTCTTTTCTCGCCTTCCTCATCTCCGATCGTTAGATTTTGCCATTCGGTCGTTTCCACGGCATGTCTGTAGTATTCGCTGGTCTTCTTGAGGGGAATGTCCATTTCATTACGCGCTGAATTTCACGCGTGATCCCTCTTGCTATGACATCTACATCATTACCTTCCAATAGATCCACTGGTAGACGGAATTCATCTCTTAGTTTTACCCAATCTGCCCTACGTAAGTTATATTTTTTCCTTGTGTCGTTAATTTAATTGATTTGCTACCTACCTTTGGCCAGATCAAACAGAATCAAGTTGTGGTCACTTTTAGTTTCGTTTTCAACCACACTCCAGTTTCTGGCTAGGTTTCCTGCCAGCTGTTGGTCAGCGTTACATCGATATTCGATTTTGCACCGGCTCTATTACTAAAGGTTTGGAGCATTATTAGGGCAGTTCCTGACTTCCAGGCATAACTCATTTAACAGTTCCTCTACCCTTAAGCCTCGTTCATACGTTGTATTACTGTACCAGAGTGGGGAGTGTGCATTTATATCCGCTGTTATAATTATCCTTTGATCTTGTAACTCAGTGCAAAATTTTCTTAATTTATTTAGATAAGCATCTATAGGGTCTTTATATTGTCAGTACATCGATACCAAAGTAACGCTACACCACCCGGTATCGATCTCTGCACATGCTGTGTGCTCATCACAGTATTGCGATATTTTCGTTACAGTTAGTTCTTTATTTAGTACAATGATTCCTGCCATAGGTTTAGGTCCACTTACTATGGTTTGTGAGGATACTGGCATGTGTGGTATTTGTCCGCCCATAGAGTAAGACGCTTGCACACAGATAACATCCCAGTCATGTTGCGCAGCAAGATTCCTTAGCTCATCCATATTTGTTCGTCTTGCATTAATTTGTGCAACTTTTATTGTACCTTTCATCTATTGGTGTTTAGTGTAAACATTACTCTGAGGCCATGGAAGTTTCGCGTCGAAAACTATCCTTTCATGAGTCATCACAAATTGTTTATATATTTGGTCCGGGTCAAAAATCTCATTTCTGTTGTTGAATAATTTTTTAACTAGCTTCAACAACTGGACTGGATCCGTGGGTAAATTTCTGGACTTGAGTTGTATTCTGTCCACTGCTTCAAGTTGGGGAAAGGTGACTGTTTTCCCTGCTGGGTGCAGCATCCTAGTGAGGTGCCTAAGCGCCATTGCCAATACATGCTCTTGTTCTAGTCTGCTAATTTTTACCGTATTCTCAAGGTCTATGTATATTAATGTGGGATCTAACCAAGCTCTTTCTTCAAACTTTGTTTGCAGTGATATTTTAGGGTGTGTAGATTGCGCTGCCGTCGGGCTTGCATCGACCAAGTTAGGCCCTTTACACCAACCAAGTCCTACCCTTCTTCCTGGGTAAGGAGGGGTGGTAACAGTTTGTGTGATTGTATCCTTCAGTCTGGTTTTTATTTTTGCGTATTCTTCAGTCTGAACTGCAGTGTCTTTCGCTATGTGTTTCGTCTCTAAGTATGATTCAGTCTGAACTGCAGCGTCTTTCGTTGTGTTTTGTGTCTCTGCGAATTCTTCCGTCTGTACTGCTGAGTCTATCATTTTTGGTGCTAAGTCTCGGCTGCCTTGTTTTTTACTTCTAAAGTTTGCCGCTCGTTCTGCATCCCTGCGCTTCCGTGACGGATTTTTATTTTTCCTCTTCTTTGTTAATACCATCCCATGTTTATCATACATAAGGGGTTTTTCAATCCCTTTTGCTGTTTTAACTGGCTTATCCATAATCTATTCGGCTGATCATACGCTGAAGGAGCATCTGGATCCCTTTCTTTTTGCACGTTTTACCTCTCTTCGCACATGGGATGCATACGGGAGCATTGGTCTTTCTTGTGTCCAGTCGCACCGCAGTGGCCGCATGTTGAGTTAGCCTGCTGAAAGTGCTTGCTGACATGACCCCAATCACAGCACCTTACACAGTTCGGTACTGTAGTGTAATCCTTAGCCGTCACAGCTGAAAATTCAATGAATATTTTTTTCTGTTCCAACAACATAGTTCTAACTTTTCCACTAACTTCCACTACATGATAGATGGTAGCTTTATTTCTCGGACCTGTTTGAAATCTTGGTTTGAAACCTTCAACGAAATCAGTTCTGGCTACTTTGCCTTCAAAATTTTGCTCATAAATAATATCTCTCATTTCTCTGTATCGATGGAGACTGGTATATCATATAGAATAACTAACGGCTTCCGCTTCCTGGGTAATTCGCATCTGATGTCAGTATTGAGTGTCTGGTTACCGATAATTTTCTTTGCATCCTGCGCGGTATTTGTCTCAACAATTACAGCTTGCTTTGTTGTCCCAACTCTGTTTATTTTTATTTTATCTTTCTGCGGCCTTAGTATCGTAGTGACCTTCTCCGCCACTTGTTTAGGCGTCTCCCCTTTTTTTTAGAAGAAATGAACACTGCACAAGTCGCTGTTGGGGTTATCATATTTTTGGTGTGTGCCTTCCACCAGCAGCTGCGACAGTAGCATAGCTATGTGTTGGCTGCACACCCCCGCTTTCCTTAATTTCTTGTCTTAGTCTATTATTTTCGTTGATTAACTCTTTCAGTCTTCCCTCCATATGAGATGCAGCGACTGCCCAGGACGCAAACTTATCCTTTAGCTCTCTTAGTTTTTGCTCTGATAATTTTTGGCCCTGGATCTCATTTAGGTAGCTCCTCGTACCTCTCTCCAAATGCAAAAGGAATTGCATTTGGAACGCAGTCACTAGTATCGCTTGTCGTGTTCATTCCGTTACTGAGCTCCATCTGCGACTTCTAATATGTGGGTTCATCACAAACTAAATCCATTTTGTTAACCTGCAGGTCAACTCTCAAGACCGAAGCCTCGCTGGATCTATCTCACAATATAGCGATTATTCACAGTACCTGTACAATGCTGAAGCTGCAATGGCAGGCGTATCTGGACACTGGTAGAAACACAGAATCCACAAAACCCAAAACCAATACTGCAACAACACTACATACACTGCTAAGTCGGAGCACACAGCACGACACGTCCGCTCACTCCGAGCGTCAACTGGATAAACATAGGTTCGTGGTTCTGGCATTTCAAACAACCAGGTAACGGAATGCAGAATTAAGTGCAGCTATCTTTGACCACTGCAATCTCACCAACGACAGAGGGTTCCTAAATGACCTGAGAACATGAATTTGGACTTTAAGAAAACCGAACCACAGTGTTGTATGGCATGTATGCAAGATTCCAACAGGCTTACTACTAACGAGACCATTTTTCACCGGTATTAGACCCCTCCTATAGCCGTAATTGATTGTTCACATCAAAGTGAGTCGATACTGTGGATACTCGTATGGAGTTTGATAGCACTGACAATTTTTCAGCCTACACCGCCGCATATTGCCTCATCCTTCACGACCGTGTAGTGGAATACGTACCGCTAACAAGTGTCGTGCGTAAACTCACATAAAACGGTGTAGCTCCAACCAACGCCGCTCATTATCATGACGACTATCTTCCTGGTTGTGCGTTGTACAATCAGACAACATTATCGCTACACATTGCATCTCTGTAAACCCACCAAGACGTTGAGGTAACGACCCCACAGCGAGATGGTTGACACATAATTACCATGGAATGCTGCTGGTGTAACCTTCAGTAGACTATGTACTATTCTGTATGCAATCACCAATGTAGATGACGCAATTATACGTGTTAAGGGTCTGGAGAAGGCTCGATGGTTTCAGAAGATTATCAGGAAGAAAGTCTGCTACAATATAAAAGATTTAGGATGTCCACCTCTACGAGAACTCGGGAAGAATAATTTGATTAAAGTATATAAAGGACATTTATTTTGTAATGCTATATGTGCAGTTGAAAATGTATATTTAATTGCACAATGTTGGGTAAAATAAAAATAAATCAAATCAAATACGATGCCTTTTTATTTATAATTTTTATACATGTATTTACTAACAAAAATTTTAATGTGAATGTACACATCAGTTCATGCACCTATTGTCCACAGTTATCATATACCGCCCACAAACATCATACCCAGAATTGTAATTCTTAATTACAATGTTATTAACATCGGGCAATACAAGTAAATTCTCATACGCAATAAGTTTATATTATAGTAGATTATAATCGAATGACGAACTGGGTGTCACTTGAGCCACATAATTGTACATATCAACCAGTATTTGCACTGTGACCATATTTAAAGTCTCATAGCACGTTACTAGATAAAATGTCCACAAATACTGACTAGTACCTTGAAAGTAAGTATCCCCACCTCTTCTTGATGGTCAAGGCACTGGTCACTGCAGGCTGAGCGCCCATGAGGTTCTTCCAAGTCGAAGTAGACGCCGCCGGAAGGATCAGCATTTGGGGTGAAATATACTGTTTTTACCCCGACAACCGGACGCAGGAGACGGAATGTTCACCGAGTGGAATGTCGATCTGGGCGCTGGCTGTGTTGAACAAATATGACACAACGTCCAATACTTGAGTCAGCACGTCCCATTCTTCATACATTAGTATAACTATAACGAGGCAAGTGAAACTGGAGTTAGTGGGGTTGGGAAGGCAGGTGACGGTTGGGGGGGGGCAGGTTTTCGCTCAAGTGGCCTAAGAAAAGAGCAATAGGAGGGGGAAGTGTGAAAATGATTGACAGGTGTTCGCTCAAGTGGACTAACAAAAGAGCAGTTGGAGGTGGAGGTGTGAAACTGGGGTTAGTGGAACCAGGAGGTCGCTCAAGAGGCCTAACTAAAGAGCAATAGTAGTTGAGGAGAACAATAGAACAATAGGAGAGAAGGAAAACAATAGAACAATAGAACTGATGACCTTGAAGTAATCTAATTATTGACACATGAGTACACCCAAAGACAGCTGAAGGTTAGGTTACTAATCTAATTAGTAATGCATGAGTGCACCCCAGCCTAATTAGTGACACATGACTGCACCCAAAGAATGGGGAAGGTTAGGTTACTAACCTAATTAGTGACACATGAGTGCACCCATTGGTTACAATGTAACAATAGAGCAACAAAACCGATGACCTTGAAGTAATCTAATTAGTGACGCATGAGTGCATCCAAAGGCAGGTGAATGTTAGGTTACTAAACTAATTAGTGACGCATGAGTGCACCCATTGTTTGGCAGAATACCGGCTATTCCCTACTAGTTTCATTGTCCGCATTATTAAGTTGGACATTGGCTGATACTGTCATTTCATAGAGGTACTTTGAAACAATTGACAATTTGAAAGCTGATGAAGATGTAGATGTATCAAAAAAATATTAGTTGTCTGCTTTGTTGAGCTGAATGTCGTGAAAATTGGTTCTTGTGCCCTGCTGTATAGCACTGATGCTCTACATAAAATCGCTATGTGGAAGTCACTTTAATTTCACTTAAGTAACAGAAAAGAACTCTTTCTTCTGTACTAAAGCACTAACTTCGCACTTCCAGGATTATTTTTTTTTTTCGGTTTGACGGTACTCATTGCATTACTGCAGATTTCACACTGACTGAGTATTATTTTCAAATGTATTGGCGATAGTGAGGTATTGATTGACGCGGCTCGACAGAGATTAAAAGGCGGGCGGAAAATTAACAATAATGTACTTTAATTTTTTATTGGTAAATTCTGTAAAATTCAATGAGAATTAGTTTATTTTTTCTCCAATATATATTAGGAATACATTTCTTTGAATAATTAGCTTAATGTATTCTCATTTATAATTTCCAATTGAATTGCCCGTACCACCAAAAATATAAACAGGTTTTTCCTTAAAATATGATCATAAACATTATTGTAATACGAAAAAACTAGAAGAATGACCTGAATATAAATTTATAACTTATATAAAATACATTTAAAACAATTAGAAAAGTTCAGTCAGTATTTAATTCTGCTTTAAGCTCAAAACGAATTCAGGAAAATAAAATATGACTTGTCCTTAAGATCCAAACCCTTCAGATAACAATTCCGCAGTATTGTAGTAGGTTTCTGGTTTTGCAGTGAGGCATAGGCGACCATCCATCACTTGAAATTAAAGTTATCTTATTGCTGTCCGGCGTGACAAAGAAAGTTTTGCTGATATGGGGAAATTCCAAAACAGGTTTCGAGGTGAGGGCTATTTCTAGGACCTTCATCGCTTCATTACATTCAGAGGATCATTCGAATTTCGCTCCTCCCATTAGTTATTTATTTTGGGGTTTTACTCTAAGCACGTAATTTCAACTTAATTTCCGGTGGTAGTTTGATTGACCTAAAAACGACTGATATTTTTTAACACATGTAGGTGCCGGAAATTCCTTAACTGCTTGTACCAAACATGGATGAAGTTTGACACCACTTGAAGTGGCCTAGATACTCTGGCTCAGAGACTGCAGAACTGTATTTTTCTAAGGCTAAAGTTAAAATTCGCTTTCCAAAAATGGTCACCCTCAGTCTTTGCACAGATTCTTCCATGGTTTTCGAGAACACTGTTACATCATCAATTTTTACAAGGGCTGCTAAAATCTTAGCCCCCTGATAATCGTGTCCTTTAGACACTGAAACTAAGTATGGCCATTTTTAAACTCAAATTGCTAAATGGAAACATTTATAGCCGTTTTTGCTATGTTTTTCGTGAACTTTAATCTGGCGTTAGCCACTGAGTAGGTCTGAATTGGAAAAATATTGACAATTGCCTAAATAATCGGCAGTTTCGAGATTGAAGCGATAGATGTCGGTCACCGTGACCGAATTCAAAGCTCTATAATCAACACAAAATCTGAATTCGATCTCCCCATTTTAATTTTTTTTATTTTTTGCGTTAAAATTAAGGGCGTGGCTCAAGGTTATTTTAGAAACGAGTAATACCGTCTTTCAGTGGCTGCTCAATTTATTCTGCTCTGATAACAGGGCACTCTACATGCTTTCTTACATATGGGTATTGCATCTCCTGCCAAAATTCTGTGCTCCACTAAAACAATGGCTTGAAGTTCACTGTTGGGTCCAAATAATTCTTTCTCCATACCTCCCCTTCTCAACACAGCATCTGTGTCTGTCTGAACAGTACATACCTAGACTACTTTGTCTTTCCCTCAAAGTTAAGTCATTTAGTAACATCAACTACCCATTCTTTAAAAATATTTCTCCTTTTGCAGCAATGCTTTTAATCAGCCATTCAGCCTTATTTGGGGATTATAACAAAATTATAAAGTATTCATAACACTGTAAATTCTTTTAGAAGGAGATATGAATAATCTTACCCTATCCAACACTGTTCAACGTGACAACAGACTTTTGAATTCTTATGATAGTTATATCTGGGTTAATGACGCTTGAAAATTAATTGAAATACACGAACCACAAGTAATAATAGGGGTAGAGAGTTGGTTAAAAGAAGAAGTACTAGACAGTGAGGTTTTTCCCGATAGTTACACAGTGTATCGCAGAGGTTGGGGAGCAATTTGTGAAGGAGTTTTCATATTAGTTAACAAAACCTACCACAGTTCGCCGGTGTTCATAGATCATGACCATGAGTTACTTGGGGTAGATTTATGGGGTAGTTAAAAAAGAAAAAATCAGGGTGTTGGCTGCTTACCGCAGTGGAAGAATGGCAGATGAAGATGAGGCTCTTGCGGGGAAATTAAATTCATACTCAGATTTCAGCGGTGAGAATAGAATGATCATCATTGGCAGAGATTTAAATTTACCGGGTGTAAATTGGGTAGGAAATAAGATAAATAACACAAGGGAACAGAGATTTGCAAATACTCTAATAAGGGAAGGAGGATTTACACAAGTGGTAGAGCAGAACACTAGGGAACAAATTTTTTTGGATATATTCCTAATAAAGCCTGATGATAACCGAAGGAATAAGTGATCAGGAAGCAGTTATGATGGATATTAGAGGATTCAGTGAACCAGCAGCCAAAATTAATGGGGGAAATAGGTACAATTATAAAAAGGCACAGATTTCGAATTTGAAAAGATTTTTCAGAGAACGTTTCAGCGTATGGAAGGAAGGCACAAGTACAGGAAAGTCAATGTGAGAAGAGTTCAATGAGATAATTAGAAAGGGGGAAGAAAAATTTATTCCAAAACAGAAAATAAAAAGAAGTTGAGAACCTGAGTAATATAACACGGAGGTGAAGTGGTTAAAGAGGTTGGTAAGAAGAGAACATAACAGAGTTAAGAGACAGCAGGGTAGTCGGGAACATTTAAAACAATTAAACAAGGACCTAATAATAGCTAAGAAGGTGGCTAAAAATGGATTCATGAAGAGTGTTGACAGTACAGGGGGACCTTTGACTGATTCATCTAGAAATTTATACAACTATGTTAGAAACCTGAGAGGAAGAGAGGGTGTTGAAACACTTTTAGGTAAGGATGGACAAGAAGTTATGGAGAATTTGAAAAAGTAACTGGTTTAGTGAGAGCATTAGGGACAATGAATCAGAAACAGGTGGTTCTGAATCGAATAACGAGTTTAACAAAACAATTAGAAATGAGCAGACCATAAAATTTAAAATTCATCCTGAGGATATCATGGAGGAAATAAGAAACCTGAAAAAAACATAAAGGGGCTGGTGAAGATAATATTACCACAGATATTTTAAAAATAGTGGGATGTGACACTGTAACTTATCTTGGAATACTATTTAAATGAGTCTTGATACTTGCTGCTTACCGGAGGATGGGAAAAGTGCTATAGCAGTGCCGGTACATAAAGGAGGGGTGAGAAATAGAGTCTAAAATTATAGGCCAATTAGCTTGACGCCAGTGGTAGGTAAATTAATAGAGAGATTGATATGCAACAACATCAGAAATATATGTGACGTGCATAAGTGGTTTTCATGTAGGCAACATGGCTTCAGGCAAGGATATTCATGTGACTCTCATATATGCAAGATATTTCGGATGATATGGGCAAGGGAGGTCAAATTGATAGTGTAGCAGTAGATGTTTCAAAGCCTTTTGACAGAGTGAGCCATAAAATAGTAGTAAATAAGGTAAAACCTATTGGAGTGGATCAGAAAGCGATTTGCTGGATAGAAGAATTTTTGAAAGGTAGAAAACTGAAAGTTAGGGTAGGAAATGCGGTATCAAAAGAAGTGGAAGTAAAAATGGGAGTGCCGCAGGTAGCGTATTGGAACCATTGTAATTTATTATTCTAATGAATAATTGTGTTGATTTTTTACAATCAGAAATTAGATTGTTTGCAGATGCCTTAATGCTATATAAAAGGATCAAAACTGTTGAGGATTGTAAACAGTTGCAGGGTGAGCTGGACAGGATATCTTGTTGGGTTGATAAACATGGGATGAAGATAAATGCAAAGAAGAGTCAGCTTATTAAATACACAAATAAAAAAACTAAAGGTTTATTATGATTATAAGGTGGGGAAAGAATTGCTTGCTGAAGACTTGAAATGTAAATATCTTGGCATTACATTTGATAACAAGCTTAACTGGGCAGATCACAATGGACAGGTGATAGGAAAAGGTTTCAAAATTCTGCATTTGATGGAGAGGATAATGAGGGGATGTACGAGAGAAGTAAAGGAACTGGGTTTCAAAACTTTGGTCATGCTATCGCTGGAATATGGTAGTGTAGTATGGGACCTAAATTTTGAATATCATATATAGGAGTTAGACGAAGGTACAAAGAAGGGCTGCTAGATTTGTTTCTGGAAATTATCGGAGAACGCAATGAGTAACAGATATGATATATATGTTCACTTTGATCCCATGTGAGAATAATCTCGGGGATGTGGAACAGTACATACACTTATTAGTAATGTCAATATTACTATATAATTGATAATATTATTATATATTGACAACAAGTTAGCAACAACCCATTAGTATAACCAATATCTCCTGTAATCTACAAATACAATCCCGTGTTAATTAATACTTATTATGTGGAACAGTGTATACACTTGTTACCAGCATCTAATAAAAAGGTTATTTTCTTACCAACCAGTTACCATGATATGTTTCACTGTAATTTGTGACTACATATTATATTATGTTAGTTGCTATTTATGTGGAACAGTACACAAACCTATTAGCAATATCAATTATATTACCAACAACTCATAAGCAGTCAATTACTGTAAAACCTGTTAGTATGATAATTTTTCACAGCAGTTTTTGAGTGCATGCTATCCCATGTTAGTTCCTATATATGAGTGAAATTTTGTAAACAGTGTAATTACTTCATATATCATTTTAGTAATTGTGAATAATTTTGTCACCTTCCCCTTCCATACTACTATTTTATCAGTCATTCTTAGTTACCAAATTCCAAGAAGAAAATTCTTTCACAGAGTAAAATGGGTTCTGAAGCAGAAACTCTTTCAGTTTGGACTTAAAGTAATTGGGTTTTTGTAGATAACATTTAATTTCTGTTGATAATACATTGAATAAGGAAGCTCCAGTAAATGTTAACCCTTTCTGTACAATTGACAGTGATTTGTAATCCTTGTGAATATTATATTTATTCCTAGTATTATGGCTATGTATGTCAGCATTAAGATTGAAGTGTTCAGGATTTTTCACTACAAATGATAGTACAGAGTATACATACTGCGCTGGCATTGTTAGTATACCCAGGTTTTTAAATAGATTTCTGCACGACGTCTGTGGGCTTGCTCCACAAATAGTTCTTATAGCACGCTTTTGCAATTTAAATACCCAATGTGCTTGTGACGAGTTTCCCCAGAATGAGATGCCATAAGTGAGCAGGGAATGAAAATATGCAAAATATACTAACTTTCTGGTTTCTATATTAGCTATTCTAGATATTACCCTCAGTGAAAAAGTTGCAGAATTCAGTTTTTTAAGAAGTTGTTGAATATGCTGTTTCCAGTTCAATTTGTTATCTATATATACACCCAGGAATTTTGTGAAACTGCTTTCATTGATTGCTTTTCCTTCTGATATCACATTATAGCTGACCTTTGTTTTATTTTTTGTAGCAAACTGAAGTAACTGTGTCTTTTCTACATTAAGTATTAGTTTGTTGGCATTAAACCACCTGTTAATTTTCTTTATAACATCATTTGCTGTGTTTTCGAGGTTTTGTGCTGATGGGTCTTTCAAGGATATGCTAGTATCATCTGCAAAGAGCACCATGTGTTCATTATCACCTAGTATATGTGGGAGATCATTTATATAGATTAAGAACAGCAGAGGGCCAAGAATTGAACCCTGCGGCACACCACATTTAACTATACCCCATTCTGAGTTTATAACATCTCCTGTATTAGCATCTTTCAGTGATACACATTGCTTTCTATTTTCCAGGTACGATTTAAACCAATGTCCTGGCTTACCACTAACTCCATAGTGGTCTAATTTACCTAGTAGAATCTCATGATCAACACAGTCAAAAGCCTTAGCAAGATCACAGAATATACCTATGGAATTTAATTTTTTATGCATTGATTCCAGTACGTCGTTTACAAAAGCAAAAATTGCTGAATCTGTTGAAACGCGTTGTCTAAAACCAAACTGTACTTTACTGAGTAGGTCATTCTTTTGTAGATGTGCATACACCCTTCTGTACATTGCTTTTTCAAAGATTTTTGAAAATGCTGGTAGAAGTGATATCGGTCTGTAATTTTCAATCTTTGAGGTTTCACCCATTTTATAAAGCGGTTTGATTATTGACTTCTTGAGTGAGTCAGGAAAGATACCTTCTTCAAAAGAACTATTACATATATGACTAATAACTCTACTAATGCTGGTGTTACATTGTTTTACTACATGGGTTGAAACCTCATCATAACCAAATGACTTTTTATTTTTGAGGGATTTAATAATTTTTTCAATTTCATTTTGACTGGTGGGAAATATAGACATAGGTGCTGTCTTTGGTGACAAGGATTTAGGTATTGCTATAGCATCCATATTCCCAATATATTTTCCTTTTATTTTTTCAGCAACTGTTAAGAAGTAGTTATTGAAAGCACTTCCTACATAACAGGGGTCAGTTACAAGCTTATCATTAATGCTTATAGATATAGGTTTATGTTCAAGGGATGATACAGTTGTTTCTCTTTTAATAATGTTCCAGATACTTTTTATCTTATTATCTGAACTACTAATCTCATTGTTTATGGCCAAACGTTTAGCTTCTTTTATTACTTTGGTTAAAATTCTACAGTAAGTTTTGTAATGTTGTCTGAGAAGCATATTATCAGTATTCCTAACTTTTACATACAATTCCCTTTTATGTCTGCAAGATGTTTTAATACCAACTGTAACCCAATTTTTGTTTACTCGTTTTTGACCAGTTGAAGCTAGTTTTGTAGGGAGACACCTTTTGTAAATTTCTAAAAACCTTTGGTGAAAGTAATTGAATTTATTGTTTACCCCTTTTAATTTATAAACAGTGCTCCAGTCCTCATTGAGAAGTTCATCATTTAATGTTTTTATTGAATTGTTCTTTAATGGCCTAACTCTGACAAATCCTTTCTTTTTGTTATTTTCGTTTCCCACAACATCCAAAGTAATTATTTGAGCATTATGGTCTGACAAACCATTTTCCATTGGAATTGATCCATGTGTTTCTAATTTATTGTGCTCTACAAAAATGTTATCAATAATGGTACTACTATCTTTTTGTGTTCTAGTTGGGAAATTTACAGTTTGATAGAGATTGAATGATCTAAGCATTCCTAGAAGATAATCTGTCTGGTTACATTCTACAGCAAAATTTATGTTGAAGTCTCCACAGAGGATAATTTCCCTTTTAGTACGTGATAAGTTTATTAGAACTGCCTCAAGTTTATTACAAAATTTACTGAAGTCTCCTGTGGGAGCCCTATAAACTGTCAGCACTATAAGATATTTGTTTTCTAATTCTAACTGTATTGCACAACATTCAAAATCTTGTTCTATACAGTATTTACTTACATCTAACAATTTTGTCTCAGTATTTTCTCTTACATATATTGCTGCACCACCCATTCTCATCTCTGACCTGCAATAACAAGAAACTAATCTATATCCAATAAAAGGGAGGAGACCTATTTCAGAATTCTTCAGATGATGTTCTGTCAGACATACGATATTTATGTTAAGATTCAATGATTTTTGGGTTTCTTCTATAGATATTATCAACTCATCAAGTTTGCTTGAGATACCCCTAATGTTCTGATGGAACAAAGCTATTTTAGACTGACATTCTTTATTTTTTACTGTAAAAGAGCTGGAATGGGACTCAATGGAAGACAGAAGGAGGGTGATGAGGGTCATGGGAGTGTAAATGGCTGATATTGGTGATGAGGAATGGGAAGATATTGGTGTAAGAATTGAAAATAATGCATGGTATGGAAAAGATGACTATGACCACAAGCTGGCACTCGTTTTCAGGCACAACGGTGTAGGAAGATTCTCTTTCTTAGGTAAGGGCGTCAAGGATTGGAATAAGTTACCAAGAGAAATGATGAATATTTTGCCAAAAACATTGGAGGAATTTAATGTTAAAGTTTGTAAAGGTTAAATGTAGGTGGGTGCAGGATAGGGGGAAGATGTGTGTTTAGGGAAATTGCCACCGGAGCATGCGCTCCACTGCAATTTAATTTGATTTGACTTTAATTAAGCTTGAACTCTTTCCTTGCATCCGATAACGACAGCTATGGGTCCACACTCTTGTGTCTCCACAATCTGAGCATACAATTTGTCAGATCAGTCTCTGCATGGTATATACATAAGAAATTCTATTCCTAAAATTCCTTGCTATTGAGAACTTAAAGTCAGTGTTACATAGACAGTAGCATCATATTCCCTAGTACCCACAATTATATTACTATTTTTCTTGTTAAATACCTTTATACTTTTACTTCAATTTTACCAAGTTATGCTACATTCAAGTGGACATAACACTTCGATTCCATAAATTTTTCTTGATAAAAGTGTAACCCTCACTAGTGTCTCTGAACATTGGAAACAATTTATCTTCAATACAGACATCCATAGCTTAAAATTCTACTTCCGTAGGATCGCCGCAAGAACCAGCTATGGGTACCTTCCTCATTTAAGGTTTAACAACGTGGATCTTGTAAACCTTCATTGTTTTAAATCTCTAGCCTGACCGCCCTCAAAACCATATTCATAAAACTCTAATGTATCATTTTGTTTACGATTTTTCGCAGCATTGTTTCCTCTACGAGGTCTACAACTATTGCTTCTATCTCCATTTTTTTGGAATTTTTCATTCCTGTATCTGCTATAAATGTTAGCATTATTAATATATCTTTTCCAACTTTTGCATATATTATTTCTCTCATTAAGTCTTCAGTTGATATTATTACTCCCATTAAATCTTGTGCTCGAGTCTTCATCACAAAACCTCCCACTGACATTTAAGTTCCGCCAACTGTTTGCTCCTTTATGACCTCTTCATTCACACTCGAAGTATCTCAATTGTTCCTTAATGTTAAAGACTTTTTCGTTGCCTTCTCCTTCTGGGCCATTCTTGACCTGGCTTTCGCCTTTCCCCAAGCTGCAGCAAATTCAAAGCCATCTGCAAGGGTCTTAGGCTGTAGTAGACGGATATATTCACCTACTTCTCATCCAAGTCCCCCGAGGAAGCGTCTAAGCCTCGTTGATCGGCTTCAGGTCTCAATGCAACATCATTATTCCCATTTTTTCCTAAGACAAATGTATTTCTATTTATTTCTTTGACTTTGTGAACATAACATTGCAAGTCCTAGCCCAGATTTGAATTTTGTAACATCTCCCTATAAAACGTAAGTTTGTTCTTTTTCTAAAATCTTTGCACTAATTCAGTCTTCATCCCTTCATATATTTCACAATTTCTACAACTGTCACCGTAAATCACAAATCGAAAGTACTCTTTTGTTAATTTATTTCGTAAAAGCTTTTATAGTTGTTAAGTCATCAACTGAAATTAAATCTTCGAATTTGACAAAGAATTCGTGTAAGAATTCACTCATTGTTCCACCGAAATAAATCGCATTTGACATCAATGGAGTCCTTATTAAAGCGTCACAGAATTGATTCGTATATTTGGTTGGGATGCTCTGGTAGACAGACGATGTAGGTTTCGTTCGAACTTATTGGTAAACATGCGTACACTAACTTTCATTTATGATTGCGATGAAGTATTTCGTCCACCAACCTATTTGTGACGCAATGATGGGAGTGATAAGATTACAGAAATTAGGAGCCGCACTGATGCTTATATCAATTACTTCTTCCTTAGTGCTATTAGGGATTGGAAAGCATGTGGTGGAAATTAATTTTGTTGCAAAGCACCCCTCTACCACCCGCAATTTTGTGAATTGCAGAGTATTTATATAGATGTATAATGCACTGTGTACGTGACCATTAGACTTTTGAATTTTATTTCCGCCCACATTTTGAGGCGTTACTTGCGATAATTTTTGACTCAATTAATTGCCTCCAGAAGTGTTACCTCTTTGCCATCCAAATTTACAGACGTGGTATAACGGTTTCGAACTAACCTGTTTTCCAAAACTGCTGCTGTGCTGCATTGTTTATATCCACCGCGATGCCGCAGGGCCAAACTGCTGTCGCCGCCAGTGCTGCACCTAAGTCCGCTCCACTGGGCCACCCCCGCTGTCACTCCGCGCCTCCATGCGTTGCCTCCATCTTGTCCACCATCAACTACCACCCTGACTAGCTAAGCACAATTCCTATTAGTTCCCGCCTCAAAACTGCTTCTCTGATGGCTGCTGGATCCAGATCCGACCTCTTACACGAAATTGTAGCTTATGGTTTGCAAGCTATGGATAGCGCGAGTGTTTGTTGGCTAATTACACCTCGCGTCAGATCGTCTACTGGCATCGTAAGGCTCGAAATCATGGTTGCTTGAAATAGCTTATCTCTAAAAGGTTGCATGGGAACTTTGTGCTAATGACTGCTTCAATTATAATAGTCATTGCGATTTTTTGGTTTATTTACTCAGGAGCTGCAGTTTCTTTTTAGCATTTCGCATAATTGGGAAAAGCTGTTGCACCCGCTAGCTAGCCTAGACATCAACTATTCCAATTTTCGCAGAATGTGGGGAGGGTTGTAGTCAGAAACGGGGGAGATTACCGATCAGGTTGTAATCCTGAGGCTGAACACCAATCGCTCCATCATTACGAGCGCTTGTAACCGCAGTGCTCGCTTTGTCAGCGACACGTGATAGCGGTCGTTGGTCTGCAAAATGGCAAATTCCGCCAGAGGTAACGACTAGCGATTGCGAGCTAAGCCCGATCGCTGCTAGGAGAACGTAAACTAGGAAATTTATTGGAATAATGGGCGTTTACATTGCTGTACTTCTCTGTATTTTCTATTTTGTAATATAGGTATACATGCAGAATAGGTGTGATTAGAAGGCTGTGATTTCACAGGGTATAGTTTCTACCTGCCGCCTTAAGACAGCGCCACCAGCGAACGCAGAAAAAGAAAGTTGTAGGGGCCCGCACATTTGAAGCATGTATACCCTTGCTTCTATTTGTTGAAACTTTCCCTGAAATATCTGTTTAATTTCGAAATCTGTGCATTTTTATAACTGTATCTTTTTCCCACTTCAATCTTAGCCACTGTTTTACTAAAGCCTCTACTATCCATCAGAGCTGCTTCGAAGTTACTTCTTCCTTCAATTAGTTATTTTTTGACTTACTAAAACCCGAAAACGTTATCATCGTGCTTTTATTAGGAAGATGTCGACCATGTTTTGTTCGCTGGTATTCTGCTCTACCACTTGTGTAAAGCCTTCTTCTTTATTAGGGTGTTTGCAAATCTCTCCTCCTTTGGGTTATTTCTTTTTTTCCTACCCTGTTTATACCTGGTAAATTTAAATCCCCATCAATAACGACGATTCTTCTCTCACATCTGAACTCTGGAAACGATTTTAGTTTCTCCCCAAGAGCCTCATCTTCATGATCATTCTTGCACTTCAGTAAGCAGCAAACACCCTGATTTTTAATTTTATTGCTCTAAAATCTACCCCAAGTAACTAATGTTCATAATCTATAAATACCCTATTCTTTGCTAAACAATATGAAACAACCTCAAACAATTGCTCCACTATCTATGATTTACACTCAGTAACCATGGGGAAAAAACCTCGTAGTCTAGTACTTCTTTTAACTACGACTATAAACTCATAATTATTTGTGATTCGTATAACTCTATCACCTATCTATTATATAATGTCCTAAGCTCATCCCCTCACTCACTCACCTCTGTAACTATGAGCAGGAGGATGGTGATGTCACACGTCAGCTGTCGCTCGCAAATTAAAAGCGACCAGAGTCATCATTAGAAGAAATATGAGGTTATGTCCGCAATTTAATAGCTAAGCACCTTGTCGTATTTACATGTTTGATGCGGACTGAGCTGGCTCACTTGGAAGGTAACTTATACAAACTACATCTATGGTTATCCGCTACACTCGAAGTTCATGATTGGAATACGTTTGATTCAGTTTCGTCGAACTACGCGTTGCAAGTGCTGAATAATACTAGAGAGGCACAGATTTGTAAATTTCAAAAATTCAAGGCAAAACAACAACAACATACTCACATTCCGCAACTTTCCAATACAGTGGTGAATCTCACGGATGAAGAACTATACCTTGCTGACGAAGGGTCTTAATTTTGCCCCTGTTCCCACACATCTGCCAACTTTAGAAATCATAGCGGGCGTTGAGAGTGCCGTTGTGGGGTTAGAAACCGATCAGGCAAATAACATCCGGCAAGAGGACAGCTCGCATTCTTGCCCACGCAAAACTGCCACGCAGCAATCTGTCTAGGGAGAAAGATCGGCCTTGCGGGTACTACGGCAACGTGATGATATTGTGGGTTCTCCCAGCTGACGAGGGGAGTGCGACCGTAGTAATGAAAGCGCAGGACTACCATACTAAAATGAAGAAGTTGTTGGCAGAGAACACTTATGCAAAGTTAAGCAGGAACCCACTACAGAAGATTAGTACAGAGGTAGCCCGAAGAGTTAACACCTCAAAAGCGATTGAGCAGAAGGATAAGACAAATCTAAAAAGAGGTAACTGCACGATGCCCAGGTTCTATGGATTGCCCAAAGTTCACAAAAGAGAGGTTCCCTTACGTCCGATTGTGAGCGCGGTCAACTCACCTATACATCCACTTGCGCGGTATGTTGCCAGAAAACTCAAACATCTTACCGGAGATATAAGATCAGCTGTAAAGAACTCAGCTCATTTTACACAAATAATTGATGATCTGAGGCTAGATAAAAGACTGACATCATGGTGAGTTTTGATATTGTTTCATTATTCACTAACGTGCCAGTAGACGAAGCCGTTGCTGTGTTACGTGCTAAACTTCTTGCACAAGGAATGTCTACTGAGTGGGCTGACCTGACAGAGTTCTGCCTCAAGTCAACTGTGTTCCAATATGGTGGTGAACTTTATGCTCAACTTGAAGGTGCGGCCATGGGCTCACCACTTTCACCTGTAGCTGCCAACATATTTATGGAAGCATTCGAAAATAGAGGTCCTTAACCATGCGCGCCTAAAACCGAAAATGTGGATCCGGTACGTAGATGATACCTATGCCATCTGGCCTCACGGGAAGGAGATTTGCAGGAGTTCCTACACCACCTGAATAGTGCCCATCCAAGAATCAAATTCACCATGGAAGTGGAAGAAAACGGACAACTGCCATTCCTCGATGTCCTGGTTCAAAAGCGAGGTGATGAGGACGTTTGGGTCATACGGTGTACCGCAAGGTGACCCACACCAATAGATATCTGCACGCCATGTCGCACCATCACCCAGCAACGAAGAGAGGCGTATTAACATCGCTGAATTTAAGAGCGAAGACAGTATGTGACTCGAAAAGTATATGGGAAGAAATGGAGACTCTTACAAAAATATTCCGAGCCAACGCCTATAGTGATCAGACATCAGAAGGGTTCTCAGACCTAAAAATCCCACGGAAGACGTTAACTTATCGCATGAGACCAATGTGCCAAGGAAATTCGCCTGTCTTCCATACATACATGGCATCACTGACCGGATTGGGAAACTGTTTAAGCGGGTGGAGGTGCGAATCATATTCAAAGCTCACTGCAAACTCGGCCAATCATTATCCAGAGTGAAAGATAAATTACACCCACACCAGCTTACGGTGTTTACGAAATCCCCTGCACCTGTGGCAGTGTATACATCGGAGAGACAGGTCGCACAGTGGCGGAGAGACTTAAAGAACATATCCGCCACTACAAATACAACAACAGCGACAAATCTGCCGTCGTTCGCCATGCTATTGACACCGGGCATGAAATAAAATTTCAAGATACGAGGCTGCTGTGGAGAGAAGACCAGTGGTGGCCTCGACGTGTAAAGAGGCTGCATAAATCTTTAAAATTCAAACAACATCAACGAGGATAGCGGCCTCTTTCTCTGTGATGCTTGGCGACGGTTGCTATGTCAACCTAAATAAAAACAGTATCTCTGAAGAAGGCTCTAGTATAGCAGCCGAAAGCTAAGGTAATCAAATAAACGACGCGGCATAGTCCGTAAAGCAATAAAGTATGTACAAAGACAGCCGCGGAAGTCTTAAGAATCATTTCGATAATGTCATTGTTTGACCAAAGCTATTTGCTTTTTACGTAATTTACTAATCACCTTCTTTAATTGTCTTTGTTCCTGTTCGCTGCACTTGAGTTATTAGGTTGCTTAGTGGTCATATCAGACCAAACATGTTACTGAATCGAGTATTCTGGCAATTCATTTCTTCGGAGTTGCTCAACTATCTATTAGTATAATACACAAGATGTAGCGTTGTCGCACCTACGTCATGTCACGCGGTGACGTCAACCTATGACGTTGCGCTATGACGTCACGCTTTACGATATTATTTGTGGGAGTGCGCGTTATTTAATATCATTTCCAAGCAACAGTGAATAAATTAACTCACATAACACTGAAATAAAAGTATGTATTGCGTTAAAATCGATATATCAATCATTAGATGCTTATATTTACGTAATATTCTCTTGATATATTGAAGTATTCCTTAAATTCTTTGTCCATAGATATTGTAAGATAAAAGCTTTGTATTTCGAGCATCAGTGCTGCGAAAAGTTTGGTTAGAGTATAACTAGCATGGATCAGAATTACAAGTGGCATTTGACGTTAACGCAGAAGGCATGAATAATTTAGTTTTTTTAATTTAACTGTGTGCGTTTAAATTGGCATATTAATTATCCGTTTTTTTTTTTTTTTACTGAAACATTACATGGTTCAAATGAAAGAAGTTGCAAATGTTCGTGATATATACGGCCTAAACCACAATGAAATATTACATGGCATAGCTTAAGTTGTTAAGGTTTATTTATAGCATCCTTCGTTCTTGCTGGAGTCATTATTTCAGCCGCTGTAAGCTTTCTTAGCCGTTAAAATATCGATCTTCATCATAGGTATTAAGAAAGAAATGTGTCAGAACCTGTGAAGATTTGGGATCAAGTTTATATCGCGATGCAAGGAATGTATTAATTTGCGCGTGATTGAAGCTTTGCTATCAGAAATTTTAGTGGATATTATGGTTAAGTTGAAATGCAACCTGGACCAAGTTGACAACTGAAGCTTTTTGCTACAGCACAATGAACGATAAATTACAATGAGCTTTATTTTGTAACAATTCTGATTAGTTAAGCAACTGCAGAGAAATACCCACGTTATTTAATAACATTTCTAGGCATCCACGAATAAATTAACTGACAGTACATACTTATTAGTTGCTTGATTTATTTAATATTAGTTTATGTAGAAGTATTCGTTGAAATCACATATATGTAAGTTAATTTTCGCAATGTTAGCGGCAGTTTTGATAGATTGTTATTAGTTTTTTTTCTGTTACTTAAATCATTACTTCGTTCTAACGAAAGTGTTGCTAACATTTTTCGGTTGCGGAGCGTTTTACATTTCCGATTTTTTAATTTAATTCATGGCGACTTTTCCGAAAAAAGGAGGGTGCAAATGTGAAGAAGATGCCATTATAACGAAGCAATTGATACAAATTTCAACAGGGCAGTAGATACCAGTTTCCGGCCGGTGGAAAATATCACCTTCCACCCATTAAAACTAATATTACGTTGGAATGACGTAAGTTGTTAAGATTTATTTTTAATTTTCTTTGGTTTTACTGATGCCTTATTTCAGCCGCATGTAACTGTGTCAGCTATTCAAATGTGTTAGTATAATTCTGAATAACGAATATAAAAAATTAAGATTGAAGAACCCTTATAGATTTTTTATTTGGTTTATTTCGCCATGCAATGTGACCATTAAAATGTGATAAGTATATGTATTAATATGCGTGTAACGGAAGTATTGTTTCTCTGGCGGCATGTTTAGCGCATGGAGGAAGGAAATATTACCTGCATGGTTTAGCGTAGTACTGTATGTCGTTAGGGGATTCTATGATAACCGTGAAGACGCAATTTGTTGATGGATTCTTATGTAACTCGACGAAAAAAACTGAAAGTAGAGAATAAAATGTTTTGATATCTCACTTAATTCTCGAGATAATGTATCTCAAAATTGACGTGGTTAAGTTGAAATGCGGTCTGGAACAGAAGAAAAATTTCTACATTACCAAATTTGATGATGATGTCGTATGTAACTCGAAGAGACAAATCGAAAACAAAGAATATATTTTCTTTCCATATCTCGCTTAGTTCTCGAGATATTGTATCTCAAAATTTAGGTGGTTTGGGTGTAATCTGGCCTGGACCAGAAAAAACAAATTACCAAAACCGCTATATGTACACGGTGGAAATACACTATATGTGGTTTATTTTCTTCCTGGTGGTTGTTGTTAGGTTGAAATACGTCCTGGACCAGAGGAAACTTCACCAAAATCACAGTTATAATTGATTTTCAACATGCTATATCTCGAAAACCAAGAAAATATCAAAAAATTTAACTTTATTTTCGATTTGTTTCGTCGAGTTCTACAAGAATTCATCATCAGATTGTGGCGCCACGGTAATGATAGAACTGCCTTTTGTTAGATTGAAATGCAACCTGGATTAGGATAGCAACAGA
Organism: Vandiemenella viatica; assembly: GCA_031002005.1. Classification (NCBI taxonomy): domain Eukaryota; kingdom Metazoa; phylum Arthropoda; class Insecta; order Orthoptera; family Morabidae; genus Vandiemenella; species Vandiemenella viatica. Next base: position 73,867,841 of record JARYHS010008075.1, read on the forward strand.
AACATTTTGTTATTGCGCAAGGCAATAGGAATTATATTATGTTTTATTTTTGTGTTTATTTAAGCGGTTGCTAAGAAATGATTTGCCAGAACACTGAATTTGTTATGATTTAATTTAGCATCCTTCGTTTTCACTGTGGTCATTATTTCAACTGTAGGCCTATGCAGGGGCGTAGCTACTATGGGGCTAGGCGGTTAGGCGCTGCAGTGCACCGGGGCCCTCACGCTCAGGGGGCCACCGAGCATACCTCAAGGGGCCCCTAAGTGCAGTTTAGAGGGCTCACGAGCCTTCACAGCAAACTGGCGACCTTTTTTTTTTTAGCTCTACCGTCGTCTAAGGGGCCCCTGAGATCACAGGAACCCCTCACTAAGGGCCCTCGCTGTGCTGAGGGTGGGCCCAACCACAGCTCAGGGGCCCCTAAAGAACAATTCAAGGGCCCCCATCCTCAGTTCAGGGGGCCCCTACCAGCACACAAAGCAAAAATAACGTCGCCCGTCTGGCCTGAGGGCCCAAAATAAACTTTTTGCACCGGGGCCCTTATTGACCTAGCTACGCCACTGACTGTATGTAACCTATATCATCCGTTAACACATCGATCTTCATTATTAGCGAAGATTGTGGTTAGACTGAAATGCGACCTGCATCAAGTAGACAACTGAAACGTTTCACTACATCACAATGGACGAGAAATTACAGCACATTGAGCTTTATTTCAAAACAATTCTGATTAGGTATGCAAGTAAACAGAAATTAATTGCCAGAATACTCCAAACCCGTCATTTTTGACGGGCTTTGTGGCTAGTTTAATAATATGGAATCTGTAGTAATTTCTCTGCCCGTTACAGACACTATGACGAAAGATTACATTACGAATGCCCTTCCTTAATTTAAAAAAAAGATGGCGATGCTTTCGAAGCAAATAGGAATTCTTCAAATTTTGCAGAGTGAGCATTAAATGCCAAATACGAGTACAAGTCAAGATTTTATTTCAGCAAGTTCGAGTCTACGATATTTGAAACAATTATGCAATAGCGTAATCGTCTCCGTCCATGTTTAATGCATCTATTAATGTTTCTGAGTTCTTCAAGCTCAAGGTTTTTATTCATCTTAAGTGTGAATCGCACCTTGAATTGGTATTTGTTCAGATTGGGCCAACATGTTATAATCTTTGACCCAAAAAAACTGAAACTATTCTAGATGTGTGACGATACGCAAAATACGGTCACGGCCTTGCACTAGTCTACTATATAATTTCCTAAGCTCACCCACTCACTCACTTCGATAGCTATTGGGCTGGAGAACGGTGACGTCAGGCGCCAGCCTTCACTCGCAAGGTAACAGTGACCTACGATATCATTAGGATAATTCGCTGTTTGTTCACAATTTAATTGCCAAGCAACTGCTACAAAATTAATTGCCATAATACATCCATTTAGTTTGCTTTTTGTAGCACTTCAGAGTTAAAAAAAACACAAACTTTATGGTTGAAAAACCATGGAACTGCTTTTTAATAATATGTCGCTAATGAAAGCAACATAAAAAACTTTAAAATGCCAAAATTACTAATGGTCTCTGTTGTAACTACGAATAACAATTGTCATTCCAGCCTATGCTAAATTTCGATTTAGTTAAAAACTTTCTCTAATGTTGCTCCTTGACCAAAGGTAATACATTATGGTTTATTTACTTTTTACGTATTTTACTGACCACTTTGGCTATTGTCCTTTGTTCATGTTCGGTGTACGAGAGTTATTACGCTATTTAAAGTGAACATCAGACCAAATATGTTACCGAATCGAATATTCTAACAATTCATTTCTTCGAAGTTGTTCAACTATTTAATAATCTGGAATCTGAATTAAGTTCTCTGGCCGTTACAGACATTATGACAAACGGTTACATATGAATGTTTACGCAGCCTCACTAAAAAATAAGGTTATGCTTCTTCAAATATTACAGACTGAACTTTTAAGGTCAAATACATGTTTGTATTTCAGCAATTTCGAGTCTATGACTATCGAAACAATTACACAATAGCGCGATAGTCCCTGTCCGTGTTTAAAACGTCTATTAATACTTCCGATTCTTCAAGCCCAAGAGATTGTATTTACACTGGTCAAGTTCGTATTTGTTCAGATCAGTTAACCTATCTTTGACCCCAAAAAACTGGAACTGTTTTAGGCCCGTAACGACACACACACAAAAAATACACTAGTCTACTCTATAATCTACTAAACTCACTCACTTCGATAGCTATTGGCTGGTGAACGGAGAGTTCACTTGCCAGCCTTCACTCCCAAACTAACAGCGACCTTAGTCATTAGTAATTAGAGGTTAGGTACAAGTTTCATAGGTAAACAACTGCTATGAAGTCAATTGCCACAATACAGTCTTTAATTTTGCTACTCATAGCATTTCATAGTTAAAAATATATCGATAAACTTTACTGTTAAAATGGGGTAGGACTATTTTTCACTAAAGATGTCGACTTTAAGAAACTTAAATTACTCTTGGTCTCTGCTGTAACAGTGAATGCCAATTGTTATTCGGGCCTAAGCATCTTTTTAAGACCAACGTTTAAACACGTGTTAGCTATTAAAAGATCTTTAAGCTTACCTTTTTATATAGTTTTAAATCATCAAGGATATAAATATGTAAAAGTGATGTGAAACATTAATTCACTTGATTTTTGCCTTTAGCTGCAGAATTTAGTATTTACAACACGTAAATAAAATATTTTCTTGACCTTCTTATTTCAAGAAAATACAGCCTTCACCTTATTTAATCACTTAAAAACAGCTTCTTATTTATTAATCGTAATTAATCAACGATATTCTTGCTGCAAATTAATAGCGATCAGAGATACTAGAGGTTATGGCCAAAGTTTAGTATCTAAGCAACTGCTATTAAATTAATTCGCATAATACAGTCATTAATTTTGCTTTTTACCTAAATCACATTGGTACAAAAAATGGAGGGTAACCAGAAAATTTTATGTAACAATTATGCGTCTGAAAGCCAACCATGGAGCCTTTAAGAAACACTTACACTGCATCGGAGCCCAAGAGACGCCTTACTGTGAGTGTGGAGAGGTGGAGGACACCAACCATCTGTTATTAGGATGCCCGATGAGAAGAGAAGCAACAGAGAAGCTCCTCAAGAAACTACGCGACCTGGGTTACGTGGGCCCAACCAGGGTCACCACACTTCTGGCCACTGAGGACGTCAGAACGTATAAAATAATATATGAATTTTTTATAACGATGGGAATTACAATATAGATATGTTTCTGAGATTATGTTGTATATTGTTCTTTCTTGTATTAATTTTAATATGGGACAGGGAAATTGGGAAAGCATGTAATTGTATATGCTATACTGTAAATTAAAGTCTGTTTAGTATTAGTGTAATATACGAAAACATAAAAAATTTTACAATGTAATGTATACGTCATGTTAACTCTGCTTAGTATTAGTATCTGCAAATACATAATGTAAAATTGTATACATAGGATGGCTGTATGGTCAGGAAACCAAAAGCCAATAAATAAAAATAAAAAAAATTTTGCTTTTCGTAGTTAAAAAAAATATCCATAAACTTTACCGTTAAAAAACGTGGAGTTACTTTCCAGTACCATGTCGACTTTAAGAAACTTAAATTACTCATGGTATTTGTTGTAACAGTGAATATAAATAGAGCTGTAAAAGTAACGATGTATTCGTTACTGCGTAACGGGTTCGTCGCCTGACTCGAAGTACCGAATCGTTACTCACAAATTCAATTCGTTACTCGCATGTTTTGTTACTCGCATTTGTCGTATAGATACGAACACGTTCCACCTCTCGCAGGTAACTAATTTTGACAATGTAAAGACTAATTTTGTTTAACAATAAAATTTACAGTGCATAATTTTTAAATAGAAAATTTATATGGATAATTTGAGATAGTTACTGTTTTTTCATTGATCGTTCATTAGTGAGGTTTATTGATTTCAAACATTTATGAAATTTGTTTATTTTTAGAATTGATACCTTCTATTTTATTTTATAGTGTAATTTACAATATAAAAGAGTTATCTAATAGCTTGTGATATACATCTCTGCTCTTGTTATGTTCTAATAATATTTAATTAAATTGCACATTCCGGTGGCAATTTCCTGACACACTCATCTTCGCCCCTTTCCTGCATCCACCTACATTTGCTCTCTACAAATTTTAAATTCATTCAACATTTTTGGTAAATTATTCATAATTTCTCTTGATAACTTATTCCAGTCCCTGGCACCCTTTCCTAAAAAGAGATTCTTCCTACACCCTTGTGCCTGAAATCGAGTGCCGGATTGTGGTCATGGACATCTTTTCTCTTCCAAGCATTACTTTTAATTCTTACACCAACATCTTTCCATGACTTATGATCAATATACGCCTTGTACGCTCCCATGATCCTCTTCACCCTCCTCCTGTAATCCAATGAATCCCATTCCTGCTCCATTATTATATCTGTTATTGATTGCGTTCTGCCATAATTTCCAGAAACAAATCTAGCAGCCCTTTTTTTGCAGTTAAAGTATTCCATAAACAAAGAACAAGGTACACACTTTGACAATAAATTTGGCCGCCGCTGAAAAATTCTATCACTCTTATTTTGCACAATCTGACATCAATGTGATCACAGGAAACAGTACTGCAATACTGGCAGGCCAGTGTTGTGTTACTGTTTCTTAGGATGAAATTGATGTAGGATTGTGCAAGATAAGAGTGATAGAATTTTTGAGGGGCGGCCAAATTTATTGTCAAAGTGTGTACAATGACACTATCCCTTTTGCCTGGTATATATATTATTACTGCAGAATCCATGTGACAGATACGGTACTGGCTTTGATGTTGAGTTTGTTGTAACCTCGACGTAACAACCATTAATCTAATCGCATGTTGTCCTGTACCTTTGTTATTGATTTAAAATGTTTGAATTTTGATATTTTTAAAATGAGATAATTAAAGCGGGAGTCAATTTCACTCTGCCTTCAAGCCCGATTTGATGATATGTCCAGATTTATTTTAACTTTTAACAAAGCTATCACAAAAAGATGAATTTACAAAAATAAATGAAAACAATAAAGGAAGACAGTGGTGAAACCTCCTATTTAAAAACGAAATACTTTGATGACATTACAATAATTGTTAAATACCTGTCCCATTATCAAATCAGGTTTCTATGCAGGGTTTTGAGCTGGCTGCTTTAAAAAATAACCGTCATTAGTTATTGTCCCTGGATATGTCACAGTCAGGTCTTCTTTTTTTTGTATGCAAACAGGTGTTTGATTCGAAATTAGATTATTCTTTCATATATAATATTCATTACAGTAAATCAAGTGAACATTCACAGGTTTTCCGTAAGATCCATGTGCTAATTACTTCGCTTTAAGTTTTATCCAAACGAAAAACTTACCTAAACTTATTTTACTAAATAAATAATTTATTTAAAATTTACCAAGTACGAACAAAGTCGTCCAGTATGCGATGCAACTCGATGCGATGCAATGCTTCACGCTAGTATTTTATGAAAAGTAACGAGTAAGGAAACAATACGATAGTAACGAAGTTATCCCGAACGCGACACGACTCGATACAATGCTTTATGCTATTGTTCGATTGTACCGAAAGTATCGGGTATTGATTGGTTTAGTAACGAATACATGCGGGTACGGAATTTCTCGTTACTTTTACAGCTCTAAATATCAATTGTCGTCCAGGCCTAGGCTAAATTTCATTTTAATTAAAACTTTCGCTTATGTTGCTGATTGACCAAAGTTTATGCATTTATTTGCTTTTTACGTATTTTACTTACCACGGTCGTTAATAGTTTTTGTACAAGTTCGGTGTACGTGAGAGTAGGATATGTAAAGTGGACATCAAACCAAATATGTTACCGAATCTAGCATTCAGGAAATTCATTTCTACAGTTTTACTTAACTATTTAAAAATCTGTATTACGTTCTCTGGCCGTTATGGACACTATGACTAAAGATTACATTATGAATATTTGCCCAGCATCAATAAAAAACAACGTGATGCTTTCGAAGCAAATGCGCATCGAGTCTAACAACAACGCCCTTTTAAACATTCATCCGATAGCGCGACCTTCTCTGTCCGTGTTTAATACGTCTATAAATACTTCTGAGTTCTTCAGGCTCAAGGGTGAAACATAGGTCAATTTAGTTTTTAGCCAGACCAGGTCAACCTGACATAATCTTTGACCCTAAAAACTGGATCTATTCTAGACCCATGATGATACGCTAACGGCCACGGGCTTACACTATAGTCCACTTCACTGAGTTAGTCCATTCAAGATCACACAGTCTTACTTCCGCCCTCTGCCCGCGCTACCCCTTTTACCCTCAGTTGAGCCGGGGGTGTTGTCAAATGTTCTTCCACTGCCAGTTGGTTCGTATTTTTCGCTGCGCTCGGTTTGGTTCGCTACTCTAAAGGTTATTATTTTGTCTTTATGATGAGTAACGTTGTAGAACAGAATTACACATGAAGTGCGTTACCGAAAAGAAGTAAAATCGATGTTTGTGCAGGTCATCCAGATATTAGAAAGCAAAGTAAAGCTGTCGTGGAAAATGTTTTCAAGTATTTCAGCAACCTTTCCCACAACGAAGAAGCCAGGAGAAATATTAACTTTGCTCAGTTACAAGCTCCGTTCTTCGTCTTCTGAAAAGACTGGGTTTTAAAGTTAGCAAATTCAACGACTGACGAAAATTTTTATTGGAACGCAGTGATATTGCGGCTTCAAGAGCAAAGTTTTTATGAACAATGAACTCATTGCGTACAAAGGACGCTAGGCCAATTCTTTATTTAGACGAGACTTACATTAACCAAAATCATACGAACAAATATATATTAAAGTTCCTACTGGCCGAGGAAGTCGACTTGTTATAGAACATACTGGCTCTGCACATAAAGGTTTCATACCAGGAGCCAAACTTGTGTTTCGTGGCGGAAAAAGTTCGTCTGTATCGGATTACTATACAGAAATGAACGGTGAAGTTTTTAAGAGGTGGTTTTGTGATATGTGTCGTTCGCTGGAGGAATGGTGCATTATCATCATGGACAATGCCAGTTATCATTCCATTCAAACAGACAAACTACCATCTTCAAACTGGCGTAAGGGAGATATTATTGAATGGCTACGTAAGAATGGTGTTCAATTTTTTCCGAATGAAACTGGGGATGAGCTTTTATGTAAAGAACAAATTCGAAATGCCAAGAAGGTATTCGAATTGGATCAATTGGCAAATGAAATGGGACATCAAATAGTTCGTCTGCCACCCTATCATTGCCAGTATAATCCAATCGAGCTAATCTGGGCACAAATAAAACGGGTTGTCGCTAAGAATTACACGACCTTCAAACTTGCCGATGTCGAGCGACTTACACACAAAGCTTTAGACAGCGTTACTAAAGAAGATTGGGCAAATTTTGTAAGACATTCGGAAAGATTACAAGAAAATGATTATCTTAAACAGTGCGTGAGAGAAACAGTAATGGATCAGTTCGTGATACAGCTGGGTGAAAGTAGCGACAGTGATCTTCAGTCCAATGAATCCGAAAACGAATAAGTTACGGAGAGGATAATCGCTCACAGTTCTGAAAATAAGCCAGTTTGTAAGTTTTTCAATTATTTCTTTAGTCATTTTATTGAAAGCAGACATTGCGTTACCTTTATTTTTTATTAAGGTGACAAGATTTTTCAGGAAACCATTTTTATGTGTATTTTGTCATGTAATTCTCTGTTACGATAATAATTCTTTCATGAGCCTGAATTTGAATATTTTGAGAAGGTACGGTGAATACGAGTATCTCGCTCGTCTTAATTGACGGAAGCCGTCGGCCAATGTTGGACCCGAGCGCGATAACATTCATGCAGAAAAATTTGTTAAACAAACCAGAAGGACTGGCTTAAAGATGCTGTTGGTTTTCTAAAATTAATTTCAATATTTTCTCACAAACTTTCTCGCTGGAAGTTATTACGTGAACAAACATAACGGAAGTTATTCAGCAGCAAAACGGACAAACAAGAGAGTCGTATAATTCTTAAATTTTTTAATAAAATTCTTCGCTATCTAATGAATATAAAATATTCTGTGCTAATCTGTTAAGTTTCGGGAAGCCGCATAATTTTTTTCAGCTATTTTTTATCATTGGTTTAGCTTTTTAGGTTGGTTGAAGTGAAGAAAGTAATTTCATTTGTAAAGTTCATGGGAACTAGTTTTTATTTTTTTAAAAATAGTCATGTTAATATTTCGAGTTAAAAATCACATCACCTTGTTTCACAAATCAAGTATTATGTTTTAGAATATTTCAGCACATATCACTGAAAATTGATTTTTCTGAGGATTTGAAACATTGTATGGAGACGCATTGATCTTCGCATGTCTATTTTCGTGCCGGTTACTATAGTACTATAAAATTTCCTAAGCTCTCTCACTCACCTCAATAGCTGTTGGCTGGAGAACGGTGTCACGTGTCAGCCTTCGCACGCAAATCGACAGCTACCAGAGATATATTTAGAAGAAATTTGAGGTTATGTCCACAATATACAAGCTAAGCAACTGCTACCAAATTAAATGACATAATACATTATTTAAGTTTGCTTTTCGTAGCGAGTCACAGTTAAAACAATATCGATAAACTTTACGGTTGAAAAAAACGTGGAACTGCTTTCCAGTAAAATGTTGCTAATGAGTATAAAAAAACTCTAAAACACTTAAATTACTCATTGTCTCTGCTGTATTCACGAATGCCAATTGTCTTTCCGGCCTAGGGTAAATTTCAATTTAATTAAAACATTTACAAATGTTGCTACTTGATCAAAGTTATAGAATACAGTTTAGTTGCTTCTTACACATTTTACTGACCACGTCCTTCATGGTCTTTATTCCCGTTCGTTGTACGTGAGTTAGTAGGTTACTTAAAGTGGACATCAGATCAAATATGTTACCGAATCGAGTATTCTGGCAATTCATTTCTTCTGAGTTGTTCAACTGTTTAATAATCTGGAATCTGCATTAAGATCTCTGGCCGTTACAGACACTATGACCATAGATTACATTATTAATATTTACCCAGCCTCAATTTAAAAATAAAATAAAAAATAAAATAAAAAAAAAAACATCGTGATGCTTTTGAAGCCAGATCATACCTTTCTTTAAATTATTCAAATTTTGCAGAGTGAACGTTTACGGTTAAATTTGTATTTCTGCAAGTTCGAGTCTACCAACAACGGCATTTCAAAGAATTGAACCATAGCGCGATAGTCTCTGTCCGTGTTTTAGAAGTCAGTTAACTCTTATGAGTTCTTCAAGTTCATGAAGTGGATGAATTACGGGTCAGGTTGGTATTTTGTCAGATCAGGGCAATCTGTCATAATCTTTGACCTTAAAAACTTGAACTATTCTAGACCCTTGACGATTCGCAGAAAACGGTCACGGGCTTACACCAGTATATATTATTTCTATAATGTGCTTTTTGTCACAAGACATTATCTCCCTTCATACTTAACCAAAATCGATAAATGAGGTGTAATAGGGGTTTTTAATAAAATATGAATAAAGAAATAATCTTTAAAAGTACGATTTTAAACGGCGTCTGTAGAACCACAGCGAAGCTGAGCGAAGCCGAGCGAAGCTGAAATGCTGACAATGTATGTCAGCGGAATTGCACATCGGGGACGCGCATGACATGGGGGATCGAACGAAGTAAGCGTGACCAAATGGAAAAAGTAGGTTATCCTTCTAGAACATTCGGGAGGTCACCGACTCAAGTCGCGTTCGAGAACCTTCGATGTAAAAACAGGAATCACGTGCACGGGCGTGGCTTATGCTATAAAAGCGAGGCAAGGGAGTGCCTTGACCTCAGCAGTCTGGAAGTATACCAACGCAGTCACTATGTCCGATTAGAGATCGACGTCGAGAAGCCAGCCGGGTCCGCTCCTTGATGCCAAAGTTAATATGTAAGTCTGCTCTACAGTTTGTTGGAACTAAGTGTCTTGTTGGATACTTTGCTGAGGGGAACCACTTAATACGTGTAACTATCCGATGGCGTTGGCACAATAAATGGGTAACAGCATTTGAAGACTTTGCCTATTTAGTACTATGCAGAAACCTGGTATTGCAGCCGCTGGTCGTAACCAGCCGGAGGACTACAGATCCAGCCTAGTAAGTGAATAGTAGAAGGAGTTGCCTTTGCCCAAGCCATCCTGGCAACCAATCGACCAAGCCCACCAAACGGTCGGTTACAAGTGGAGTCAGAAGAAAAAAAAAGCATTAAAAGGCACAAGTAAGACACAAGTCTTGCCTTGAATCCAGTGGTTCCAGAAGAAAATAGTCAGCTACAGTTAGACGCAGATAAATAGAACCAAAAGTAATTAGGGCAGATTCTAGAAGCAAAGGAGGATACCCAGGCTGGCAGAAGAACATTATCGTCGAGTATCGCAACACCAGGGCCCGGTCTTCAAGCAGAAGGCAGATCCGGTCTTCAAACAGCGCGGGGCTCGAGGCGGCCATTGACCAGAGCAGCAGCAGCAGGGCGGTGCGGCAGCTGAGGGAATACGCGACCAGCCGGGCAGCGTGCAGTAGCAGCTCGGCTCACTCACCTCCAGGGTGGCATTGGAGGAGGACTCTGAGCGCGACAATCCAAAAAAGGGGGCGTAACCTAACTCGTCGAACCATCGCGGTGAGTCCAGTTTAGTTCAGTATCATGCCTAATACTAGCAAGGCACCTGAAGGGGGCAGACGGTACAGGAAGCCGTCTCTGATTTGAATGAAAGAGTTGGAAATTTAGCCCTTCAGGCAAGCTTAGATAAGGAAAATGCAAGGAACTTGCAACTGCTTAGTACATTTCTCGGGCGAGGCATTAGTTTGAGCGGGGCTCCAGGGGAGAACTTAATGGAATTTTTAGATAAATTTGATAATGTGATCCAAATGTTTGAATTGCCCTCAGAGATTAAGCTTAGAATTTTAAAAACTCGTTTGACTGGTGCGGCCGTCTGGCATGTAAGGGTCGATAGAATGTATAGGATGTCAGGGGCTGCGCGAAGAATTAATCAAAAGATTTGAGCCAAAGGGGAGTACAGTGTTCTATCGTGAGAAATTGCGAAGTATTAAGAGGAAGCCAACAGAGAGGTTGGAGGAGTTTGCAGATCATTTGAAGGCTATAAATGCCCATATATTTGAGCTGAAAGGGGATGAAAAAACAGGACGAAATCGTGCTCTTCGAAGCGGAACATTGCTTAATGGAGGTTTTTTTTAGCTGGAGTGAGCATAGAACTTTACGAAGCGATTTCTCTTTACCAGCCGAAAGTTTTTTCCCAAGCACTAGAGTTTGCTGTTTTGTTTGAGCAAGTAAAAAATAGGTCATCAGCAGAAGGCAAGTTTAAGCCCGCGAAGCAAATTTTTTATGCACAAAGAGTGATAAGGTGCTGGTCTTGCGGGGTGGAAGGTCATCGACAAACAGATTGCTTTCGGAATTCTGGGAATAAGGGAGGAAATCATAATAAACCGCCACGAAAACAGATTTATGAAACCTAGAAATAATAACAACACTCAGTGTTCACAGTGTCATCACAGAAATCAGGGCAGGTTTAACAATAATAACAGAAACTCCCAGGGGGGTAGTTTCAATACAAATAAAAACAAACCCAGAGCTTGGCAGAAAAATGGTAGCAGGGGTGGCCATTGTGCAGAGGATGTGAGGGATAAGGCTGATAGTCAAACAAGTAAGGAATCAGGTAAGTCGGTAAACTGTTAAAGGGTAGCCGTGGGCCCAACGAGTTGCCCTTCATTAGCGTACCTGTTGCCAATAGCCAGGACAGTCAAGGGCTCAACAACATTGACCTCACGGTGTCAGCAGTGTGTGAAGGTAAGGCTTGTAAATTTATGATTGACTCAGGAGCAAATTGTAACCTTCTGAGCGCAGAGATATGTGGTTCAGACGGCCTCAAACCTCCCAATTTTAAAATCAAGATGCTTCTAAGGAAATCCCAGTGTTAGGCATCAAAGAGGTAAAATTTAGTATAAAGGGAGAGGATTTTTTTTACGACGGTATATGTGGTTCCTACGATGGGTCCAAAATTTAAGGGGATCTTGGGAGTAACATTTCTGCAACAACATAAGGCGGTATTGGATTTATCGAATTGTTCTATTAGTCTAAGGAATCGCCTAGGCGAAGGCCTTCTTCTGATAGAGCTTCAAGGCTCCAGAACGTATCCAATGGAAGAGCCTGATATCACTCTTTCTGCAATACGGATACATCAGCCAACCCTGAAGTCTGATGCTGCATATGATGTGCCAGGACCCACAGGTAAAGTATTAATGATCCCATTACCTAAACAATTGGAGGCCGAAGCATGGGCAACTGTGCTCATAGACCCTGTTACCGGTGAACGAGTTCCTAGACCAGAGGAAAATCTACGTAAAAATGCGTAACTAATATTTGTGTAAATGAGGAGAGGAGATGTGTTCCAGTTATAGTAGAGAATTTTAGCGAGTGCAAGCAGAAATTCCGCGGTGTCAGATAATAGCAAATGTGTCTGTAGTAAGTGTAGATGATTTTTTGCAACCTGTACCTCATCCAGATGAGTGACATTGGGGCACAACAGGTAAGATATGGTTCGGCCGAACCAACGATTAATTTTGAGGAAAAGTTAGGACATTTGTCAGGAGCTCAACAGGAAAGTTTAAAAGCATTATTGGAAGAGTATTTAATTTTGTTTTCACCAAAGCAAGCCTTACCAGCCACTAGTCTCGTTGAACATAGGATTTTGACGGGGGACCCCCCCCCCCCATACGTCGCCGACCTTATCGCGTTCCGATCAATCAAAGACAGATTTTAGATGAACTAATTGATCAGCAATTACGAGAGTAATTAGACCATCAAATTCACCATGGAGTAGTCCCGTGGTTTTAATAAGAAAAAAAGCACCAGAGGAAATCAAGTACCGATTTTGTGTTGATTATCGATCTAAATAAGGTGACGGTACCGACGTTTACCCCTCCCATCGATCGTGGAAACAGTAGATTACTAGCAAATTGTCAGTATTTTTCCACCTTAGATCTAAAGTCAGGGTATCATCAGGTTAAGGTAGCAGAACAGGACAGGGAAAAAACCGCATTTTGCGTCCCAAATGGTTTATATGAATATTGTAGAATCCCATTTGGTTAAGGAATGCTCCAGCTTCCTTCCAACGCCTACTTGACACAATTTTACGTAATATAAAGCCGAAATTCAGCAGGTGTACATCGATGACGTCATCATATTTCCAAAAATTTTGAAGAACATCTATCACACCTTCGAGAAGTGTTTGAACGGCTCAGGAAAGCCAACTTGACACTTTCCTATAAGAAATGCCACTTTGCATTGCCTCAAGTCGAATATCTTGGACATTTAATTTCGAAAGAAGGGATAAAACCTCACCCTAGATTAGTTTCCGCAGTGAGAGATTTCCCTCCCCCCGAATGTTAAAGAATTACAGTCATTTTTGGGCTTGTCTAACTATTATAGAAAATTCATTAAGGGTATGCCACATTGCTAAACCACTAACTAGATTGTTGATAAAAGGAGCTAAGTTCGAATGGTCGGAGGAATGTCAAAAGGCTATGGACACGTTAAAAGAAATTTTGACTACACAACCTTTGCTAGCTATACCAGATCAGTCCAGGCCGTTTCGCTTAACCACGGACGCGTCAGATTTTGCAGCTGGAGCTGTCCTATCGCAGGTCTTTGAGGATGGAGAGAAGCCGATTTCTTTCGCTTCACGCCAATTCAGTCCCGCAGAAAGACGTTATTCAGTCACAGAGAGGGAAATGGCTAGTCTTGTGTGGGGAATTAAATACTACCGTACATATCTATGGGGTAGAGAATTCACAGCTATTACGGACCATAATTCTCTTCGTTGGTTGTTAAACCTTAAAGATCCGTCAAGTAGATTGATGCGATGGGCGCTGTTACTTTCCGAGTATGATTTCACGGTCGAAGTCAGACCTGGTCGGGAAATCGGGAATGCGGATAGCCTGAGCAGGAAAATAAGGACGATAGAAGCAAAACAACCATGACATTAGCACAGCTACCATTGCACCAATCCAAAGATGAGCAATGTACACGTTGGCGTCAACACCCGCGATTTGTGCTGCGTGACGAGGTGCTGTATCGACAAACCAGGCAGGGAGAGAGCGGTAATACCGCATCCTTACGCGAGCTAGTGATGAAATTACACCATGATTCGTTCTATGGTTGCCATTCAGGATACAAAAATACGAACCGCTTAGTAGCTAAATCGTACTGGTGGCCGTCGCGCCAAAAGGACGTGAGAGAGTACGTGAGAAGCTGTCTCATCTGTAATAAACACGCGGGCGAGACTAAAAATCGGGAGAAATTACAACCTTTGCCGAGACCACAGCACCATTTCAAAGAATTCATTTAGATGTGGTTGGCCGTTCCCCAGGACCGATCGAGGTCACGTGTTCATTCTGACCATCATAGACGCTTTTTCACGATACTAGTAATGGTACCTCTCGCTAATCAAAGTGCGGAGGAAGTTGCTAGGGCTTTCGTAGTGAATTGGGTGCTAGTTCATGGAAAATCGGATTTTATCTGACGGACAAGGGTTCCAATTTTCTATCTGAGCTGTTTACACAAGTATAGATTATTGGGGATAGAAAATTAAAGACAACGGCATTAATCCGGCCGGGAACGGAAGGGCGGAACGATGTCACAGGACGATCATGAAAGCTCTAAGTTGTTACATGAATAGGTCACAAAAAATTGGGACTAAATTTTGCCTTTTATAGTGAGCGCATATAACACCAGAGTTCATACCTCCACAAACAGAACACCATATGAAATACTATTTGGACGAGAGATGAACTCACCATTTTCAATTTTTCCAGTACCCAAAGAGATTACAAACCCGGAAGTAAGGAGTCTAGCTCATAAATTAAGCAGGATATGGAGCAGTGTGCGAAAGGCAAATTCGAAATCTTTCGCCAAGCAGGCAAAAGCTTATGACAAAAAAGCGAAACCACAGGTTATTCCGGTTGGTTCTTTTGTTTTATTGAATAGGCCTTATAGGAAGCCAGGATCATGCTCCAAATTTAATTTATCGTGGAGTGGACCATTCGAAGTACTGTCCATTTTGTCGCCTGTCACCTGAAAATCAGGTCACCCGACAGGGATCTTGTAGTACACAAAAATCGTTTCGAGCCCTATGTTTAGCGAAAAAGCAATCAGAGGCATGGGAATGAAATTGCTAACGCAATCCCGGGGTCATCGAGTCGAAACACGAACGCAGGACTCCCATTAGACGCCCCCACACCCCAACGAAAGGAAACACAATACAATTTGCGAAGCCGGCAAACAGAGGAACGAAAGGGAAGCTTAAGCACAGCAACAAAAGGGGAGCGATCGGAAGAAACCAGGTAAGAAACCAGAATCCGAAAAAAATAAAACACATCAGTATAACTTAAGAAATAGGAACTGAGCAGGAAAAAATAAACAAGTAGGAAGTTGTTTGCAATAAGCCTTGACAGCTACCGCTTGAGACAAATGCTGGCGGACGAGATTATATGTAAGTAAAATTTATGTTAAAATAAATGGAAAAACTAGTTTGATTGCTGTTATAAATATATAAATTGACATTCACAATGTAAAATGTGCCAATGATAACTGAGCTAAACTCTACTCTAAGCAGTGAAAGTGTTAGAAAGAAAAAAAATGTCTTGTGTAACGCCAATAGCAAAAGTACATTCGCTTTCGCGGAAATTATGTTCCGCAGGCTACTTGGCAGGTGTCAAAGACCAGCTTACGAGAAGGCGATTCAGCGGTTGACGCGGCAAGGACACGAGAGCGTCGCAGTCATCAAAAGCTGAGTGGAACACCGCAGTGGGTCAACTTTACGGACAGAAACTTAAGTATCAAAACATTAGTTGTAGTGCATCGTAAGATAGAGACTTTATGTCAGTGTGCCAGTGATTAAACATAACATTTTGTAGGGACTCTAGGGAGTTAAAAGACCAAGCCAGTAGTGTGAAACAGTACAACTAAGTTGTAACAGCCCTCATACCTGAATTTTGAATAGCATTGTACTGTATGAAGTATTTGTAGTGAGCTAAAGTTTGATTGAAAGTGATTTGGTATGTTTGTTTTGTAATTTCTTGTAAATCAGTGTATATAGACTTTGTTTTAGGTAAGAAAATTATTTAAAGTCCATTTAATATGTTTAAGAACCGAATGGTGCAAGAGAATTTTCTTAAATGTTTGTGATTCCATATATTAATGTAAGTTACGATGTCTACAGGACAATTTTCTACCGTTGAAAGGATTTCTGTAAATAATTTTGTATTTAAGTATCTCTAATTACGATTTCTGATCATTTTGTAATGTTGTTAATTAATTTTGTATTAATTTCGATTATTTTTAATATGTTTGATTGTTTGAGTGATTGTTAATGATCGAGAAATATCGGGCGGACGCCTTTGAAGAATTCTCGTAATTTCGATAGAGACTATATAAACAGATCGCCTGGACAGAGAGATTCATTAAGTAGTAAGTAAGTCAGTTAGTTAGTTGACATTATTCAGTGTTACAGAGATTATCTTTGCGACTATTCAGAAGTGCATCTCTGTATTGTACCTATGCTTGTGAATATCTCTGCCTTGTTTGGATCACAATAAAACAACTCTTCAAACATAACCTGTTTGGTGGAAATTTTAATTAATTAATCAGTAATTAAAACCACCGAAGGAACCTTAATAAAGTGTTTATGGGGTGTCACATAAGAATGTATTACGCTAGTTTTATATTGTTAATGTTAAGCATATTGCAGGGAATAGAGATAGGCCAATGCTATAAGATAACACCTCTTACAAATGGAGTAATTTTTGTTAAGCAAGACGATGTGATAAATTCACCATTCCAGTGGACCATTGTTGCACAAATTAGCGTTTTTGAGTAACAAAATCACAGTTTGGAAATAAGAAAAATATTGAAGTTATTAGATGCTTCTTTTAAAAATTTACCCTCTTTTGATGACGAAATAACGCATGCATTAGTTGCTAACTTGGGAGTTTTGTACACATCATTGGAGGATGAATACCATAATTTAGTGGAACTTTTACCTACAGGAAATAATAGATCGAAGCGTAGTTGGTTAAATTCAGGCGGGTTCATTTTAAAGAAAGTGTTCGGGACACTCACAGAACACGATTACGAAGAATTAAACTCGCGCTTGACAGATCTAAACAAAATCACGCAAAATTTAGAGATCAGTGCCTCTAGACAGGTGCTACTTACAAAAATCTTCAAAACGCAATAAAAAATAATATCTTTTTGATCGCAAAATTGGCCAATCCATTCAGGGATAAGGTGTCAGAGCTGCAAACCACCCTAAACAAAAATTTGAGAGAATTAGAAAAAATATTTGTGAAACAACTTTATAGCACTCAGCTACTGCAACAACTACTATTAATAATCACAAACACAAGATTAAAATTAACCAGGCTAAGAATTGCATTAGTTCAGGCCACAAATGGTAAACTAAGTGACGTACTTCTTACTCCTAAAGTATGTTTACAATATCTAAAGATGATTCAACAGACACCTAGGCGCAGGAAAGTTACATGCTATTTCCGTGTACCCTAGTTAACGTGTATCACTATTATCAAATAACGACAGTAAATGTGGCTTTGATGGACGGTTACTTAAGAATCACAATTGATCTACCCATTGGTACTACTGATTCAGTTCTAAATAGATATTCTATACATTCCTTTCCGGTGTTATGGGAACATACAGGTCATTATGTGCAATGACCAAACGAAAGAGATATTGTTGTTCACACAAACTCAAAAGGCGTATGCTATACTAAATAATCAGGATTTAGACAAGTGTCAAAATTAAGGCATAACTATTTGTCCACGACTCACGATAAAGGATAGAAACCTTTTAAACTGTGAAACTTCTATATTTTTTTCAAACAATTTCACCAATTTATGCCAACGAGAAATTAAAAAATTGGATCATCCATATTTAATGCCCATAAAGCAGAATTGGCTATTCACTATGCCATATCCTCAGGAGGTAGTTGTTACATGTTGGGAAAAAAATTTAAATCACACAGTCAATCGTATAAGATTATCAGGATCTGGAATTATCTAACGAGCAATACATTTTCAATTTTTAGGACAGAATTTTATCATACCAGTAATTGATAAAACCATTATTCCTAACAATTTGTCTTTCCCAAATTATGTACTGCCAATGTTCAATCAAAACATATATCACAGTCCTAAATTGCTAGAATTAAACAAGACTAATCCTACGATTTTGAACGCTGAAATTTCGAAACATTTGCAACAAGCCAACGACGCAGTTAAATAGAATCATCTAATTGCAACAGTAGAAACACAGATACAAGCACAGTCTGGACACAAAACTATAGTAACATCTATCAGTCTCACTTCTATTATATCTATCTCAGTTATAATTGTTTTAATACTACTAGTGTACAAATACCATGCAAAAAAGATAACCAGGCTTAGTGATAAAGTACAAGTACCTTCAGCTTCACAGATTTTGATGACATTGCCGACTACGAGTAAACAGAATGAAAAGGACAATACAATTAGTATCACTAAGTGTTAGTACATCAATTGGAAAATATTGTGTAATAAAGTATAAACATGTGAACTAATGTTCTCTTTTATTGTCACAGGATTGGCAACGAACGAACAAGACAATTTGAATATTGACATTGTTGTAAAAATGTTTGTAACCCAAAGCAAAAAATCCAAGATGCGTCTTGGATACTTTGCTGAGGGGAACCATTCAATACGTGGCACAATAAATGGGTAACAGCATTTGAAGACTTTGCCTATTTAGTACTTGGCTAGCCTATGCAGAGACCTGGCATTGCAGGACTACAGATCCAGCCAAGTAAGTGAATAGTAGAAGGAGTTGCCATTGCCCAAGCCATCCTGGCAACCAATCGACCAAGCCCACAAAACGGTCGGTTACAGAGGTATCATTTTAAAGATTAAGGTCTCATCTTTGGTCACATCATATTTTAAGAAATTAATTTTTCCAAATTCGATTTTTAAAGAGTAAAAATGTCAATACTAATTAAATACATATTTTGGGGTCATGTGTCCTTTATTCCCCTGGATACATAAATGAAATCGATAAATGAGGTATCTTTTAATGATTATATATTAAGAAAGGAATTTTTCGGAATTCGTCCCTTAAAGGGCAAAAGTATCAATATGTGTCAAGAATCATTTATCTCCCTTGATACCTAAACGCAATAGATAAATAAGTTATCATTTTAAAGACTAAGGTCTCCTCTTTGGTCACATCATATTTTAAGAAAAGTATTTTTCGGAATTTTGTTCAGTTTAGTTGTATTCCGTTAACTTTAGTGACGGTTTGTCATACATATATTTTACGCGTCAAAAAATTTCCCCTATTTTTTTATAATGTGTTGTAAGTGTTGTGTTATATACCTATTTTACTAAACAAACTAACAAATGAAGCTGTTCTTCTAGCATCCTAATACAAACCACAAACCTTACTATTTTCGCACGGGTCGTCTAGTTAAGTTTGAAAATCTGTTATTATGTTCAATATACTTTTACAGTTGGCCAGCAGCACTCTTATTATTGGTTTTATGATACTTTTAGCATTAAGCTCCTCCTCCCCAGTTCTGCCCTCGTCAGTTATTATTTCAGCAGCAGCTTTATCTTCTTCTTTAGCATTTGCGATTTGTCGATCTAAAATCAGTTTCCCATTGATTATCTATCTCCACTCCGTAGCTAGCAGCCCCTTGCCTAAAAAAGGCACAGTATTGACCCCGTCATCACTGGAAATGGGTTCCTTGATGATGGGTAAAGATTTACTATTTATAGCTAGTCATAAATAGGATAAAACCACTTAAGACGAATTAATACCTTAATCACATTTTATATCAATAGGTAAGAGGCCTGGCAAGTTTAATATTACCCAGTTCCATAGTAACGTCACTTACTCGGTTGCAGATTATTATCCAATTACTGAAATATTCGAATAATTTATTTATTTATTTTGGGAACATATGGCTACACATTAACTGTTAGATTCATACCATTGGATATATCATACTTCATATCACTTAGCAACCTGCCCCTTAGGCTCACTTGGATGCGGCACCGCGATGGTGCCCACCGCCTGACAGGAGGTAGCTGTTTCGAGCCTTGATGGTGGAAGAAAAAGTCATCGTTAAGACTCGGCCGGCAAGCCAGGAGAGGTCAGGTGCACAGTTCTAAATCACCAGTTTGCACACCAAGACCTACGATAATCATAAACCGCTCCGCAGTGCGTGAAAGTCATGTATATTTATTATGATTCATCACTTTGATGGGAAAGTTAAGCATGTTGTCTTTCGGAGCAGAAAGCCTGAATGGCCTAGCTCCTAGTCTCATCCTCTTGTTTCTTCCATCTTTTTCATTTATTCACAACACAAAACATTGAATGTACATCACAATCATACACAGAAAACAACAAAGTATATGCACGACCCAATTTCCAAATTTCGCTAGAAAAATCACCAAAGACTAACATTTGAGTACATTTACCATATGGCGTACAAGTTTCGGCTTTCCTATCATTGCACATTACAATTACTATTATTTTTTAGTAGTTTCTGAGTTTTTAGCTAAAGGAGTGAGGGAGCTCATTTCCAGTGATGTAGGGGTCAGGACTGTGCCTTTTTTAGGTTAGGGGCTGCTGGTGAACGGACAAAAATAGATTATCAGAGTGATAATGATTGCAGATTAACGATGGGAAAAGTCACATATGTTAAAGAAATAGATGAAGTGGCTGAAACAATAACTGACTGGGGTAAAACTGGGAAAGAGGAGATAAATACTGAAAATGTAAAGCCAGTGGTAAGGGTGTTAATGGTAAACTGCAGAAGCATAATGAACAAAGTAATCGAATTTGCAAACTTAATAGAGATACACGAACCACAAGTAATAATTGGGGTAGAGAGTTGGTTAAAGGAAGAAGTACTAGACAGTGAGGTTTTTCCTGATGGTTACAGACTGTAACGCAGAGATAGAGGAGAATTGAGGGAGGAGTTTTCATACTAGTTAGCAGAAACTACCACAGTTCACTGGTGTTCGTAGATCAAGACCATGAGTTACTTGGAATAGATTTCTGGGGTAATAAAAAAGAAAATATCAGAGTGTTGACTGTTTACCGCAGTGGAAGAATGACAGATGAGGATGAGGTTCTTGGGGAGAAATTAAATTCATACTCAGATTTCAGAGGTGAGAACAGAATCATCATCATTGGTGGAGATTTAAATTTACCAGGTGTTAACTGATAAGGAAATAAGATAATTAACACAAAGGAACAAAGAATTGCAAATATCTTAATAAGGGAAGGAGGATTTAAACAAGTGGTTGAGAAAAACACTAGGGGACAAAATATTTTGGATATACTTCTAATTAAGTCCAATGAAAACCTTGTGAGGTGTCAAGTAACTGAAGGAATAAGTGATCATGACGCAGTTCTGATGGATATTAGAGAATTCAGTAAACCAGCAGCCAAAGTTGAAGGGAGAAATAGGTACAATTATAAAAAGGCACAGGTTTCAAATTTGAAGAGATGTTTCAGAGAACTATTCAGCAAGTGGAAGAGTACAGTAGAGTCAAAGTGGGAAGAGTTCAAGGAGATATTAAGAAAGGGGGAAGAAAAATTTATTCCAAGGCAGAAAATAAAGAGAAGTAGAGAACCTATGTACTATAATAGGGAAGTGAGGAGGTTAAAGAGGTTGGTAAGAAGAGAACATAACAGATTTAAGAGACAGCAGGGTAGTAGGGAATATTTAAAACGTCTAAACAAGGACTTCATAACAGCAAAGAAAATGGCTAAAGATGGGTTTATGAAGTGTGTTGTCAGTACAGGATGACCATTGGCTGATGCATCTAGAAATTTCTATGGCTATATCAGGAAACTGAGGGGAAGAGAGGGAGTAGAGATGCTTATAGATAGGGATGGAGAAGAAGTTATTGACGATTTGAAAAAGGCAGAGATTTTAAGTAACTGGTTTAATGAAAGCATTAGGGACAATGAATCAGAAACGGGAGGGTCTAATTTGGAGAACGAGCTTAACAACACAATTAGAAATGACGATAGTAAAAAACTTGATATCCATCCTGAGGAAATCATGAAGGAAATAAGAAAGCTGAAAAAAAAATAAAGGGGCTGGTGAAGATAATATTACTACAGTTATCTTAAAGATAGCCGGATGTGACATTGTACCTTATCTTGAAATATTATTTAAACTGAGTCTAGACACTTGCTGCTTACCACAGGACTGGAAAAGTGCAATAGTAGTACCGGTACATAAGGGAGGGGTGAGAAATAGAGTTGAGAATTACAGGCCAATCAGTTTGACATCAGTGGGTAGGTAAATTAATGGAAAGATTGATATGCAACCACATCAGAAATATATGTGAGGAACGTAAGTGGTTTTCAAGCAGGCAACATGGTTTCAGGCAAGGATATTCATGCGAATCTCAGTTGGTGGGATATATGCAAGACATTTCAGAAGAAATGGACAAGGGAGACCAAATTGATAGTGTAGCACTAGATCTGTCAAAGGCGTTTGACAGAGGAAGCCATAAAATGGTAGTAAATAAGGTAAAAACCATTGGAGTGGATGAGATAGTGATTTGCTGGGTAGTAGAATTATTAACAGGTCGAAACAGAAAGTTAGGGTAGGAAATGTAGTATCAAAAGAAGTGAAAGTAAAAATGGGAGTGCCGCAGGGTAGCATATTGGGATCATTGCTATTCGTTAATTCTAATGAATAATTTTTGTTGATTGTTTACTATCTGAAATTAGATTGTTTGAAGATGACATAATGCTATATAAAATAATCAAAACGATGAAGATTGTAAACAGTTGCAGGGTGATCTGGACAGGATATCTAGTTGGGTTGGTAAACATGGTTTGAAGATAAATGCATAGAAGAGGCAGCTTATTAGATACACAAATAAAAAACAAAAGGTTAATTATGAATATAAGGTGGGGAAAGAATTGCTTACTGAAAACTTGAAATGTAAATATCTTGGCATTACTTTTGATAACAAGCTTAACTGTTCAGGACACATTGGACAGGTGATATGAAAAGTTTTTAAAAGTTTTGCACTTGTTGGAGAGAGTGATGAGGGGATGTACGAGAGAAGAAAAGGAATTGGGTTACAAAACTTTGGTCAAACCATTGCTTGAATATGGTAGTGTAGTATGGGACCCTTATTTTGCGTATCAAATACAGGAATTGGAGAGGGTTCAAAAAAGGACTGCTAGATTTGTTTCTGGAAATTATCGCAGAATGCAATCAGTGACGGATCTGATAAAGGAGCTGGAATGGGATTCATTGCAAGACAGGAGGAGGATGAGGAGGCTGATGGGAGTGTACAGGGCGTATACTGGCGATGAGGCATGAAAAGATATTGGAGTAGGTATGAAAAGTAGTTCATGGAAGGGAAAAGATGACCATGACCACAAGATGGCACTCGATTTCAGGCAAAACGGTGTGGGAAGATTCTCTTTTTTAGGTAAGGGTGTCAGAGATTGGAATGAGTTTACAAGAGCAATGATGAATAATTTACCGAAAACTTTGAAAGTGTTTAAAGAAAAAATTTGCAGAGGGCAATATAGGTGGGTGCAGGATAGGGGGAAGATGGGGGTGTAGGGAGATTGCCACCGAACCTTGTGCTCCATTGCAATTAAATTAAATTAAATCCAACTAGATATCCTGTCCAGATCACCCTGCAACTGTTTACAATCCTCTATCGTTTTGATTCTTTCATAAAGCATTATGTCATCTTCAAACAATCTAATTTCAGATAGTAAACAATCAACACAATTATTCAGTAGAATAATGATTTTTTTAAAGTATTTCCTTGAATTTGTTAATTATAAAGTTTTAACTGCACTGTAAACCGTCTACATGACAGATGTGAATTACTAGTAGCCTACAGAAATTTTAAAAAAGAAACAATAATTATTGCATATTTTATTTGTCATTAACGTATATAAATTATGATCTCTCTCTCTCTGAATGACCAGAAACAATTTCTTTCTTGAAGCAACCAGCCAGAACATTGTGTGTGGAAAAATGAGTCAGTGGCGTACGGGGAAAGCCGTATTAAACGCTTTGTAACATTCATGACTTCCGTCTTCTACTTTTTTCCGGATTTACACTCTACTTGCAGAGAATAAAAGAGAAGATTTAGAAAATTTTGTAGCAAGTTGTAGTATTGTTCCTCAGTATGATACCTTAATTCCACATAACTCCTCTTAATCTCTACTGAAAGACCTACTTGATAAAATATCTGCATATCATGTAAAATTAGTTCCTTCCGATATCATAATTTCTTTCTTTACTGCGTTTTATGAAGACAGCAACCTATGGTAATTTAGCCTAACAGATGATTTGAGATCATTGCTCAAGTAGAACGAGATGAAGACTCATTTATCTTTTGATTAATATATCTTTTAAGATTTGACTCTTGTTCACACATGAGTGAAATATATGCGTCCACGTTTAGACGTACTTATTTTAATTTCTTGGAAAAAAAGAATGCTAGAGATTATTAAAATCACTGATATCAAAAATTTAAACTAACTGATTTTTACGAAAAGATGAAAATTTTCATATTTGATGACCAGGAAACTGATCAGATTTGGTTTTTATTTTTGGTTTAAAGCTTCTTCAGTGCATAAGAGGATCAGTATAACAATAGCACCAGACTTTAGATTTAAGAGCTGCTAAAATAAAAATCAAAAATCAAATAGCGCTTCTGAATTGAAAAATTGCATTGGAAACTTATTTTCTCATCAAAGCATTCCAATTCTGCAGTTATATTTTCAATAACGATTACGAAATTTCTATTAAGTACAATTTTCCTTAATTTTATGTATTCCATCATAGAAAAAATACGAAAATGAATGAATAACTGAAATCAAGGAGTGATGTAACGTTGGGCAACTTCATTAGGTAGGGTACCCAGTTTAATTTCATGATCAGGCAATCGAGAACTTTGTTCTCCATAAAAAAAAGGAAGGAAAAAATCCCTTCATTGAACAGAGAAATGATTGCTTCTTAAATACTGTGGCCTAATTCTTTTTATTTTTTAGTCAACTAATGTAATGCATGTCTTTGCAATATATACCAAGAAGAAAAAAACACTATATCATTATCACTCATGTCCAGTGCCGGACTCGAACCGTGTACCCTTGGAGCGCAAGAACTTGTCGTTAACTACTTTACTTCCCGGTGCGCCTCTGCGACCTCTGAAAGCCCCAGCACGTGAGAACCGCCAAAGATGGCCTAACAACCACACATTTGCTCCACAGCATTAGATTTCCTCATTCTTAAACTTCCTGTTTATTGTTTCGAAGTGTAATTTTTACAGACTGAGTATCCAGTACTGAAAAAAATGGGCATGTATAATAGTTTGCGTTGGAAACTGTTAACTTAATATCCGTTTTCCGGTATTTATGTATAGTTTTATTAATGTATTGTTCCAGTTTAGAATGTGACTGCAAAAGAATTTTTTCTCCTACTGCTTAGCGAATCCATTGCGAAATTCTGATGGAAGAGCTCATCGTAAAGAAAGGATAAGATGTTGGTCCACAAATGTAGTTCCATGCCATGAATAACGCACACTTTGCGAAATGAATCAACAACGTCGTTTCGTTCAGCAAGCGCTTTGTTTGTTTTTGTTTAGTTGTTAATTCAAATCTTGAACTGCCCTAACTACGGAACACCTAATTAGAAACGTTTGATCCCATTTAAAATAAATGATTTTTTATGATAAATGCATATCGTATTTTTGGCACAGGAGTCAAACCCTTTACCTGTAGTTTTTGCCTGAAATGAGCTGGGCACTTCATTATAGCGTACCTTTAAATCTTCTTTCAGACAACACAAAAGACTGCTCTGTATGAAGCACTACAGAGAGATTTTGAGCTCGTCATAATGTTGTTTATTTTTTTATTATTTTTTTATTTTTATGTTCCGCATGCTTCAAGCAGTTGACCTTTTTAGTGGTGAGTGAAAATTAGTTTGGCGATGTTAAATTTAATTTAGTTACTACTTCTATATTTTTGGACGTCGCAGATTGCGTTAATGCTTTCTTAGTTACTGACAGCAGCATTTTAATATTTTTTTTTTCTTTTCCATGCTATGAGTTCCCACAAAATAGATTTTAGTTGAGAAACCAAAAGAAGCGCGCGTTACAACAGGCAGTCTGAATAGTTAATGGCGCTAAAAATGTCTTACCAGCAATGTTATGTGAATTAATTTAGATAACTGCATATCACTTTCGCAAACTATAATAGTCCGTAATACACTGCAAACAATGATTTTTTCTTGTATTTATTGTTATTCTATACTGGTGAATTTCTATATAACAGTTGAAATGTTTTCTGTCCTTGCACCTGTTCGAAATTACTATTTGTATAAATATGTTATTTTTTATGCTGTGTATTGAGACTGTCGTATGTTTTAGAAATGTGAAACGACGTGCATTCAATGTTACGAAACATTTTTAGCGCCGTAATATAACCATCGTTTCAGTTTGTAAAACAAATCACCTGAAAAAAAGTATTATTGGATTTGGATCTATGTCAATTTGGGATAATCACCCGACTGTACCACCTAAAGCCTATAGTACTCTCTTCGTAGCTGTATATAATGGGGTGAATAAGCTACAGGAGAAAATTCAGCGCAGAGAGATTCAGATCGTTCGGATACATATGAGCATGGGAAGAAGCAAGCAATTAAAAAGCGTCATATATGGGAAATAGTGGTCCATGGATCATTATGCACTTTCAGACGCTCACTTCTTTCACAAAAATCTGATAAAACTTATAATTTCGTCTTATTATTTTACTTTTTTTATTCAGTTTTCTGGGCCGCGGTACTTTGAAATAAATGGAATACGCTAATCAAACGGAATCAGCATTTACTTGCATCGTAACACGTCAGCTGCGATGCGAAATACGTTAGATTACTAATGTGGTAAGCATATATTGTCTCTGGTACACAGTTAAAAAGTTTGTCTCTGGTGCAATACGCGTATGTCTGCTCGCTGACAATAAGCGACACCAATATTTTTCCCTTAAATATCGTTATGGATACGAAATGCAGTTTTATTCTCTAAGAAACATGTCTGAGAAACAGCTACCGTAAATATCAATAGGTAACAATACATTTTTCCTCCTTACTAACTTCTACAGAACTGCCCATGTTTGGATGGAATTTACTCGATAAATATATATTTGGTTGCTCTAGTGTGCAAATATTCCTGAATAATATCGCCCAAGGTACGTGCGGTCAACGTTTGGCTGCTGTTCCAGTCACGGGCAGTAAAATAAACTGTTCATTCCATAAAATAATTTCTTAACCTTAATTTTATATTGTTTATCCTCATACGTGTTATTGTGTTAATGAGGACAGCAACATGCAGCCAATGAAATTAAAAATTAACTAGGAATCATAATGCCTAATGTTAAACCGCGTAAATTATAAAACTAAATCCATTATGCCTTATGTTGTAGCATAGCGGGTCAATTGTCATCCTGGTCCAAGATGTAATTCAACTGAACCACAACCTCATAATATTGCATTTCGAAAATCATAGCTTCAGGCACATGCGCATTAATGCATATACTGTGATCAGATCTTGATATTTTCGAATTACTTATATGTGGCTGAAATACGGTGATTTGAAAGTGAAGAAAATTAAATATAATTCTTATTGTATGATACTACGCAATATTAGTTTTAATCCACAAAATTTCTATTTTAAATCAGAAATAATTGATTGTACCAATATATCGTCAAAATAAATCAATATCCTAACAGTAAAAGGGATAAATAAATCTATTTCAGAAAATTAAATATTACAGAATTTTTTGTATAGAACGCTTAAATTTTTATTATTTCATTGGAATACTTATTGCTGTTACTGTTATTTTAAAAAAGAAATCTCTTTTACTGTAACACTCTTCCAAGAACACGAAGTTGAGGTAACTGCTATATCGATATAAATCTGCGGCACCCAGGACCCAGTCAGAGAAGCTAGAATGAGAGTCATTGGAAGAAAGGAGGAGGGTGAAGAGAGTGCTTGGAATGTACAGGGTATATGTTTGTGATGGGGATATTGGTCAAACAATTAAGAATAGTGCTTGGAAAGGGAAAGAAGACCATAACAACAAACTGGCACTCGATTTCATGCATTAGGGATTGGAAAATTTTTTTGCTAAGGGTGGCAAGGATTGGAACAAATTACCAAGTGAAGTGATGGAATAATTTACCAAAAACGCTTAAGGACTTAATAATTAAAATTTGTAAATCAGAAAAGAAAATGGGTGAGGGATTTAACACTCCAATTATAAAAGAAAATAAATTAAAAAGGGGTAATTAGATGACTAGGGTAATTTCCACCGGAGCGTTAGCTCCATCACGATTAAATTAATAATAATAATAAATCGTGCAGTCCTCCGTATCAGCATTTAGAAATGGCACACAGAGGTATTACAGAGAGCGACCTACTAAGTAATGTAAAGGTAACATCTTATTTCTCTTAAACATTGCTGCACCTACTTAAATCACAAAAATAATACCCTTTCTTAACCTTTCTTTTTTTTTTACTTCACACACTAATTATCTCTACGAATTACTACAATTAAATGTCATCATCAAATCGTAGCATACTGATTTTTTCTCCCTGAACACTTATGCCACATAGAAATTTTTCATTTAATTTCTTTATTGCTTCTTCTACATTTTTTTTTGCTGTCGTCAGTCTTTAGACTGGTTTGATGCAATCCTCCATCCCTTCCTATCCTGTGCTAACCTCTTCATTTCTACATACCTGTTACAACCCACGTCCTCAATTATCTGCTTCATATATTCTAATCTCTGTCTACCTCTACAGTTCTTACCTTCAACTGTTCCCTCCACTAACAAATTAACCAATCCAGCATGTCTCAAAATATGACCTACCAGCCTGTCTCTTCTTTCCGTAAGCTTCTTCCATAAACTTCTTTTCTCACCCATCATTTCCAAAACTCTTTCATTTCTTACTTTGTCTGTCCACCTAATTTTCAGCATTCTTCTGTAGCACCACATTTCAAATGCTTCAAGTTTCTTTCTTTCCGGTATTCCTAAAGTCCATGTTTCGCTACCGTAAAGTGCTGTGCTCCACACATAGAGTTTTAAGAAGTTCTTTCTAATTCCTAGATCAATATTTGAAACTAAAAGGTTTCTCTTCTTCATGAAGGCTCTTTTTGCTAGCGCTATTCTGCTTTTAACATCATTCCTGCTTCGGCCATCGGTTGTAATTTTGCTTCCCAAGTAACAGAACTCACTCACTTCTCCTATTGCATCAGATCCTATTTTTATATTTAATCTGCTAGTATTGGTATCATTTCTGCTACATTTCATCACTTTTGTCTTACTTTGATTTATATTAAGTCCAAAGTCTTCCTTCAGTATTTTGTTCATGCCATTCAACAACCTTTCAATATCCTCAGCCCTCTCTGCTAATAAGACAATGTCGTCAGCAAATCGTAGCATACTGATTTTTTCTCCCTGAAAACTTATGCCACATGGAAATTTTTCTTTGACTTTCTTCATTGCTTCTTCTACATACAAGTTGAATATTAACGGGGATAGACTACAACCTTGTCTCACACCCTTTTTAACTGATGCATGTCTCTCGTTATTTTCTACTTTTATTACAGCCACTTGATTCTTATATAGTTTATAGAGTATTCTTCTATCTCGATACTTTAGGCCTGACTTCTTTAAAATTTTGAACATCTTGTCCCACCTAACATTATCAAAAGCTTTTTCTAAATCAACAAATGCCATAAAAGTATCTTTGTTTTTCTTGATCCGCCCTTCAAGTATTAATCTTAAAGACAGAATTGCTTCCCTTGTACCGCGATTTTTCCTAAACCCAAACTGATCTTCACCTACTGTATCTTCTACTACCCTTTCCATCCTTCTGTATATTATTCTGGTCAGTAATTTTGAAGCATGTGATGTTAGACTAATTGTTCGGTAATTCTCACATTTGTCGGCTTGTGCTTTCTTTGGAAGTGTGAAGATGATATTTTTATTAAAATCAGTAGGAATTTCTCCTGTTTCATAACTTTTTGATATCAGCTTGAATAATCTTTCGATTCCTTCCTCTCCTAGAGATTTAAGAAGTTCTGCAGGGATCTCATCAATTCCAACTGCCTTATTTGCTTTCAAGTCAGTCAGAGCTTTATTAAATTCTGTCCTCAAAACAGGATCTCCTAAGTCATCAATGTCGATATCGCCTTCCTTTTCCAATACACTATTGTTCAAGTCGTCCCCATCATACAGTTTCTCAATGTATTCCTTCCAACGATTAGCTCTTTCTTCTGAGGTTAAAAGAGGTTTCCCATCGGCAGCTTTAATGTTCATACCTCTTTTCTTCATTTCACCAAAATTCTGTTTGATCTTTCTATATGCAACATCTACTTTTCCTACGACCAGTTCCTTTTCTACTTCTTCACACTTTTCTTGTAGCCATTTTTCTTTTGCTATTTTGCATTTCCTATTTATTTGATTTCTAAATTGCCTGTACTGCTCTCTTCCTGCTTCATTCTGAGCATGTTTGTACCTTCTTCTCTGATCCATCAGCTGCAAAATTTCTTCTGTGATCCAAGGTTTTCGGGCAGCTTGTTCCCTAAAGCCTAAGGTTTCTTTGCCAGCTTTCATTATTTCGGTCTTTAATGCATTCCATTCGTCCTCAGTTGAGCTCCTTTCACAGTTAATTCTTAGACCTAAGTCTACCATTTCAGCAAATTTTTCTCTTGTGCTAGATTGTTTCAGTTTATTCACTTCTAGTCTGTTCTGCTTACACTACTTCCTTATTCGCTTGAATTTCAGCCTGCACTGCATTACTATCAAATTGTGGTCCGAGTCTATGTCTGCTCCTGGGTACGCTTTACAGTCTAGAACTTGATTCCTGAATCTCTGTTTGACCATGATATAATCTAGCTGATATCTGCCTGTATCCCCAGGACGTTTCCAGGTGTATATTCTTCTTGCATGGTTCTTAAACAGTGTGTTCGCCACTACTAGCTTATGTCTTTCACAAAATTCTAACAACCTGCTTCCTCGCTCATTTCTTTCTCCTAGACCAAAACTTCCTACAGTATTCCCCTCTTTTCCTTCTCCCACTATTGCATTCCAATCACCCATGATTATTAGATTTTCCTCCCCTTTCACATATTGGATTAATTCTTCAATTTCAGCGTATAGTTTTTCTATTTCTTCGTCATCTTCCTGTGACGTTGGCATATATACTTGTACTAATGTGGTTGGGACGGGCTTAGTTTCTAACCTCATCAAAATAATCCTGTCACTAAATTGTTCATAATAACTCACCCGTTTCCCTACTTTCTTGTTCATTACAAATCCTACACCAGTGACTCCATTGACAGCTTGTGTGCTAATTATCCTGTGTTCCCCAGACCAGAAATCCTGTGCGTCCTTCCATTTAATCTCACTAATCCCAACAACATCTAACTTAAGTTGTTCCATCTCCCTTTTTAAGTTTTCTAACCTACCTGCCCTATTCAGACTTCTAACATTCCACGCTCCGACTCGTAGAATGTTTCTATCCATTCTGATGACTCCTCCCTGAGCAGTCCCCACCCGGAGATCCGATTGGGGGACTATTTTACCTCCGGAATATTTTACCCAGGAAGAAGCCATCATGATATATGTAATTTGAGAGGATTACATGTCCTCGGGATACCCTTTGGGTCTTTAATGCAGTGGTTTCCCGTTGCCTTCTGCATCCCCATGCCGTTGATCATTTCTGATTCATCCGCCTTTAGGGGCCGTTTCCAACCCCAAGGGCAAGAGGGTGCCCTGAACCGCTCCCCGCTCTTCCGCCCTCCTTTCGGAGGCCGTTGGCAAGCAGTGGGTGACTCCTTATACCGGGAATCTTTCAGTCGCCAGAGCCTCGTCTGTGCAAACAGGGTGCACCACGTGAAGGAGAGGTTGACATTTGGTTGGAAAAGACTAGTATAGTCTCTTCCAAACCCTTACTCTTCTACATACAAGTTGAATATTATCGGGGATAGACTACAACCTTGTCTCACACCCTTTTTAAATGATGCATGTCTCTCGTGATTCTCAACTTTTATTATAGCCACTTGATTCTTATAAGGTTTGTAGAGTATTCTTCTATCTCGATAATTCAGACCAAAGAAGTTTGAATATTACACACTAGAAGGAGCAACGGCGCTAGTGTTCCTTCGCAAATTGAACAATGCGCTCGCCGCCATATTGAGGGCAACCGGTAGCTTTCAGTGTATACTTTTGTACAGTTGAGACGTATTGATATGATCGCGTGCTCGTATATTTTTGGTTTACAAGTGTTTTCTACAATGGTTTAGTCTTGCGCTGCATATAACTACACCAACTGTACTACAAGAGGCAGAAAATTGTCGTTTCAAAAGTAAGTAAGCATTTAGATAAGTTCAGAATCTTCTACTATCTTAGCGCCTGGATGTGATCTAACCTGCTGATCACATGTTTAATACTTTCTTTCGATACAGATTTCCGCTATGATATTTGAATAAATTGAGGGAGAGGTTAGCTAACACACGCCAGATCCTGAAAATCATGTTATCCTACTTTCGAAGAAAATGATTCATTTGTTTGTCAGGCAGAGATTTATCATGCTGCAAAAATGCACAATAAAAATCAGAAAGTGTTAATCAGACAGAAATTAAACAAAACTATGTTGTTTTATAATGAATAAAAGAAGTAGACAAGTTGATTTCTTGTATTTACTTCGATAATATTCTCATATGAATGATATGATTATTATTAATTTCGTAATTTTACGGTCCAGATATTGCATTAAAGGCGGTATAAAATTAATGTAGACATTGGCACCTCGCCAGCTAAACTTTAGGTAGTCTCTGGAGTATGCAAAAATAGGGGAAAAAATAGAATGGAAAGTGACTTTGATATACAAGGTTATAATTTAAAACCCTGGGGATGCACTTGAATTAAAGTAGTATGTAATATGAAAAATGCGCTTTAATATACCGTATTTTGTTAGCCTTAACAAAATTTGATTAGCAAGGAGTATCATGCTTAGATTTCCTGGACCCGTGTGCTGAGTTGCTAAGTCTTTAGAAGTGAAAGATTTTGGTATAACAATGAACAAAAAAGATAAAAATAGTAACAATAGAAAATCTAAACCTTTCCTTCTTCGGTTCCCTTCATACTGAAAGAACTACTTGGTCATATTCTTCATTTCAATATGATTAATGCCAGATTCTGTCTTTGAACTGATCAGAAAATTATTGCTCAACTTCAGAAGAAAACTTAGTTTGAACTCTGACTTCTTAAAATTGTGAACCGGTATTTCATCAGTTTTCCTTCATTACATTTATAAATACGTCACTATTATTGAAATGTTAACATCTTTCCGGATCAGTTAAATTAGCCTACTTGAAGAGGGAGAAAAAATTTAACATTGCTCAGAGTGAAGAAAATTAGTCCGAAAGTTAATTATAGTCAGCGGAAATTCTATAATTAACGTTATTCCATCTTCTTTGAGCAAGTGAAGACCCATTCTACAGTGTTTTGTTATATGACTGTACGAGGGTTTCAAAGTTCCCGCAATCTCTTGCCCCTAAAATGGCGGCGGCAGCCGGATTCGATATGCTAAGATTTCTGGTCGCCTTTCACATGCGATAGGAGGGGCCCGCTTCAGACCAGACTTCTTTAAAATTTTGATCATCTTATCCCACCTATCATTATCAAAAGCTTTTTCTAAATCAACAAATGCCATAAAAGTATCTTTGTTTTTCTTGATCCGCCCTTCAAGTATAAATCTTAAAGACAGAATTGCTTCCCTTGTACCGTGATTTTTCCTAAACCCAAACTGATCTTCACCTAATATCTCTTCAACTACCCTTTCCATCCTTCTGTATATTATTCTGGTCAGTAATTTTGAAGCATGTGATGTTAGACCAATGGTGCGATAATTCTCACATTTGTCGGCTTGTGCTTTCTTCGGAAGTGTGAAGATGATATTTTTATTAAAATCTGTTGGAATTTCTCCCGTTTCATTACTTTTTGATATCAGCTTGGATAATCTTTCGATTCCTTCTTCTCCTAAGGATTTAAGAGTTCTGCAGGGATCTCATCAATTCCAACTGCCTTATTTGCTTTCAAGTCATTCAGAGCTTTATTAAATTCTGTCCTCAAAACAGGATCCTAAGTCATCAATGTCGATTTCGCCTTCCTTTACCATTACACTATTCATCAAGTCGTCCCCATCACACAGTTTCTCAATGTATTCCTTCCATCGGTTAGCTCTATCGTATGAACTTAACAGAGGTTTTCCATCGGCAGCTTTAATGTTCACACCTCCTTTCTTCATTTCTCCAAAATTCTGTTTGATCTTTCTATATGCAACAACTACTTTACCTACGACCATTTCCTTTTCTAATTCTTCACGCTTTTCTTCTAGCCATTTTTCGTTTGCTTTTCTGCGTTTCCTATTTATTTCATTTCTAAATTGCCTGTATTGCTCTCTTCCTGCTTCATCCTGAGCATTTTTGTACCTTCTCCTCTGATCCATCAGCTCCAAAATTTCTTCTGTGATCCAAGGTTTTTGGGCAACCTGTTCCCCAAAGCCTAATGTTTCTTTACCTGCTTTCAGTATTTCGGTCTTTAATGCATTCCATTCCTCCTCAGTTGAGCTCCTATCAGAGTTTCTTCTTAGACCTAAGTCTACAATTTCTGCGAATTTTTCTCTCGTGCTAGATTGTTTCCGTTTATTCACTTCCAGTCTGTTCTCTTTATGCTGCTTCCTTATTCGCTTGAATTTCAGCTTGCACTTCATTACTATCAAATTATGGTCAGAGTCTATGTCAGCTCCTAGGTATGCTTTACAGTCAAGAACTTCATTCCTGAATCTCTGTTTGACCGAGATAAAATGTAACTGATATCTGCCTGTATCCCCAGGACTTTTCCACGTGTATATCCTTCATGCATGATTCTTAAACAGTGTGTTTGTCACAACTAGCTTATATCTTTCATAAAATTCTAACAACCTGCTTCCTCGCTCATTTCTTTCTCCTAGACCAAAACTTCCTAGAGTATTTCCCTCTTTTCCTTCTCCCACTATCGCATTCCAATCACCCATAATTATTAGATTTTCCTCCCCCTTCACATATTGAATTAATTCTTTAATTTCAGAATTATTTTATCTATTTCTTCGTCCTCTTTCTGTGACGTTGGCATATACACTTGTACTAATTTGTTGGGACGGGCTTAGTTTCTAATCTCATTAAAATAATCCTGTCGCTAAACTGTTCATAATAGCTCACTCGTTTCCCTACCCTCTTATTCATTACAAATCCTACACCAGTGACTCCATTGACAGCTTGTGTGCTAATTATCCTGTGTTCCCCAGACCAGAAATCCTGTGCGCCCTTCCATTTAATCTCGCTAATCCCAAAAACATCTAACTTAAGGTGTTCCATCTCACTTTTTAAATTTTCTAACCTACCTGCCTTATTCAGACTTTTAACATTCCACGCTCCGACTCGTAGAATGTTTCTATCCATTCTGATGACTCCTCCCTGAGCAGTCCCCACACGGAGATCCGATTGGGGGACTATTTTACCTCCGGAATATTTTATCCAGGAAGAAGCAATCATGATATATGTAATTTGAGAGGATTACATGCCCTCGGGATACCCTTTGGGTCTTTAATGCAGTGGTTTCCAGTTTTCTTCTGCATCCCCATTCCGTTCATCATTTCTGATTCATTCACATTTAGGGGGCGTTTTCAACCCCAAGGGCAAGAGGGTGCCCTGTTCTCCCCGCTCTTCCGCCCTCCTTTCGGAGGCCCTTGGCAAGCAGTGGGTGACTCCTCATACCGGGAATCTTTCAGTCGCCCGAGCCTTTTCTGTGCAAACTGGGTGCACCACGTGAAGGGGAGGTTGGCATTTGGTTGGAAAAGGCTAGTATAGTCTCCCCCAAACCCTTACACCCCATCAAGTAAATTTCACATCACAAACATTATATTACTCCATAGCCTGGCTAACATAATAACAACATAGAAAATTTACTCATATTAGCTGGTTCTCAAAGGTGTTACGCTTCAGCGTACAAAGTTTCCGGATGTTGACATAGCTACACAAAATGAGGTTTCAATATGACGACCTGAGAGCACAACTGAGATGTAGGAGCTTCGGGCAGAGGCCGTTAAGGTGCACTGTAAGTCTTACAAAGCAATGGCACTGTTGTTTGCTTTCCTGGTATCACTTACATGGCGAGAGATTTGAAATACGAAAACTAGACCGTGTGTCTCAAAGTTAAACCACAGTCACATAGTAACCGCCTCTTACGGTGGTATGTTTTCTTGCCGAAAGAAATATACATTAAGAAGCGACCAAGAAGTGTTAGGAAATCCAGGTAACGGAAACTTCATAGGACAAGTAGAATTAATCCAGTATTAAATGACCACATTAATCGTGTAGCTAAACCTGGAAGATTGGTTACTTACTTAAGTAAGAACATACAAAATGAAATTATTACCATAATTTCTGGTGAAACAGTATCTATCATGAAGGATACCATACTTAAAAATAAATATTATTCAACAATATTGGACTGTACACCAGATTTAAGTCACAAGGAACAATTAAGCGTGCTTTTAAGAGTGATAGATGTATTTTCCAAACTAATTGAAATTGAAGAATATTTTTATTTTTTGAAGCAAATGACACTACAAAAAGGGTCTAACAGAATTGCTCCTTCAGATACTCTACAACCTACGTATACCGCTTGCAGATTGTCGCGGTCAATCTTACTACAACGGAAGCAATATGAAGGGCAAGAAAAATAGTACTCAAGCTCGTATTGTTGAAGAAAATCCAAGGGTTCATTACATCCCTTGCTGTTTGAGCTTTGAACTTTGTTCTTAGTAATGCAGTTAAATCATCTGTAAGGGAGTGTGTATAAACCACGTAGCTCCCTTTTGGCCTTCTGTGAACCTCCCTTCCCCCCACGTACCCCTACGTGGCTTTTGCCTCTACCCCCCCCCCCTCCCCCCTCCCACGTAGCACGTAACACGTAGCTTTTTTCCCTTTTGATTCCAGAAGACATTTTATACTGTTTTCTCGTGTCAGACTATTGTAAATTACTAACGGAGATAATTAACTGAGGGAAATAAATATCCACATGTTGTTGTGTGTTCTGTTCCTCATTTTAACTGTGAAAAATGTTATGAAAGGAAAGCTACGTGGCCTGGCTCGGAACCCCCACGTAGCCCAGCGTAGCCTTCCAGCCAACCCCCCCCCCCCCCTTGGACCGAGCCACGTAGTTTGTGCACGATCCCTAATTGCGCTACGTTTTTTTGGAATAGTTCAAAGACTGTTTACATTATTTTATGCCTCTGTGATGAACTGGGAAGCACTGAAGAACCACGTGAACTTAACTCTGAAGCCACTGTGTGATAAAAGATGGGAGGCTAGGATTGAAAGTGTACGGGTTGTGAACAGGGGCGGCCCTAGGGCGGTGCGAGCGGTGCGATCGCACCGGGCGCCGTCATTTTGGGGGCGCCAAAAATGCAGAGGTAGATCGTCTGCGCAAAAAATAATTTCTACAGTAACCCATCTAGCATATTATTTTAACACACTTATCATAAACGCAAGAGCTTCGTATTTCGTCATAGAATCCAGTCAACTGGAATTGTGACTCGAGTAAGCTCGACTTATTCGAATCAAGAAAATCACAGCTCGTCCCATAATTAGCACTCTCCGGTGCCGCGCCTCCCGCACCTGTTTGGGCTAGTCTTGGAGTTCGTGGAGCGAGATTCAACCTACTTATCTATTTTTACCATTTCTAGACTTTAAGTGATTGCAATTAACGTTTGCATGATAAATATTTACAAAGCATAATGCTTTTACAGACAAGCCAGGACATATGCTACCAAGAACAACAAAAATAACAAAAACAAATTTTAAATTAAAAAAAAAAACTATCTGACGCACAATACTTAAAAAGAAAACAAGACCAAGGCGAAGCTGAGAAGACTTCAAAATTGCTTGCAAATTTTTTTAGACTTGAGAAGTCATCTGACTCGTCGTCACCAGAACTAGTTCAACACGAGACGGAAGAAAACTTATTTAACAAAAGTTCTTCAGACGAGGCTCATGATGATAAAGAGCAGCATGTACGAGAAGATTTAGCTATGGCTGGAATATCGTCTGCAGTTCAAAATATTACAGAATGAGGTATACCAAACATACCACCACCGTCACCTTTGAGATATTTCAAAATGGTCGCAACCACAGATGAAATACCCGTAATTATTCAAGCATCAAAAAAATCCCAGAAAAAACTTTATGGACGCCATTTTTCAAATATGCATTTTCAAAGAGTAATGCAAAATGGAGAAATATAAACGAAGATAGCTTGTTTACTCTAAATCTGCAGACAAAGTATATTTTTACTGAAGTTTATTCAACAGAAGGTCACATTCTTATTAGGGAAAAAAAGGATTTGATGACTGGAGCTACTGATCAGAGCGTCTCAAAACCCACGAAACTTCCTCAAATCACCAGCACATTGGATAGAAGCGTTGATTCGATTAAAGTTAATTTCTTGTTGAGAGGAAGCTTTGGATCTGAAACACTAAATACTTCTAATAATGGTAACTTCCTGCGTATATTGCAACTGTTTGGAAATTAGACACTGTAATGACGGAGCATCTCTGGCGTGTTGCTAATAAGGAGTCCAATGTCGGTTATTTTAGCAAATGTATTCAAAACGAATGAAGTGCGTGGTAAAATATTTTTCCATCACACTGAATTGAACTCCTGATGTCATTGCTTTTGTTGACACCAATGGAGACAAAGTCCAAGTGTGTTGTTGTTTCGTTGCTTACAAGGCAGCAGTGACTCTTAGGGACCTGGAAACCGAACTCACTGGCCTGTTAATCGATGATACATTGTACTAGTTATATTTGGATATGAACGATTCTTGAGTCCAAAGATATGACAATGGATCCAATATAATGGGAGGAAACAAAGGTGTCTAAAGCAGAATTCTGAACCTATATCTCCGAACATTTTTTAATTCATATAGCTGTCTTTAAATTTGGTAATAGCAAGTGCTACCAAAACATCAGTTAAATCCGTTCACTTGTCCAGATTTCTTTAAAGAATATTTGTTATATTCTTCAGATCAACAAAGCGATGGGAACACTTAGGACTATCGCCAAAAAAATTGCGAAACTATTTTGGAGAATAGAGTTTCTAGCCTAGCTGTAATTTGTTATCACTACTCTTCAGTCCTTCTGGAAACAATTTATTCGGATGCAGCAACAGAAGCCTAGTCCCTGAGTCAGATCATAGAATGATGACTTGTTATAAAACTTTTTTTCACTAAAAAATTTAAGCAACATTATGTTATGTAGGCTGAAAGTAGATTTATGAAAAGCTTCATAATTGCTAGAAAACAGTTTAGAATTTGAGAACGAGTAAAGGGGTTATTCGAATACTCTGATAACGGCTACACAAATTGCTTCTCAGATTTGGACATATCCTATTATTAAGCCAGTCAGATCTCGAAGAAAGTAGAGATGTTTTGAATACGAGGCCATAGATGAGATAGCAACAGATCCAGAAGCATATGATCGACACAATTGAAAATGAGTTGGTCGCTCAATTTACACAACTACCCAAATTTAATGATACAGTGTCGTTCTTACATATTATCAAAACAATTCCTGAAAAGTCCGAATTGGAATAATCCTGTATAGATTTAGAAACAAGTTTAACTGATAGAGAAAAATGTGACATATCTGATTTTTAATTGGTTGAGGAATTTTTAAACTGAAACTGTTGTTGATGAAGCTTGAATCAGCAGATGGTTGGCAGGATATATGTGTGGACAATACTTCGAATTTTGCCAAACACGCTTGTAACTGTCGCTAAAGAAGAACAAAGTTTCAGTAAATTAAAACCTATCAAAACTTATTTACGGTAAATTTAGACTCTAGATAGACTGTCAGATCTTGCAATTTTATCTATAGAAAATAATATTGCCCAAGGATAAAAGCGAGGAAAATGGCAATCTAGACCTTTTAGTTACGATATTATTTCATTATTTTTTTTTTAAAGATATGTAAAAACGAAAAAAATTTGATGTATACGTGATGTGAGCATTTTGTTGGCCCTAGTGGCTTAAATAAACCTTTTCAGACATATAGCATTCCTTTTTACTGCTGTTGTTTCCTATTCATGCCGCTGCTGTCCTATACTAATCTTTCTGAGGTTCGAGTTATTACTAATAAATAAATACTATCTTCTGCCCACGGCTTTGCTCGAGTTGAATTCATAACACATTCATAAACGTATTCGTATTTGAATCCCACAGGAACTACTTTTTCGATCGGGATAAAAGTAGATAGCTAATACATTATTCCAAATTTTACTTTAAGCCGTTCAGCCGTTTCGACGTGAAACGGTAAAAACATCCAAGCAAACAAACTGTTACAATTATAATGTTAGTAATATTAGTAGGATGTAAAACATTTATGTTATCTTCAATCTATCAGTAAGGACACTCTAATCACGAATAAACGATTGCTCATTTGGGGCGCCACAATGAGATCTTGCACCACCTAAAAAATTTGCTAGGGCCGCCTCTGGTTGTGAAATCTGAACTTACTAATGCAATACTTGCCTTAGCTGAGTTAAAGAACACATGCAAAACGATCCAAAGTGTTTCAGTGAACTATCTAGTCTTCTTAAAGAAATCACAAAATTTAAGTTTTCTTTGTGTACTTTGATATCGCTACTGTCCTTTGCCATGTCAACAGGGTCAGTAAAGCAGTTCAGCAAGAGGGTATGCAGTTAGACACTACAATAACCTTAATAAAATCAACACTCAGCATCTTTGAAGAACATAGGACCAACGGCATTGAAAAGGCTAAGAAAGAAGCCGAGGTCATGGTAGCAGCTTTAGGAAAGGTTGCCGAATTAACAGAATCCAGATTTGCAACTGTTTTGTTACGAAAGTAAGGGGGAAGAGAACCGCTGAAGAGTACCTTCTTCTATGTCGTTGTAGACGCCGGTATTATTTCTTTGAAGGAAAGATTTCAGCAGTTCAGTAACTGCTGCGACATGTTCGGTGTTATTTTAGACATCAAGAACTTGCAAACAAATAAAAACAGTTTCAACACAGGATGTAGAAAACTTGCACATGCTTTGAGAGACGCCAAACGCAGTCAGAAGGTCTAAATTCGGAGGCTCTGGAAAATTAATTGAAACTGTTGTACCTATGCTTCCACAAAAAACCTACACAAGTTTAGAAGTACTTCAGTACATCTTCGAAAACAACTTGCAAGAAATTTTACTTAATGTATCAATAGCGTTAAGAATTTTTTTTACATGACAACGTCTGATGCCTCTGCAGAATGTAGCTTCTCCAAGTTAAAGATAATTAAAAACTATCTCAGATCTTCAATGACAACGAGCGGCTAAAAGGTCTTGCCACAATAGCAGTGGAAAAACAAATTACGCGTTCCCTCCACGTGGAGAAGTTGGTGCAGGTCTTCCCTGCTCAGAAAGCAAGAGAAGTGATGATTTAGGTGAGTAATATTTAACAATTCAGTAAGATTTTATCAGGTTTGTTTAGCGTTAGACTTAATCAGCTTTTACACTATATGTCTATTTTTCCATGGTTACAGTAGTCCATGTAAACGTTATTACAGACTGGTTAGCCTAGCTTCGCTCGGAACCAACGCTGTTCCAACCCCTTTCTGTTCCTGAAAAAAATTAAAGTTATGACGAAACGCTCAGTTGTTACAGTCGTTGCAATATCTCTATTAATTTGTGGTTCCATCAATTTATATGAAATAATTGTAAGTAATTTTTACTCATTTGTATCTATCTATACTATTATTAATTTGTTAGCAATGTGTCTCATTATTTGAACGGGAACTGCACAAGATTTATCACAGCAATTTGGGAGGTGTTTTCAAATTATTATTATTATTTTTTTTTTTTTAGGTAACGGTCGCAATTAAAATCTGTGGACTTATATGTACTGAGGTATGGAGGGAATAGTTAAATACATTTCTTGACATAAAATTATGAGATACGGATAACGCTGTAATTGAAATGTCCACTCCTTGCACACAAAAAAAAGAACCTGAAAAAATGGAAAAAATATCACAAAACTTAATTCTGTTTAATATTTTGGCTTCGAATACTTAGTTTTTCAGTTTTCTTAAATGCAGTACGTAAACGGAATACCTGAATCAGACATAATAATGATTATTATTACCGGCGTTTAATTTAATGAAGAAATGATGCATTTGACCAAAGATGAATATCTCTGGATTGTATATATTTTTACTTGGTTATAATTTCCTGGTTTTATCAATTTTGATGAATATAATTATACAGAATCCGTTACTCAAACCACTAGATAATATTTTAATTCTTCAATAAGAGTAACAGAAGTTTTAAATATACGATAAGTAATTTTGTTCTTAATATCGACAGTAAAGGATTTTTAAGATACCAGGTCGCTGAAATTTGTTAATGAATAGTAATAGACAATTCGAAAGTAGATAATAATATTTTGTGATATATAGATAGCTTACTGAGCTTACTGATAGTCTAGAGATATCTGAAGTAAGAAATCAGTTATATGTATAATTCCTGGTGCTTTTAGTGACGGTTTTAAGCTGTTCCAGGCCGCATTTCAACTTAACCACAATCGCTAGAAAGAAAAAAAGGGAACTGCACCACTTTCGGTACCTGCGAAATACTTGTACTAACCTGTTGAAATTTACACCATTCGCTTCGTTATGATGTCCTCTTCACGTTTTGCGATCATGTAAACCGGAAAAGTCGCCAGGAATTTAATTAAAAATGCCGAAATATGACATGACGTACAGCTGTTACATGCCGCCAACGTTGAAAAAATTAGTGACAGTCTCTTAAAATGTTGATTTCATCCTTTGTTGTAATGTTTTCATGCCTTTTCAGCTCTACTTCTTTGTAAAAAAGACGCAAAAAATTGACAAACACGCAATATTTATCCGAGTTGTAATACGGTGATGACCGCCATCTTACGTAGCAACGAGCAACCAGAGATAATCGTTTGCTTCCATTGTAAACAAATAGGCCTTTGCG
This sequence comes from Vandiemenella viatica, assembly GCA_031002005.1. NCBI lineage: Eukaryota > Metazoa > Arthropoda > Insecta > Orthoptera > Morabidae > Vandiemenella > Vandiemenella viatica. Next base: position 73,911,191 of record JARYHS010008075.1, read on the forward strand.
CGTTGTATGCGGCATAGCCAAAATTTCGTAATTTTTTGTCACTTGGTCCAGGCCGTATTTCAACCTAACCACGATTTATATGATAAAACTAAACTGTTTAGGTTGAAATGATCCCTGTACCGATAATTTTTATGTTATTTTGCAGTGCTGATAGCATTTAGCAGTTGCTCAGCCCATCATATTTCGGCATTTTTAATTAAATTCCTGGCGACTTTTCCGGTTTACATGATCGCAAAACGTGAAGAGGACATCATAACGAAGTGAATGGTGTAAATTTCAACAGGTTAGTACAAGTATTTCGCAGGTACCGAAAGTGGTGCAGTTCCCGAAAAAAAGAATAAACTACGTTGCGATACAGTCGATGTATTATTACGCATGTTTTAGTCCTCTTGCAGTGCAAACTGAAGTTGTATTATAAAAATAATTGTTATAATTTAAACTACGCTTTGTTTGAATCTTGAAATAGACAATCTTGTCATTACCAAAAATTTATTTACCTATGCATTTCATGTGTTTAGGTGTATCTGCAACGTTTAATTTTGAAGTAGCATTATCAGTATAGATTGTGGTTAGGTCGAAATACAGTCTGGACCAGAATGTTCTTGCAACAACATAAGGCATGAAGAATTCAATTATTGTTAGTAACTAATAATCTGCTTTAATGAATTTCATGGCAGTGATGACGTGTACTCCCGGAAACAAAACAAACGTTGTGCATGTCCAGCCTATATTTCCATGTAGCTTTGGCAACATATTTTTTTGCTGGTCCAGGCTGCATTTCAACCTAACCACTTCAGTTTTGAGATTCTATGAAGTAAGGTGGTTCAATATTTGGGTAGATGCATAGAAGTTATTAAGCATGAAATTCATGTTACTACCCACGGCATAAGAATGTTCACATATCATATTACGAAAATTTGCCAGGGATTTCAGATTTCTTGAAGCAAATGCTATCGTTGGTGACAGCGACATTTTTTAGAAATGACCGTCGACTGTACTGCCAACACTGCCACAGATGGTAACGTTTGTAATACCTTATGTGAAAGGTACTTTTCTTTTGCCTTAATATGCACATTTTATACCCAGGAAAGTGTGTTACAAATTATTGTCAAAAAGGTTAACTGATTCTCGATATGTCCTTATTGGACAGTTAGCGATAATGTTTCACGTAGCTGTAATTTTTATATTTTTAATATATTATATTGTGTTAAAATATAAGTATTATATAAAAAATTTGAACTATAGTATTAAAACCTAATCTAAGGTAATAACTAAAGGAAAGGAAAATATTTAAATGAAATTTCTATTTTTTGCTTCTACGAATTAATATTTGGTATTAAACCAAAAAAGGGTAGAGTATTTCTATACACGCCAAGACCAGTGTGTGCGAAGCAGCGGGTAAATGCTAGTATCAAAACAAGTATATGTGAGCTGACTCTTAAGATTACGAATTAAAAGCATTTAAGGCTATATCAGTGTTCAGTCTGCCAGTAAAGGCCCCTGCCAGGCAGACCTCACACACAACGCGCCTGCACGCCGGGATACATATACGACTCCAAACAGGCGCAGAGGCATCAAAACAAACCAGGAAAATAAATAGAATCATCTAGAGGCTAAGTGGGACCTTTTCTTACAGAGGTCGCCGTACTACCACACAACGGAATTCCTGCGCCAGGCCGCCTATATAAGCGTAGCCGACAGCTCCACCGACAGTTCCGGCCTGACCGCGGAACCAGCGTCAACTACAGAAGACCACCGGAAGTTCGCGAGAAGTAGAAGCCGTCACTCTACCCCGGATCAGGACCAGGCTAAAATTCTCGACGGTCATCTGATAACTGTACCCACTTTTGTTTATGGTTTACCAGTTGTTTTGTATACAGAGTAATAAACCTCAAGGAACCGTTAAGTGTAGTTCACTTCAATCAGATTTTATGATTCCGGACGTACATTTTGAAGATTACTATGCAAGTGTCATACCAACACAGAAGTTCACGCTAATGAAGTTCTATTTCGTAATATAATGTGACGCAAAATGGGCTTTTCCAAACGTGAATACGAATTTTACGGGATCCTGTACAAGGTATTGAAGCCGGACATTCTCTTACGGTGTAAGAAAACTACTTATACATTTTTTTAGTGAGCTTACTCTTAAGATTACGAATTAAAAGCATTTAAGGCTATATCAGATTTTATGATTCCGGACGTACATTTTGAAGATTACTATGCAAGTGTCATACCAACACAGAAGTTCACACTAATGAAGTTCTATTTCGTAATATAATGTGACGCAAAATGGGCTTTTCCAAAAGTGAATAGGTACGAATTTTACGGGATCCTGTACAAGGTATTGAAGCCGGACATTCTCTTACGGTGTAAGAAAACTACTTATATATTTTTTTAATGCTTAAATTTCTGAATACTACTTCATTATATAAACAGTTAGTAGTAATATTTATTGCCGACATTTTAAAATCAATAAAAGAAAGAAAAATAAAATTTAAATGAGCTTAACCTAACGCTTTTATTAATGATGTAATGTAATTTATAACATAGTCATAATTTATTTTCTCAGCTAATCAACATCCAATGGAAACTCTCGATGGCTACGACAGACGTTTCCGAAGAGTGGAGTTCCACGAGAAGTCCTTCATCAGATTCAGTTTTGAGAAAGCCGTATCTGATATAATTACAATAGGTGTATATATTTAAAGGCGTGTATTGCTCTGAACCTGTTTCAGCAACTCATGTAATTCCGATCGAATAAATTCATTCATCTTTTGACGTTTGGTATAAGAAGTTATTGAATTAAAATGTGTATGTCTGCTCACGTGTCTCCAGTCCCAAAAACCTATATGTACTAACAAAGAAAGACAAGAAAAGAAATGTCGCTACAAAAATTGTATTATAAATATAATAGCAAAAAAATTGAATACAAAAACAATTTCATTTGACACAATATGCAGCAGGGCTTAGCCAGAAATGAAAGTGACAGTAGTTGGGAGATCCATATGAGATGCTTAGATAAAACACCAAATACTCAGCAAAGATGGTCCCGTTCAGCTAATACTCAATTAACTGCTGGCCCGTTTGTACACAGATTTAGAGAAACCTCAGTCCGTGTGTGTGTGTGTATAAAGTCACGAAAAGTGTCAAAAGTGTAGGCATAAGTACGTCTAGAAAAGAAGTAAGAGGGCCCGAAATCAAACTTGCAGGGGGCTCCAAAATTCCTTAAGCCGGCCCTGCATGCATTACAACTTCCAGTTTTTATAAAGCATCAGTAAGAAAACATCCTTCATATTAATAGAGTTATTTATATACAACGTTTTATCAATTGTGTAACATCTTGTTCCCTCACTAAGTTGTGGGCAAATCTCTGCTCCCTTGTGTTACTAACTCCATAGTCCATTCCCTTTCCAATTAACACCTGGTAGTGTTTAAATCCCCGCTTGTTATGACCCACTTTTGAGTTCTGAATATGAAATCATCAGCATTCCTATAATCTCATTTTGTTATTCATCCATCCACTTCAATAAGCAGCTGTTGCTCTTATCTCTACCCTAATAATCTCCCAACACTCTTCCACAAGCAATTCATGTTCATGAGCTGCAATAGTCGTCACTAACAAATGTAAATACTTTTCAACCAGCCCTTTGGTATGAATTGTAATCCTTTGAGAGAACCTCGCTGTTGAGAACTTCTTTCTTTAAATCAAGACTCAACATTTGTAACTATCTGTGGTTGATGTATCTCAAATAAGCTAACAAACTCTAAACTTTCATTATTATGCTTCTATAATTTACTCATAAAAGCCTCATTCCTGGTTTCCTAATCTTCTCAGACATCCTTCGTAACTCCAACCACTCTTTTTTATCCATGAATCAACTTTGAACCTGCACTATTGTTTACTAATATATTTACATCGCATTCACACTGCCAGAAAATGAAGTCAGAGAGTGGCTTCGTAAGATCTCAAGAGACTGACGCGCTCTCCATTGGGAGGACTGAGAACGTAGCATTTACATTTATATCCACCTTGTTCTGATACAAGACGAAAATAAATTTTTATTTGGCGTTGATTTCTTGTAATGCTAACTGATTGTAAATAGATATTAACCTGAAAAAAATTAAACGGTTTGCAGTATTTTTGGAGGATTTTGACGCAAAAATTTCATTTGAATTTAATTTTGTTGTTACTGGCAGTCTACGATACGTCTTTAATTTTAAAATGGTACAGCACGAACGCCATTAAATAAAGAATCGAACGATGGGTGAAGGTGTCCCTCCCTAATATTTTTTGTTATTTCTTCCTACTTTTCCTTTCAATTGCAGATCTTGAGTAGTAAAACTTTATCTCCAAATTGCAACAACTGGAGCAGTATATATATGAGATTTTGATGCCGTCAGCAGCGACGCATACTTGTCCATGTTAACACACTACACAGCAGTGTTTAATATAGGCTGGTCGTGGCGGTGGAACACTTCCTTCCTGGGGTCGGCAAATGGCAATAATTTAATACAATTACCAATTACTCGCTCTCCTCTTTTGCAAAGCCCCTACAGCATATGTTGGCTCAAATTCGCGGCTTCCTAAGGGGGCCCCGAACCCTTTTTTTTTTTAGCTCTACAATTTTCCCCCGGACGTCAAAAATCAAGAGCCTCTTCTTCACATTTGCTACGGGCCTCGCGCTGTCGTAATCCGGCCCTGATTAACCTGGTATCCTGCTCCTAGCTTGTCATGCAACTACTTGCTCGCACCTCTCCCGTGGTTGTTACCTAGCAGCTTGACTTTCCTTCGGTTATTCGTTTTCGGATCCGAAATATTTTTAACCCTAATTGTCTACTGATTGCAGATATTTGTTTCAACTGCATGAGATTCCTTCTTATCTGACTCAGGCAACATGCTGTATATGATTTTATTTATTTTAGTGGAACTATTCTTCCTCTGCAACAAACTCTTCCTTTCTCGCTCATTGCCTCTTGCCTTTTCGCAACTCCTTTATCATCACTATTTCATTATTCACGTGTTATACTATCACCCGAAGGGTACAATTTTTCTCTCCATTTGTGTGTTCTTTCTGTCCGACGCAAATAGCTGACAGACGGCTCAGTAACTCAGTCGGTAGAGTGCCTGACTGCACTCGGACGACCGGATTTCGATCCCCCATAAAGCGGAGGATTTTTTCTCGAAGTTTAATGTCCGGCATCGTTCCACAGGCCCACTCTTCCTGCTATCCAATCAGTATCGTGGAGGATACTCTGCGGGGAAGGAAGGAACAGCCGAAGCGTGCAGCAGAGCCAGTTGTTCCAAAGGTTGTGATGAGAGTATGAAACTCTACCTCCATGAATCCTGCGGGAAGTGGTAGGAGCCATAGAATCCTGCGATTTTTATATGTAGCTTATAAAACACCTGGAAGCCTCGTCTAAATTCCCACTTTATTCCCCGATGCAACTTCCCCAGTGAAACCATCTATTGCAGCTATCACAGAAAATTTCCTGACTCATTACCTCACAGCATCATCCACTCATTACCTCTATTTAAGTATTTACTTACTATACCGCAGATGAAGTCTGCAGCAAACTTGAAATTGTTGTGGGCAACTTTCAACGACTACAAAAAATAGTTAGGCCTCATTGAGACAATAGTTAATGTAATGCAATAAACAAAAGAAACGCCTCTGGTAAGAACTTCTTGTAAAACTGCTAATACGGACGGATTAACAAACTGAATTAAAGTTATTATAAGAACAAGGAAACGTTTATACATCTTTCAATAGTTAGGTGTTTTCTATAAAGTATTTAAAAGAAGAAAGGTGACCGTGTGCCCAAGAGGAGATAAGCTAATTTCCGCAAATAACTGCAAAACATTTAAATAAGGAAAAGGCACCTATCTAGCGTGGTGGTGTAACGGATAGCGTTCCGGCCTCGCATTCGGGAGGACGGTGGTTTCGGATCCCCGTCCGGGCATCCAGATTTGGGTTTTCCATGGTTTCCCAAATCACTCCAGGCAAATGCCGGGATGCTTCCTTCCAAAGGCCATGGCCGAATTCCTTCCCATTCCTTGCCCCCCCATCCTTTCCCGTCTCTAAAGACATCGCTGTTAGAGAGACGTTAAGCAGATTAAAAAAAACAAAGGCACTAGGTAGGAACGATGCACAACAAAAGTTGACACAAGAGGTTAGAATATGTGAATCAGATTATTGATGACGCAGGTTGTAATGAGTTTGTTGAGATGAAGAGATTAGCACAAGGGAGGACGCCGGTTCGAATCCCCGTCCTGGCATCCAGATCTGGGTTTTCCATGGTTTCCCAAATCACTCCAGGCAAATGAAGGGATGTTTCCTTCAAAAGGCCATGTCCGAATTCCTTCCCATTCCTTGACCCCCATCCTTTCCCGTCTCTAAAGACCTCGCTGTTAAGAGACGTTAAGTAGTTAAAAAAATTAACACAAGATAGGAAGAGATGGAAGATTGCATCAAATCAGTCGAGATACTGGTGAAAAAAAAAACCTTATTGCAACGCTGGCTATTGTTCTTACCAAACTACTGACAAACAATATAGTTTCTCTTTGACATTTCGCTTCGTCTCCACTGAGCATTGTGGGTGAACGGCAACACTTCGTCCTTGTTTTCGGGAGGAAGCAGTAACGAATCGCCGTCCCAGAATGGTTCTACCTTCAAACGGCCATTATTGAATTCGATCTCGTTGTTTGTACCAGTCCTTTCCCGTCTCTAATCACTTCGACGTCGACTAGGCGTAAGACCATAGAAAAATGTGCAAGAAACTCAAGTAATTGAAGTCCAAAATAGTCAGAAGGATTTCTCTGGGCTGGACATAACGCTCCGTTTTCAATTTTCCTTCACACCAACTTCTTACTGCCATTTTTTTTATATCTTAAATTCTTTGATTGCGATTTTCTCCATCCACCTACTGTTGCCCTTCACGAATATTAATTTTAAGTACTTTGAGCGTTTTCGCTCAACTATGAAGCAGTTAATGTCAACCTCTCCTTCACGTGATGCGCCCTATATGCACAGACGATGCTCTGGCGACTGAAAGATTCCCGGTATAAGAGTAGCCCACTGCTTGACAACGGCCTCCGAAAGGAGGGCGGAAGAGCAGGGAGTGGTTTAGGGCACCCTGTTGCTCTTAGGGTTGGAAACGGCCCCTAAAGGCAGATGAATCAGAAATGATCAACGGAATGGGGATGCAGAAGGCAACGGGAAACCACTGATTAAGTGTATCCCGAGGACATGTAATCCTCTCAAATTAAATATAGTATGATGGCATCTTCTTGGGTAAAATATTCCGGAGTTAAAATAGTCCTCCAATCGGATCTCCGGGTGGGGATTGCTCAGGAAGGAGTCATCAGAATGGATAGACACATTCTACGAGTCGGAGCGGGGAATGTTAGAAGTCTGAATAGGGCTGGTAGATTAGAAAACTTAAGAAGGGGGATGGAACGATTTATATTAGATATTGTTGGCATTAGTGAGATTAAATGATTGGACGCACAGGATTCCTGGTCGGGGAAGTACAGGATAATTAGCACAAAAGCTGTCAATGGAGTCACTGGTGTAGGATTTGTAATGAATGAGAGAGTAGGAAACGGCAGAGTTATTGTGAACAGTTTAGTAACAGGATTATTTTAATGAGGTTAGAAACTATACCCTCTCCAACTACGTCAAAACAAGTGTACTTTCCAACTTCATGTGAAGATGATGAAGAAATAGATAAAATATACGCTGAAATTGAAAAATTAATCCAATATGTGAAGCGGGAGGAAAATATAATAATCATGGGCGAATGGAATGCGATAGTGGGACAAGGAGAAAAGGGGAATATTGAAGGAAGTTTTGGTTTGGGAGAAAGAAATGAGCGAGGAAGCAGATTGTTAGAATTTTATGAAAGATATAAACTAGTACTGGCGAACACACTATTTAAGAATCATGAGCGAAGGATTTACATCTGTAAACTTCCAGGCGATACAGGCAGATATCAGCTAGATTATATTATGGTCAAAAAGAGATTCAGGAATCAGGTTCTAGAGTGTAAAACATACACAGGCACCGACATAGACCCTGACCATAATCTGATAGTTATGAAGTGCAGGCTGAAATTCAAGAGAATAAAAAAGCAACAATAGCAGAACAGATTGGAAGTGAATAAACTGATACAATCAAACATGAGAGAAAAGTTTGCAGAAATGGTAGACTTGGGTCTAAGTAGTTACTCTGAAAAAGGCTCAACTGAGGACGAATGGAATACATTAAAAACCGAAATAATGAAAGCTGGTAAAGAGACATTAGGCTTTAGGGAACAAGCCACCTAAAATCCTTGAATTACAGAAGAAATTTTGGTATTGATGAATCAGAGGAGAAGGCACAAAATTGCTCAGGATGAAGCAGGAAGAGAGCTATAAAAACAATTTAGAAATCAAATAAACAGGAAATACACAGAAGCAAAAGAAATATGGCTGCAATAAAATGTGAAGAGTTAGAAAAGGAAATGGTCATGGGTAAAGTAGATGTGGCATATAGGAAAATAAAACAGAACTTTGGAGAAATGAAGAAAAGAGGTATAAACGTTAAATTTGCTGATGGGAACCTCTTCTAATTTCAGAAGATAGAGCTGACCGATGGAAGGAATACATTATTATTATTTCGTATCAGAAACATACAGTTACACAATTACAATCATCAAATTATAATCGACCAGAACTTGGCCACTTCCAGTGCATTTTCTGAGGCCTCATACAGTTCAGCTGCCGAACAGGATGCTGGACACAGTTGACACTGGAGCATGTGCTGGACAGTCTGGTTCTCACCGCAGTCGCACTTGATATCACTGATCTCAGTATAGCCCCATCTTGCTAAATTCACTTTGGATCTGCCCACTCCTGATCTCAGCCTATTCAAAGATTTCCATGTCAACCATCCCTTGTCATAACCAGGTGGCAAAGATTCAGACACTCTTCCCCAGCCATGCGGAAGGGGAGCCTTAGCTTCCCATAGTTGTAACATGGCTTCTTCAGTTGTTGTTGTAAGTTCCTGAGATATTCTTAGGAAACTTTTCCTGGACTTAAGTCTTTGCCTGTGAGGGATATACCCATATAGTGGATGAGATTATTCATGGTTCACTTTCCTCCTTTCCTTGTTCACTGCTATTTCCCTTCGAACAGAAGGTGGTGCTATTCCTGCGAGACGGTGGAGCCATTCGACTGGAGTTGATTTTAAGCAGCCTGTTATGATTCTGCACGTATCATTAAGTGCAATGTCTACTTGTTTGGCATGGGTTGAACTGTGCCATACGGGACAGGCGTACTCTGCAGCCGAATAACATAGTGCTAAGGCAGAAGTTCTAATTGTTTCAGGTTGGCTGCCCCACTGCGATCCAGCCAGTTTTCTTATGAGATTGTTCCTACTGGAAACTTTCAGCTTGGAGTTCATGCAATGTTTCCTGAATGTAAGTGATCTGTCAAGGGTCACTCCTAGATATTTTGGAGTATCACAGTGTTCTAGTTCGACCCCCGACCATGTTACCTTTAACCTACGATTTGCTTCTTTATTCCTTAGATGAAAAGCACATACTTGTGTCTTCGTAGGATTTGGTTTAAGCTGGTTCGTGCTATAATACCTTGACAAATCTTCGAAGGAATACATAGAGAAACTGTATGGTGAAGATGATTTGAACAACAGTGCATTAGGAAAAGAAGTTGATGTCGACATTGATGATTTACGTTATCCTGTTTTGAGGACAGAATTTGATAGAGCTTTGAATGATTTTAAATCAAGTAAAACAGTTGGAATTGATGAGATACCTGCAGAACTTCTGAAATCCCAAGGAGAAGAAGGATCACAAATATTATTCAATCTTGTATCAAATAGTTATGAAACAGGAGATATTCCCACTGATTTTAATAAAAGTGACATCTCACACTTCCAAAGAAAGCTCAAGCTGACAGATGTGAGAATTATCGCACTATAAGTCTAACATCGCATGCCTCAAAATTACTGACTAGAATAATATACAGAAGAATGGAAAGTGAAGTAGACGGAATAGTAGTTGAAGGTCAGTTTGGGTTTAGAAAAGACAAGAGAAGCAATTCTGGCGTTAAGGTTAATAAAGGACGGATCGAGAAAAGTAAAGATAGTTTTATGGCGTTTGTTGATTTAGAAAAAACTTTTGATAATGTTGGACAAGATGTTCAAAATTTTAAAGACGTCTGGTCTAAAACACAGAGATAGAAAGTTACTTAATAATCTTTTTAAGAACCAAGTAGCTGTTAAGTTCCACTATTTGCACTGCAGGATAACCTTAGCAGTCTGTGGGCGTTAGCATAGGCACTTAATTACAATGACAAGGCGGACCTCAACGCACGTATATCGTCTAGTACGCTGGAGCTAAGGGCTTTGATTCCCAATGCAATGTTAGTGGCAAGACAGCTACTTTATTCTTCTGAATAGATACAGCATTTACTAGCTGCCAGAGGCAAAGATCCGAACACTCATAATATCAAGTTTGTCCAAGACTTACATTAGAGTTGGCGATCCTAGCGAGGGCGAGGCTTCGTCGACGATTCGTCAGTGGCGGCTAGTTACACATCATTACGGCGTAGCTCGAACTGATCGAACTGAACCCCGAGGCCTACTTCACCTCCGCTCATATACTTCCAAATTCATAAACTTGTCCTCCTTACGCGGCCATCGTCCTGGCCTACGCAATCCCCTACGTAATGCCGCTATCGTCATTCTCGTATCTTCCATATGCTCCTCAAGGGAGCACGTCGGCTTACCTTAGGCAATGAGGCCACAGCTTTGCTGACACACCAAGTCAGCACTCTCACTGTTTGCGTTTTGCTTGCACAACATGGCTCGGCTGTGCGCCGATTACAGCTCGCTATTCCACACATATTCTGCTCCTTCTAATTATTAAATTTATTATTAAAACTGGCTGTAACATCATTCCCCCCTGTTTTTGAAGCCTTTGCCCTCAAGGCTGCACAAATTCCTCCATTCTGAGGTTTACTATTTCCTAACATTAGTTAGAACATGAGTGTACGGATTTTCCCCACTGGCTTACAAACTTTACAGATATTACATTTGTTACAGTCCTTGTTCGATTCCACCTTCATCAATACTTGAATTAGTTCAATTAATTATAATCATTTTAAAAGAAACATATACATTTTTTCTGAAATATCCAAATATCATTAACACTTTGTTGTATCAACCTCTGAATTGTTTTCTCTACTACTAGAAGGCATAGATATTATAATCTGTTCGGCTGTGGGCAGTGGATGCTTCACATTTAACTTAATCAATTTTTTATTACATGTATATTGCTTATAAAGTGCAAATATTAACAGAACAACGATGATTACTACTACTATTGCGCTTAAGCTTACTGTGGTGACTAATGTCTTATGTCTAGAATGCAGCTGTACCTGTGTTTCCACGGCTGCTATTAATTGATTGTACTTGACAGAATCTCTTGCTTGTTTTAAATGCTTACCAAGTTCTGAATTTACCATTTCTGGGTTCGTGCTATTTAATTCTATGAGTTTTTTACTGTGGAAAATTTGTTTGCTAAACGTGGGAATTACATAATCTGGATATGATAGATTAGCGTGAACAATGGTTCTATGTAATATAGGTATGAAGAAATTTAGTCCTACAAATTGACAATGAGTTGACTGCTGAATCATTCCTGATGGTACAATAGTTATTCGGTCAATTGTCTGGTTCAATGTGTCACTCCAACAAGTAGCAATAATCTGGTGCGGCTCCTTTACAGAAAAAATCCAATTTTGATTAATGTTTATCAAATATGGTCTGTCTAGATAAAAAACGTCTCTCTCGCACAGATTCGAAAAATTGCTCGAGAAGAACATTGCAGTTTCACAGGTGACTTAAGTTTCGACTATGCAATGTGAAGGCTGGACAAACCGTAATTCCAGATCGTCTGCACCTAGCTAAGTCCTGCCTATTTAACAAAACGTATGCATCCTGCGCTTGCGTTAAAAGTAAGACCTCATGTGTCCTCCACTGCACATGGTAGCCCGTTTCCTTCCACAGGATTGGAAACGTGTGCAGCGAATACTGGGACAAAAACGAGGTCGGTGGATCCTACCGGTATGTCCACCACGATATGTAGATTATCCCCTATCAGAGCCATATTTACCTTAGCTACTTGGTAGTAGTGATACACATTGTCCAGAGTACATGGAAAGATCATATAACATTCGGCTTCTAAGTGCCTCTGTATTGTCTGCAAATATCGTAACAATGTTTTCGGTTTAACAAGACATCGCTAAGCCTCCCTTCCGTGTCCTGTATGAGAGCGAGTCGAAGTTTAGATAATTCCAAACGAGAGTTTGTAATGGTGAAACGAGCTGCTGCAATAACTGATTCCCGTATAATTGTTGCACGAACAATTTTTTCTAATTCCTTTAAATTTTGCGACCAAAGTGTTCTGCATCTGAGACACCTTCGCCGTAAAGGTACTTGCCAATATTTCTATGGCTACGGTGGTTATTAGTAACTGCCTCTTGGAGATTTTCGGATGAGCATAATTTGTTTGGAAGTATTAATTTCTATTTCATCCGAAACCTGCTCTAGGTCCGTTAAACCGCGCATTTCAATATTCTATAGTCCTCTTCTGTCAAAGTCCCGAACAACGAGCGTAATAGGGTGCCACCCGCCCCTATCCACGCTCTCTTTGGCCTTTTATTATCCCTAGGCAAGAGCTCTACCAAATTCTGATATTCATTCAGCAAAGCAGTGTACAAAATTCTTAGATTACCTATTAAGGTATGGGTAATGTCATTATTTGAAAGGAGGTTTCCAGAAGATCAAATATAGTGTTCAGCTGTAGACTATGTACTCTCAAATCCTCAAAATTTATCTGCGTTACTATTGACCATGAAAACGGTGAATTAACTACGTTCTCCTGTTTCACGAAAATTATACCATTGTCAAGTGGTGTGATATTATAGCTATATACACGAAACCTACCCACTAGAAGAATAAATGCCACTAGAAAATGATTCAAATACAACATTATGCTATCCCTTGCAATATTTACACTACTAACACTAATTATGTCCTTAATGCTACGACTGTTTTTTTTTTTCTGAAATGACAGCACACTGGCTTATTCTCTAATAGTTTTGCCAATCGTATCATACACCAAAAGAAAACACACAAAACAAACCAAAAATAAACAAAACACAAAAATTAAAATTGTCCGGTACTTAAGTGCACAGCACAGCGATGCCTGGGCTCGCTGTCGTAAATCAGGTCGGTGCTGCTTGCGTCAACACCTCTGCGCCGCCCGGTCAGCAACCCGTGACGCAACGCTGCCTGTAGGACAACATAAACAGCAGTACACAACTGTCGTGTTAGGTGTGGTCAGTAAACAGCTACACCTGTGCGCTGACTTGGCATGACATTGCAGTGCAAACTGCTTGAGCAAGGATCAACATAACTTGATACAATTTCATTCTGACAACACACAACATTCTGCATCAACCATCGCTTATGTAGAATTAAACTCACTACTATGGAAGTTATTGACTTGCAATTTCACAGTTACACAATTTCCTCGGCACTGCTATTTATGCTACGAACTAACCTATGGTTTACGCTTATTTACCCCTTTATTTCTAAGATCATATGAATGACCAGGATTTACCCCATCCGAGGTTTCTCGTCTCGTCTTTCGTTGTTTTGCTTCTGGCTTATTAGGTGATGTATCATTTCTTACCGTGCTGTTTGGTCGACTCCGCAATTGGTACGGCACCTCCTGTCTGTGCTGCGTATGCTGCTTTACACTGAATCGATTACCTGGTGGTCCTGCGTTCATGTCTCCCGTTGTGTCCTTCGTCGAGTCTGAGACCTAGGAGGGATTCCTCTCCAAATGTATGGCTTTACTCGATTCTTGTGAACAGTCAAGTCTCTATCGGGAAGTCGAATTCGCACATTTACACCATAATTATTTATTATTTCGTATGGCCCATCCCAAGATATGTGAAATTTCGAAGATGTTCCGCGCTTCCTATAAGGCTTGTTTAAAAGTACGAAAGAACCTACCGCCAAATCTTGCGGCTTTGCATTTTTGTCGTACTGTCTCGCCTGCCGCGCAAAAGTTTTTGCGTTCATCTTTCGCACACTGCTCCAGATCCGCCGTAATTTATGGGCTAAGCTTCTCACTTCCGGATTGACTATTTCTTTCGACAAGGGGAATACTGCAAAAGGTGAATTCATCTCCTTGCCGTAAAGTATTTCGTAAGGCGTTTTATTGGTAGAAGAATGGACTCGACAGTTATATGCACTGACGATATAGGGTAAGATTGTGGTCCAATTTTTCTGAGACTTATGCATATAGCAGCTCAGAGCTTTAATTATAGTACGATGCGAGCGTTCCGCGAGGCCATTCGACTCTGGATGTCTACTACTGGTATTTAGCTTCTCTATTCCTAATAATTTACATACTTGGGTAAACAATTCAGATAGGAAAGGTTGGCCCTTATCGTCACCAAAATTTCTGGTACCCATGAATTAATACCCATTTCGTAACGAATGCCTTTGCGATACTCTCCGTCTTTTGATTGACCATTGGGACCATAACAAGGTATCGGGAAAACGCGTCAATGATTGTTAATATAAAGGCATGACCATCCTCGGATCTAGGAAACGGGCCTACTACATCGAGGTGAATTCTTTCGAAAGGCTTACAGGTTTCAGGAAGAGGTTGTAACCTCTCCTTGTTCCTTGTTTCTCCTGCGCGCTTACAACACGTAAGACAACTCTTTACATAATCCCTCGTGTCCTGTCTCCTAGAAGGCCACCAATACGCCTTCGCAATTAAAAGGTTGGTATTCTTATAGCCTGAATGGCATCCATAAAAGGAGTCGTGATGTAATTTCAGACTGTTTCACGCAGTGATCGCGGAACCACAATACGTTCCCCTTGCTTGGTCAGCCTGAGCAATACATCGCCGCGCTGCACAAACAAAGGTCGCGTTCGCCAACGCAAGCATTCTTCGTCCTTTGATTGTTCCAGAGGCAGTTGCGCTAACGTGGGCGTTTCTTCTTTTTCGATTGCCCTAACTTTCCGGCTCAAACCGTCCGCATGGGATATTTCCGACCACGTTTCACTATAATATTAAAGTCATATTCTGATAATAGCAATGCCCAACGAGTTACTGCTGGGATCCTTTAGGTTCTTCATCCACTTTAACGCTGCGTGGTCAGTCCACAGGTCAAATTGTCTACCCCAAAGGTATGGCCTGAAATGTTTTATTCCCCATACCACGCTCAGAAGTTCCCTTTCCGAAGCCGAGTATTTACACTGGGCTGGACTTAATTGCCTGGAAGCGTAAGCTATTGGTCTTTCTGTGTTGTCAATTACTTGTGCCAAGACACAACCCGCTGCAATTTCAGAGCAATCACAGATGAGGGTGAAACGGGCTGAAAAATCTGGGAAATGCAATAATGGTCTAGTTGTGAGGATATTTTTTAAAGTTGCATGGCCTCCTCACACTCTTTGGTCCATTCGAATTTGGCACCCTTCAATAACAATTTTGTCAAGGGTCTGGCAATCTCTGCGTAGCCCTTGATAAATTTTCGGTAGTAATTTGATAGACCTAGGAAAGATTGTAATTCCTTTATTTTGGTAGGTGTTGGAAATTCCCTGACTGCGGATACCAGTCTTGGATGCGGTCTCACCCCTTCCTTAGAAATGACATGACCCAAGTATTCTATTTCGTCTGTTGCGAAGCGACACTTTTCAAATGATAGCGTTAAGTTTGCTTTGTGAAAACGCTGGAACACTCCCTTAAATGGTAAAGGATGCTCGTCAAAATTTCTGCTGGTGAATTAAGACATCATCCACACATACACAGCACTTTTTGGGGGGGTTAAACCTCGTAAAAGTGAATCTAGATACCTCCTGGAATGTGGGCTGAAGCGTTCCTTATGCCAAAAGGCAACTTTCTGTATTCCCATAAACCGTTAGGGTACGCAAAAAGCGGTTTTGGGGATGTCTAGTCTTCGCCCATGTCTATCTGGTGAAAGCCTGACTTTAAATCAAGAGTACTAAAGTATTTACAGTTAGAGAGGTAATCAATGGTTTCCGCGGGGTTGGGGAGGGGGTAATTGTCTGGCTGCGTTACACTATTCAATTTTCGGTAGTCCACACAAAACCGGTAATTTTGTTCGCCATTAACACCTTTCTTCTTTACTAATATCGCTGGACTTCCCCAGGGGGATGATGAGGGTTGGATTACTCCATCCTTTAATTGTTGGTCTATGAATTTATCCAGAATTTCTCTTTGATGATATGGGGTTCGATAGGGACGGCTTTTGACTGGCATAGCATCACCAGTTATTATCCTGTGTTCTACAGGATGTGAGCTGGATGCAGCCTTTTTGGGTACAAACAAATCTTTATATTCGCACAATAATGACTCTAAACGCTCTCTCTGATCTACTGGTAAATGATTTACCTTAGTGCTGAAATCTAGTACTGGTTCTGCCACACTGACTCTTACTTGCTTTGTTAATTCGCTATTACTCCCCTCATTTGAATGAGGTACCTCGAGACACTCAAATTCGTCACTTAGCATGGATACTTCAGCTATCTCACAATTCTTTGGAATATCAATTGGGCTTTCCCCAAAATTATCTATACTAACTGGAACATACTTCCTCCCATTAACTTCGGTTATGCATGCAATTGCCCTTTTGACATAGACTCTCCTATGATCCAAAAATTCGTTTACTTTAAGAGGTTCGATCATAACTACCGAACAGGCTGCAGCCCCCATCTCCTGAGATAATGGAAGTTGCAGCAACTTACCTGA
The DNA here is from genome assembly GCA_031002005.1 of Vandiemenella viatica. NCBI lineage: Eukaryota > Metazoa > Arthropoda > Insecta > Orthoptera > Morabidae > Vandiemenella > Vandiemenella viatica. The sequence continues at coordinate 73,928,054 of JARYHS010008075.1, forward strand.
GGATTCTGGAATTGAGACAGCAGAATTGGACCTTATTACTGTATATGCCCGTGTTGCAGGAGGAGTAACGTTAGGCTCCTCCATTGGACATTTATATGAGCCCTTGAGTTCTAACAGCAAGCTTCCGCCCTGGCGAGGTTCCTTAACTAGATAGAACTATTTTTAAATCCAAAATTGCTTCATAGTCCCTTAGGAATTCTAATCCCAGGATCCCAGTGAATTGTGCACCCAAATATGGTACCACGTAAACCTTTACTTCAAATTCACATCCACCTATGATTAACATTACTTTTTTCATACCCAGTAATTTAATTTCTTCAGCATTATTTAGCCCTTAATTTTCACAATCGGGGGGGGGGGGTTAACCCTTCTCTCCCGCAAATGCCAACCCATAATAAATTCACGTCCGCCCCAGAATCTAAAATTACGTTACAATTTTTTCCCTGACAATAGGCTTCTATAGATAAATTGTTATCACTTCCCCTTGGAATGACCTGTTTCGTTACTGCAGGTACGTTTCTCCACGGCAGTCGATCTGGGGACATTGCTGCCTGGTATTAGTTTTTCCGGCTGGTCCTCGTGATACTTTGATATCTGCACTTTCCTTACCTGTTTGCTGGTCCTTTGTGCCCCGTTTTTCATACCACTTTTTACTATAATTACTACCACCTCTTGAAAAGTTGTCACCGCCAGACTGGACTCCCGTATTTCCACCACAATGACTACACTGGCTTCTGCACTTACCTTTTTGATTTGAGAATACAACAGAGCGCTGGTTACTCCACCTGGAACTTTTCCTCTCTGGATTTTGGTAACATTCTGCTTTGCGATGTCCAAACTCCCACATAAAAAACAGCTAATGGTTTTCCGCGCATAAAGACATTCTGAACCTGTCTGGACCTGTTCCTCTGAGCCAATTTTGCCTTTAACTTGTTCAATTAACCGTCCCAATTTCCAAAGCCTCTGAAAACGTTTTAGGACGAACGCAATGATATCTCTTGGTTCAGATCTGGGCTTATTCCTGCCAACAAAGTTTCTAATAATCGCATATCACTCTCGAATAGGACTGCCTCATCGTGTTTTTCATCTCCAGTTAATTCAAAAGTTTGCGCATTTATTACGCGTAATCTGTCAGCAAAATCGTCTAGTGATTCATTAGGCCTTCTCTTGGTGCTACGCAAATTTTCGCGATAATAAGTGGCGCTTACCCTCGGTTCAAAACGTTTGACAAGTTCTGAAACCAATCCTTCGTATGTCACTGACATTTTACAATTCAAATCGTATCTCATGTGCTGATAAGCCATGCCAAAAAGCCTGCTCTTCAATATTTTGAGTTTAATTTCTGTTGACAAGTCGAACATTGAAAAAACATTATTTAGACAGCTTACAAAATCATTTATATTCTCCTCGGGTTTACCGGAAAAGGTAGTGCCCAAGGGCGTAGCCAGGTACGGGCAGGGGGGGGGGCAGCTGCCCCCCCCTAGCTGGACGCGGGTTTGGCGCTCGATCAGAGTTGTGCCGAACCGAAGAGTAAACCATGTTAAGTAACTTTCAAAAATTAATTCGTTCGATTTAAACCTGCTTTCTACTGCTATTTGCGGGAAAACAGACGTTAGCGAGGGCGGGGCAGCACAACGGGCGACGTACGGCGCTGCTGACGACTCTTAGATCGGTTACACACAGGGCGGGTTTCGGCCGCGGCGGAAAGTTTTTCCGTCGCCGTCGTTCCAGTAGTGGCGCGAGGGATCAAATGGGAGCTTACACACTGGGCTTACACCCACGGCAGAGCTGCCGTCGACGGCAGGTATGGAGCCGTGCGCTGTCACTACAATTCGACCGGTAATTTCACCGCCCCAATCCATACAGTGGCCCATGTGGTCGAATAGGCGCTTGCATACTCTGCGATTTTTTAAACCGCTTGTGCGCTCTCAGTCTGTTAAAGTTAACATTTTTTGAATTTAAAAATCTTAATGTAAGTTAAGTGATGATGGATACTGATCTTCTCATTTTGTTAGCAGTTTTAAAGAGACAAAACTATAGATACTTTTAAAGATCGGAACGCTACCAGGAACGCTTGGAAAGAAGTGTGCCTTGAAATTAGGAATGATTTTAACGAAATGAAAAATGAGGAAAAATGCCTTTGGATAGTAAACTTTTGATCACGAATTTACATAAATTTTTAGAGCTTCAACTGGAAGTTGAAAAATGTTGAATCACAATTTTATAGAAAGATTTTGATGTTTAATCCTATTGTATAAAACGCTAACGTGGCGTCTGCGTGCGTCGTCTATAGCTACTACACGTATTGGCTACTGAACGGTCACGTGACAGCCGTCACTCGCCAATCAACAGCCATCATATTACATTCCTTCCTTCATGTTGTATTTTGTTTATTTACTACAGCTAGATGCAGAAACTCATATAAGGAGAAGAAGATTCAATATTTAAGCTATTTTGCTTGTATCAGTTAGACGCAGAAATTCATGTAAGGAGAAGGGGATTCAATATTTACGCTATTTTATCTGTATCAGTGATAAGGACTAGGTTAAACCATAACCTAAGAAGTTTTTAGGCAGACGGTAAGAATCAACGAAGTTTATTAAAAACTAGGAGAAACGTACGTAATGCGAAATGTATTAGTCAAATAAATAACAGTTATCCGGTTTCGAAATTATAGTCCCCGTCATATGAAGTGAAATGCATTTATTTATTTTAAAATATTAACCAATCTAACCAGAGTAACGTATTCATATAACGAAAGATATAATTAAAAATGATTCTTTTCCTTACAAGCTTTTCCTGAATAAATTCCTACTACCATTATAGATGATACCCTTAGTATTTGATACATGTGTTAGCTATTAAATGAGATTTAAGATAACCTTTTTATTAGTTTTAAATCATCAACTGTATAAGCCATGTGACACTCGCAATTCAACAACGATATTATTGCCGCAAAATAGCAGTGAGCAGAGATATTAGAAATACGGAGAGCAATGGAAAAAAATTAATACGAGGCAATTATATGTCACAAAGTTACAAGTTCGTTTAAATTTACATATTCCTTTTTATTTATCTACGACAGCCAAATGCAAAAATTAAAGTTAATGTAAGGAGAAGGGTATTTATTCTATGTTTACATTATATTACCTGTATCAGTTAGATGATGAGAAACAATTAAATTAATTCAAAACTTAGAGAAATGTACGAATCGCGAAATGTATCCACCCAGATAAATGACCGTTAACCATTTTTGATATTATAGTAAAATTAAAGTAAAATGAATGTATTTAAATAAGTCATAGTAAAATACCCCGATAATCTAACCACAGTATGAACTCTTATCACGAAAATATAATTAAAAATGGTTGATATTCGCTTTTCCATACAAGTTTTTCCAGAATAAATTCACCATAGGTGCTGCCTGTCGTTATTCATATGAGGGTAATAAAGCCTATGATTTTCGAATGTAACGTTGTGGAGGTTGTGGCTAAGTAGACCAGAATGGTAACTGACACATTTGTTGCAGCATAATTCGCTCTGAAATCAGTTTTACAAACCATTTAAACTGCTTTCATAAGCGCCATGTTACTGTACGTATTAATTAATGCGGGTGAAAGTAGTTCCATACCTATCGTGCTGAATTGAACCTGGACCAGGAATAAAACTGATATTACATGGACAGCAAAAGTTTTCGGGAATCCTAATTTGTTTTTAATTGTATTTAATTTTATTCGTTCTATACTTCCGTCGTCATTAATTCAGTAGAAGTTACTGCAGCATTGCTATGTGAACAGCAAATCAAATATTTAGAACATTACAAAATCAAAGAAATTAGCATTATGTAATGACAATTCCGTATAATTAACCAACTGCAAAAAAAGGAACTGCCAGAATATGGGGTTCAAACCGTCATTTTTTGACGGGCTCGAAGCTAGTACTATATAACTGTGTCCTTATATCTTAGACATTTGCCAAGGAAAACTTTTCAACATTAAAAATTCTGTGGATCGGACATTTTTTCCTCTTTTTTTTCTTCTTCTTTTTCTTCTAACACGGCAGTGACGAATACAGTGAGACAAGGTTGTTCAGTAACTTCGGCATCATCTTCGCCATTTACTTTCGATTTTTCTTTGTAAAGTAATAGTTATTAAAACACTTAACAGATTACAATCTAATCACTAAAGTTTAACTAGTCGATTGTGCTTGAAAGTATAAAAGAAATATAAACTCAACACTGATAGTTGATTACACAATGAAGTATATGTATTTAGTTACAAATAAATGTAAGACTTAGCCATTATATGGCATAGTGTATTTTTCAAATTTTTCTTGTACATCTATACATATTTACCTTAAGAAGTTTTCACCGTAATTAACATAAAATTAAATATAGTGGATTTGGAATTATATGAAAATTAAATGTTTATTTATAGTAGGCCCATGAGAAATCTACTTACTTCAAGGAGATTGTCAGCATTTCCACACGTTAAATACAATTCATCAACTGGGTATTCCTCCTTTGAATGCCGCACTTAAGTTTCGCAAGCAACTATTGAAATAAACATCCCAAAATAATTGAAAAACTTGGTGTCGTCGTTCATCAAATATTCTGTTTTCCTTTGGCTTTTTTCTTTTCCTATTCTATGGCTATGGAACCTTCAAAATAACAATTTTAAAACTTAACTACGAAGTAATAAACACCAAATTAATTAATTAACAAAATGAAACTCAGTTCATCAAAAGAAAGGTACTGACATCCGACCACGTCATCTTTTACCAGCTCTTCACAGCAAGGAAAATTTTACCGCTGTATTAGCAGCAACAGTTCTACCGCCGAATATGTAAACACCTCAAATTCTGTAGGCGGCGACGGTTAAGTTTTCCACTACGGTGAAAACCGACACAGTGTGAACCGGCCTTAAGGAATTGTGCATAAACTACGTGCCTCGGTCTAGAGGGGGAGAGGTTGGCTGGAAAGCTACGCTGCGCTACTTAAAAGAAGGGGATTTCCGAGCCATGCCACATAGCTTTTCTTTCATATTAAGATAGAGAACATACAGAAGCATATGAATAATTATTTCCGTCATTTTATTATCCCCGCTTGTAAATTATGATAGCCTGACAAGAGAAAAGAGTACAAAAATGACTTCAGGAATCATGAAAAAGCTACGTGGGGGGGGGGGAGAAGAGACAAAAAAGTCACGTTGGGGGTGGGGGGTTCACAGGAGCCCAAAATGGAGCTACGTGGTTTATGAACGGTCCCTAAGCTGCGTATTGAGTATGAGCGGCTGCTGCGCGAGCCATGTTCGAGCGCGCCAAACCGATTATTTGCCGTGCGAACCATTTCTGTTGACGAGCGCGGCTTGCGCAAACTATCCAGGCACTGTCTTTTTGTGAAGCCCCAGTGGACATTTCACGTGCGCGAATAGCCGCAACTTTCACTGTGATCCGACACACTGTATACTAGAAACCTAAACGAAAAATGATTTGATGGATATGGAAATTGTATTTTAATTGAACACAGTATGGCGAGAAACTCATGGAAGACATTAGATATGAAGCCATCGAGGATATCAATTAACAAATTTTACGAGATTGACAATCATAGAGTTTCTAAAATAATTAATTGAGCCAGTGCACTCAATTTCGGGAGGCATTTCAGTTACTGATAAACGCTGTGACTTCAAGATTTCTAGTAATTGGAGACTCGTGTTAACCTGCATTACCTTTTTCGAGAGTCAAAACAATCATTTATTTGAACAGTTTCAGATGTTTCTGACGCACTATGCGAAGCTCTGAAAGAATGGTCAAAGATAAGGTAATAGCACCCGTTTAATACTATTTTTTTTTATTGCTATTCAATTTTCTGTTGCCATTCTTAACGAGAACTTACTCCTTACTTAGGTAAAATATTATGTTGATTCTGTCATTTGGCGATTCTATAGATTCGTTGATTGGAGTTTCAAGTGACGGTTGTGTGATACCATCTGAGTCTGATTAGGCTGCACATTTGCTATTACACAAAAAAATTTGTCACCGTACAATTGTATTAAAAGGCGGCGTTTTTGTTATCCATGGCAACAAACTGTCCTGTGCCGCGCGAGCCAACTCGAACAAAGACATCCCGTCTTAACTGCGATTAAATACCGATAGATTTCAGGCTGACTCGACCGCGCACAACGCATCCGATCGTTTATACTGTGATATAACCAGAGAGCGCGCTAATAATCTGTTCTTAAAAGTAATTAATTAGTATTTTCCGTAAGCTAACGATGGCTTTTAATATAGTATTACATACAGTACATACAAAAAGTACGACTTTTATTTAATAACTATAATTATCTGCATTCGTTTGTATTTTATTTATTTTTATTACTATCAAGCGATTGTGAAAAAGTCGATATGTAAGAGCTAACAAAATATTTATTACTCTTGACTTTACAGTATATTTGTCCTAGGTGCTCGGATATGAGTTGGGTCGGTCCAACGGTCAAGTTGTTTCTCATTCTGTGGTCGTACCTATACTGCTACATACTGTGTTACAGCCCAGCTGCTGGGTACCTTCCTGAAAATAAATTTTCTGTAGATGCTAAGCCACTAATTTGAAATTAAAATTTAATCATTGTTGCTTGCAGACTTACTTGCCTCTGCTAGTATAGTCTAATTAATTTGTTACTCGAACTTTCTGTCACTTTAAAAATATCCATTAATATTGCAAAAACATGCTTCATCACATTATCATCAATCAGCAGCTAACGATGTTAAGAACTTCTTGGAGAAAATACCGGTCGCTGTAATGATGAATACTGCTCACCAGAAGGAAGTAGAAGACAATCGATAAATCGTGTCATCTATAATATCTTCGATTATTTTCTGTGTTACACCGTACAAATAACTTGCCTTGAAGATGTAAAGAGCAACATCAGGATGTTCTTGAATACCTGCTGAAACTAAGAATTGATTCAAGTGTTCTGGTTTTGAAACAGCATATTGAAAAATTTAAGAAAAATGTCATGTATATCTCCCCACAGATTCAAAACGAAATCATTGCCCTGTGCGGCTTGGTCGTTAAAAATGAAATTGTGCAGGCCGCAAAGAAGGCTTATACTTATATTGGTTGGCAGATGAGTCGTGTGATATAGCTGGGAAAGAACAGCTTTCCATAAAAATAGTTTTACTGACGAAGATAAAATACAATCCGCCAAAAATCTCTCAGATTCGTAGAACCGATGGATTTAAATGACAAATTATAGCATTAGAAATCGACAGGTTTTTAGAAAACGAAGGACATGGGCCTAATAGTTGTGTTAGCCAAGGATGTGAAGTGTGTTCTACATTGGCGGGTGATGTGATGGGGTTCAAAGTTTTTTAAAGAGAAATATAAAAAAAGCCTTGTATTTTCATTGTGAAAGCCACAGACAACATGGTTGTAAATAATTTAAATCAAATTACAGAAATATGGAACACAATTTGAACCACAGAGTACATCATAAACTTTTTACAGAGAAAGTACGTGCCAAATATTTCAGCTTTATACGAGACCCACTGGTCTCAAAAATATACATGTTTTGCTATTTTTAACAAGAATTTTGAACATTGTCAAAGGACTTTCGAATGTTTCTAGGGAAGAAAATGATGCGGCGAGGAAAGGTGCTTACCAGTTATAGTGCCTGCTACTAAGTCAGAATTCATTTATGCGTGGATTGAATACTCAGGATTACTGGAACCTGTTGCCACTGCGTAAAAATCAAAGACGATCGACTGGGAGTAATGTCTGTCATAAAAGATAATCGCAGCGACGCGGACACGGAGAGCTAAAATATTTTAAACACATCTACCAGTACTGCAGCTGCCATTGAAACCGATTTGAAAGTCCGGCGCATTGTATCTGTCCAACAACGTCGTCCCAATCACCCTGCTCAATCTCTATACGATTTTTGAAAGGAATCTATTTTCATACCTTATTTAAATTCCTTGATAGCTTCTCTGGAGTAGTGTTTTAGGATTATACATTGCGCTTTTACACGCTTTGTTTTAAATTTAACTCTAGTTATTTAGTAAATAATCAATTATAGTAAGTATTTAGTTTTAGATCAATTTACATGTATCACAGAAAATCACGTCAGTTTGAAAAATAATCTGTTTATCTAATAAGCGCTGAAATTATCACTTTATTTGCAAAGAATTTCATATATAGCCAGCAGCCGAGAAAGCCCTTTCTGCCTCCTCATTCGTTGGTTTGATTGAAATGGTCATAAATAAAAAACTTTTTGAAAAACTTAACAACTTTCTGCACTTTTTTGAGATCATCATATCTGGGAATCACCTCAGTATGTGGAATATCCAGTGCTACGATCACGCTTTTGCTTCAATTGTGGCGTCCAGGTCTTTGTGGTCTACGTCCGAGTGAAAGTTTTTTCTATGCTCTCAATTTCTTTCAGTGGTTTTTTTTTGGGGGGAGGGTATAAAATCGACAACTGCCAATTGTGTGCTGTGTGAAAAGTACAATTGCAGGTACGAAGGCAGAACGTTTTCCATGACGCTTGTTCTATTAGATCTTTTGCCGATAACAGCAGTTTCAACAGCAACACCAAAGCCTGTCAGTCGTTCCTTGACCAAACTGATGCAATGCTCCGTGGTGCACGAACCCTGTATTCTAAGCAAGCTGATATTAAAATGTGTTTCTTTGCGGTGAACATAACCCCGGGTCCACACGCTTGGCACTTGCCGAAAACTCCAAACCTTTACAAACGCTTGGTTAATTGTGGGGAGCCGAACATTGACAGCCACACGCTTGCGAATGCGCTGTATGTTTTGGAGAAGAAAGCGTGAGGGACGTCGATGTTGTGTTGGATATAAATTTTTGCTTAACCTATATTTATCATAAAAATTTAAACGAAAATGAAAATATAACGAGAAAGACGGCGAAGAAGATGGTGGATGTTAAAAATCCATAGAAACCGTTCCAGGTATAATTTCATTCATGTAACTATGTTTAGTATGTAGTTTCATGTATGTATTTCATTTAATATAATTAGGGGCCTATATGAAATTATTGTTTTATAATTGAAATTGTATAATAATTATTGTTTTTACAGTATTATAATGTCTATATCAATTATTTTTTGACTGCAGAGAATTTATGGAAAATAACTTTAATGAGCTACTTTATGACTTTTTATTTTGCTTATGGCTTTACGCCTTGTCAGCAACGAGGTCATTAGAGGCGGGAATAGACATGGGGCAAGGAATGGGAAAGAATTCGGATTTGGCCTTTTTCTGAAGGAAGCATCCCGGCATTCGTCTAGAGTGATTTGGAGAAACAATGGAAACCGCAAATCTCAATGCCCGGATGAGGATTCGATCCGGCGTCCTGCCGAATGCGAGGCCAGAGCGTTAATTGCTCACCCACTACGCTCGGTGACCACGCTTCTTTATGAGCCAGCCATCTTGATAACTTCTGCCGGAAGAGATATGCTGATTTTGAATATTAGCATTCAAGGAATGTGAAATATCGTTGTTGAACCAATTACTCATTTTTCCTGCGGCACTTCTATCACAACAAACAGGAACGCATGTCTGTCCGCCGTCAGTGCAAAAGTGTATCAAGTCCGCAGAAACTACCTATAGGAATGACACGTGACTTACAATCCATAGCAATAACATATTGTGTAAATATGGCCTGAATATGTCAAGTGTTTTGTCTGTCAAGATACTATTTCTCACGGTATGAATAAGATAGACTGTTAATTATTACTCCACTCGACTTCGGTGTCTGCAACGCTTGCTAACACTAATAGTCTCAATCCCTAATTCTAATTATCCCTAGCACTAAGCATCCTTCGAAAACGCTTCTTAAATGATTTTGTATATGTTTTTGATTCTAGGATTTGTAACAATATGAAATGACTATACTCATTGAAAAAATTATATTTATTTAACAATACTTTATTGTAATGCTAATTGATAAATAATGTTTATTGTTTTTCCATCTTGTTCATAATCAAATAGATCAGATGATTAGCCAATGCGCGTACATCCTGCTTACGATTCTACTTGATGAAAACATGGATTTTCTAATTCTATTGAAAAACGAAAAGACTGTTGTTGTAGTAATATTTTTGCTTCAAAGTTCAAAAATTATTGTCTACTCAAACGCGTTAGCGCAATTGTTATGTATAGGTAACTTAAATTTTACTCACACTTATTACGTTTAATTAACGAATTCAGATTTATTTTTATTCACCTGCTTTATTTAACAAAACATTTGAAATAAATATCAGTACAAAAAAAACTGTAGTAGTATAAAATTTTGTGAGCAATGCTTCTTAAATACAGAATTGGCTATTTGACTATTTTTTGAAAATGGTTTTAAATAGTTTATTGATACACGTTATTTACCGAGTACTAATTATTTTTTGACTAAAGTGCTTATTTTAAGTGAAATTCAACGTTAAAATTTAGAGGATTTGAAAGCCCGCCAAAACGCTCGTGTGCTGCCTGGCCAAAGACACTCGTGACGTCACACGCCAGCAGGCGCTCACTCTACGTAAGTAACGGTTGGTTTGTTTCTCTGAATCTATATATATAAAAGAAAGTCGTGTTAGTGACACTATTTATAACTCAAGAACGGTTGTACCGATTTGGCTGAAAATTGGTACAGAGGTAGCTTAGAACCAGGAGACGTACATAGGATACTTTTTATCCTGTTCGACCGCGTTCCCATGTGACGTGACAAGTCACTATAAAACGTGGTGTAACAAAAACGCATCTGACTTGGAATAACAAAACGTCAAAGAGAATACTAGTTACTATAAAACGTGTAATAACAAAAACTCATCTGACTTGGAATAACAAAACGTAAATGACAGCTAAACGTAATTTTGTCTATGGTTAAGTATGCTTGAACGCAAAAATTGGAGGGAAAATAGTAAAAACAACGCTTTTCGTGTCCCTCATTCAAAACAAGACAAAAGCGCGTTAGGATTTATCTTTGGTATGCCTTCAAGTTGATTAGGCTCTATGAATATTGATCTATGCCTGCCTGTGATCAGCGAAAATAATAACACTAAAGTACGTGTTACCATTCCTTTCTCCGTATGTGGCATTTTCTTGGTTGCTTTTAAACTTTCGCTTCTCTCGAAAACAAATTGTGTGTTTATTTGTTAAGTGTGTTTACATTTAGACCCAAGCCACCTATCAGGAAAGTTTCGACTATGAAAATAGAATGCATCAGTTTAAAAGCATGCAAAACTAAGATACCTAAAAAGCAAAATCGATTACTGGTATTTTAGTTGAGAAGCGATATGCGGTAGCGTCTGACGATCGAACCACACTTATCCTATTATTTTAAGAATGAAAGTTCTGGTAAGCCTTGTGTTGATGGGTTCCATTCGTTTTAAAGTATGCTTAGGTAGAATTCACGATGATTGAATTGGCTGCGAATAATAATACTTTCTTACTTTAAAGTCTATATAAATGAAAATGAATTACCAAATGTGTTTCTAAGCGCAAAACTCGAGAATGGCTCAACCAATTCGGCTAATTTTTTTCCCCATATTTTCGTTAATCCACAAGGAAGGTTCTTATGGAGAGAAAAAACGTAAAAATTGCGAAGAAAATAGTAAAATCAACACTTTTCTTTTCCCATACAAACCAGTCAATCAAAACAAAACAAAGATGCGTTAGGATTATCTATGGTATGCCTGCAAGTTGATTAGACTGTATGAATTAGTCTATGCCTGCCAAAAATAAAGTTCGAAGGGAAAAAGGGTTTCCGTGTTATCAACGAAAATAATATTACTGCCAGTCAATCAAAACAAAACTAAGGCGCTTTATGATTACCTTAGGAATTGCAAAATGATTGATCTGAAGAAATGTTTTCAAAACACCTCTTTGGTATGGGTAATGACAAAATCCCCGTTTTTCCCATGGTCAATTATATGTGGCATGTTCACGGGTTGGAGGACCATCTCCATTGTTTGTTCTTGCGCCTGATAATAAAACAAAAAATGTGGTTTATCACAAGGTACTTAACTGAAGAGTGCAACATATGCACCATAATATATGAACAATAAAGAATCATTAAAATACTTATTTTTTTTATTTGTATTTCCTAATAAAAAATTGAACTTAATAAAATAAAAAATCTGCTTATTTATTGCCTCTAAGGCGGAACAGAGTTCGCCGGGTCAGTTAGTTTGTGTATAAATGGTTGGAAATATGGTTTAAAAATAGTGTGTAGTACATCGATCTACAACCACAACAATAAAAACTCTCCAAATAAACATAAGTGTTCCCGCATTAGCTGAAATAGGAAAAAAAGTCGCTGCAACTTGCTCATATAAACCCAGACGACATTGCGACTAAGTCTCATATCATTTACTGTAAATATAATTTGCACCATAATTTCTTTGAGATATTACTGTTTAAGGCGAGTATCAGTAAAGTTAGGGTTCTTAGGTTCGATCCTCGCTTTGGAATATGTTTTGTTATTTGTGAGCGTTTTCTTTAGACACTAGTTGCTGTTGGTAGCACCGCATATTCTTTTTGTAAAATCCACCAAAACATTAATTTTTTTCCGAAAGTTTCACAAATTTTTGGATAGCAAGAGTATTCTAAACGCTTGAGACATAACCACAAAAGACTTCAAAACTGAAACTGGACGTTACTTGCACACCGATAAAAAGTTTTTAAAATTACTTGCGCATTAAAAGTAAATACCACTTAAATAGATGCATTTATGTCAAAAAGCAACATACAGTTGTATCGTCACGTGAAAATTCCAACAAAAAGTATGCAAAGCGTTCCAGAATTGTTGCGAGATTAGCGTGCAATGTTATTGTTAAAATAAATTCACCGCCGAGTTCTTGGGTTTTGTTGCAATGATGATGTATCTCTGGAATGTTTCAAACTTTAAAGCAGGAGGTTATCTTTTCATAAATTTTTTCTTGTATGACAGCAATATATGTTTCAAACGGTTACATGACGTTTTATACTTCTTCTAATAAAAACAAGATTCTGTAAAGCAATAAACGGCAAACCGGAAAAAAATGTACACACGAAAAAAATATTATCCTAATCAAGGTTCGAATAAAGGATCTTCAAATTCTTATAGCATTCTTTAATCCTGCAGTTACCTGGACACCATGGCATTGTTACTTTTCTTCTCGTTAATAGTGAACACTTAAACATCACAGTTTCTACATGTGTTGAAGTGTACGCTGTCGGTAAATAAATAAAGAATAAATTCAGTTTCGTTGGAAAAAAAAAATATTATTTATCTATAATTATTTATACGCAGTTAAGAAATATTGTCCATAACGTCCAGTTATTTAACTGTTGTGATTACCTTATACTGCACTTCCATTTTTCTCGCAAATATCTGCTAAAACAACTAATTTAATTTAAAATTTTAGTCATTCTTATGAAGAATTTCTGTTAATCTGTAACTTCCAGTTTAAATATAAATGATTCTGGAATTGAAGTTATTACATTCTCAAGCTCCGTAGAATAAAAGTCAGTGGTTGTTTCTATAGCTAGTCCGACAAATAATTTACGGTATTTTTCCGCTGTAGGCTTCTACAAATTGTTCTTCATTTCATATTCAATGTAAAATCTCATTATTAACAAGAGATAACCAGCAACAAATAGTTGGGTAGCCGGAAACACTCCATACGCAGCCGTACCGCCTACCGGCATGTGACGTCACTAAAGCGATCTCCAATCCCAGAGCGTTTTCGGTCACGTGACAAGAGGCAAGAAAAATTTTAATTTTATTTCGCTTTTTAAATTAAAAATAATCCATCTTTCTTTTCAATTTAACAAAAATAGCTGCCTTAAGCATTAATCTACGCGAATGACTACAATTTGTAATATATTTTGAATACTGTCAAATGGCCTATTATCTGTTGCATCGCGGACAACAAAACCTAATTGTAAACATAAGAATTATTCTTTAGCGTTACCTAAAGGTTCGAAGTGCATTCAAGTTCTAAGGCCTCCGATTTCTTTTTGTCCAAACTGTAAAGAAATAGATACATGTGCATTGTTTTAAAATTTTCGTGCACTCATTGTCAATACGTGACAGAGATGGCAGCACTGTACGACAGATGGAAATCTAGCGGAAATGTCGAGAATGAGAACTGTTTTAGATACTTAAAATGGCAACGTTTTCCTTACTTGAACAGCGTGCAATCAGAGGCGGCCCTAGCAATTTTTCAAGGTGGTGCGAGATTTCATTGTGGCGCCTCAAATGTGCAATCGCTTATTCGTGATTAAGGTGTCCATATAGACACACTGAAGATAACATACATTTTTTACATCCTAGTAAAGTTATAAATGTTAATTTTTTTTCTTGGATATTTATTACAGTTTCACGTCGAAATGGCTGGATGGTTTAAGAGAAAATTTGGAATAACCTACTGACTATCTACTTTTATCCAGATCGAAAAAGTAGTTTCCGTGGGATTCGAATACCAATTCGTATATGAATGCGTTATGAATTACAGTCGAGCCAAGCCGGGTGCAGAAAACTTCAGAAAGATTAGTATAGGATAGCAGTGGTATGAATGAGAATCAACAACAGTAAAAAAGAACACTATATGTTTGAAAAAGTTTATTTACGTAAAAGTGTTTAAAACAAACAAATGAGGAAATAAAATCATAACTATAAGGCCTAGATTACCAACTTCCTCATTTTTGCTCTTTGGCAATTTATTTTCTACACATAAAATTACTAGACCTGAAAGTCTATCTTGAGTCCGAATTTACCTTAAATAAGTTTTAATTTACTAAAATTTCTTTTCCTTTAGCGACAGTTACAGATATCGTTAGTAAAATTCAAAGTGCAGTTTATACATTCGAAAATATATTCTGTCAACCATTTTATTTCATAAGTTCATCTTTTATTCGTTCTGCTGATTCAAGCACCATCAATAATAGTTTCAGTTAGAAAGTTCCCCAGTCAATTCACAACCTGATATGTCATATTTTTCTCCATTAGTTAAACACATTTCTAAATCGGCACAGGATTATTCCAATTATTACAATTCAGGAATTGTTTTGATAATGTGTAAGAACGACACTGTATCATTAAATTAAGATAGTTGTAAAAATTTAGTTACCAAGGCGTTCTCAATTGTACCGATTATGTGCTAAAACACATTCATTGTAAACAGTTCTCTGGGATCTGCTGCTATCTCATCTACGGCCTCGTACTCAAAAAATCTGGGATCTGACCGGCTTAATAAAAGGATATGTCCCAGTCTGAGAAGCAATCTCTGTAGCTGTTATCAGTACAGAGGAAGAACCCAGGTACTCTCTCAAATTCCGAGTTCTTTTCCATCAATCATACTGGATAGCCTTGCTTTCAATATTTTCTTGAAACAATGTATTATACCAAATCACCATTGGAAATATGAACTCAAATTGCTCCATGATCTGGCTCTGTTGTTGCAAGTGAAAAATTCATTTCCAAAAGGGAGTCACAAGCTGAAGAATAGTGATAACGAACTGCAGTGAGGCTAGAAACTTTGTTCTCCAATCGAGTTTCGCAAAGTTTTTTGGCGATAGTCCTAAGTTCTTGAATACCACTTCCCATCGCTTTGTTGATCGAGAGAATCGAGCAAATATTCGTTAAATAAATCCAGATAAGGAAACTAATCTAATTGATGTTTTGGTGGCTCCTGCCATTACCAGATTTAATGACAGCTAATAAATTTAAAAATGCTTGGGAAGATATTGGTTCATAATTTTACTTGGACACCTTTGTTTCCTCCTATCATATTGGATCCATTGTCATATCTTTGGCCTCGACAATTCAAATCAAACTTTTGCAATGTATCATTAAAATACAGGCCATTGAGTCTACCTCCCAGGTACCGAAGAGTCACTTACCGGCTTTTAAGCAAAGAAACACTCACAAACTTTGACTTCGTCTTCATTAGTGTCAACAAAAACAATGTTAAAGATAATTGTTCAACGTGACTGACATCAAGAGTTCAATTCAGTATGATGGAAAAGTATTTGGATGACTTAACCATAGTAAAAATTTTATTAAGAAATTCAATCGTTCTGAACACATTTTCCAAAATAATAGACATTAGTCTCATTAGCAATACGGCGGAGATGCTCCATCATCACAGTGCCTTTTTTTCCTAGCAGTTGCAATATACCCAGTTAGTTACCATTATTAGAAGCATTTAGTATTTCAGATCAAAGGAATTATTGCACTTTAAAAAATAATATTGTGGACATCATTCAGTCGAGGATTGCAACCCACCGTAATTTTTTGTCTTTAATCTGTATTTACAAATGCTTGTCTTTAGCCGCTTCTATCCAACTCAGTACGGTGTGCTGGTGAGTTGAAGTTTTTAGATGCTCTGATAAGTAGCTCCAATCATCAAATTCTCCTTTTCCCAAATAAGAGTGAGACCTTCTGTAGAATAAACAAGAGTAATAATAATATACTTTATCTTCAGATTTAAACAACCCATCTTCTTTTATAAATTTCTTCATTTAACATTACCCTTTGAAAATGCGTAATTGAAAAAATGACATCCATGACTTTTTTCTTGTATTTTTTCGTTGCTCTAATAATTATTTCATCTGTAACTGCAAGGTCAAAGAGTGACCATTTTGAAATATCATAATTTGTACTCTGAGAAGGCGACGGTGATGGTATGGATGGTATACCCACATTTTTAAGTGTAGCAGACGTTGCGACCAGAGCAAACTACTCTTGTACTGTATATTCTGCTCTTTGTAATCATGAGCCTCGTCTGAAAAACTTCTATAAAATAAGTTTTCTTCCCTCACTTAATGAACTAGTTCTGATGACAACGATTCAGATGACATCTCAAACCTAAAAAATTTCTCAAGCAATTTTGAAGCTTTTTGAAGCTCAGTTTAGTTAAAAAAAAAAATAAAAAAATGTGAGTGAGCGGGGTGGTAGCAACATGTCTGTAAAAGAGATATTACATTTTGTAAATATTTACGCTACCAATGTTAATTGCAATCATCTAAGGTTTAACATTGAAGAAATAGATAAGTAGGTTGAATTACACCTCATGCACATATACCCACATGCAAATGACTGTGCCAGATCTAGGGGTGTGGGGCAAACGAGGGCACTTACCCCTAGTGAAAAAATCATGTTTAGGGCGGTAAATGATAAATTCGTGAGTGGTGACGTTCTTTCTTAGCTCTACTGCCCTGAGTGGCAACTATCAGGGGGCGGAAAAATCAAGGAACAGCTTTAAACTGCTGCGGGTGGCAAATTAATAAATTCATATTTGAAGGGGTGACAGTCGCAGGTTTTTGCCCCGACTCATAAAATTCGTAGATCCGCCACTAAGGATTGCAATCCCGCAGTGTTTTCAATCCCGCGGGATCCGCGTGGGATTTGCGCCAATCCCGCGGGATCCGTGCGGGATTGGCGCAAACAGTTTTTTAACGCATATATTTAATACATAGTTACGTACAATTAATAAATTAAATAATAATTAATTAAATAAATAAATTTTAATGTTAAATGATAAAAATTAACAGTTAACAATATTCAAATGGCAAAATGACATTAAAACTTTTTAGCATGTCTTAAGTATATTTCGAGGTTTTACATTTTTGTTTTTTAATCTAACCCAATTTTTAAATAAATAATAAAAAATGGAAAATATTCAGTGTTAGGTCATATTATGTCCCTTACATCACATAAGTTTAAAAAACATGGTTTGCTTAGTGGCCAAGTTACAAGAGTTTTTTTTAAATTCTAAATAAAGATTCCATAACACCGAGAGAAAGCATTCTATTTCACAAAGTGAAGTGAATATACTCTGTAAGTGTAGACTTGGCACAGAACAAGATCTCATAACTTTTTGTCAATGCAAAAACACGGGACTTGGACTTTTCTTTTACAAGAATTGTTTTTGTGGGATTCATTATTATATCTCATGATTCCTTGATTGATCTTACAGTTGATTCAATGTTATTAAAAGAAACTACTCACCAACAAGTAAACTGTCAAGTATTTCAGTTTTACTTATGTGGCGTAGTGTCGTTTTAGAGTGGAAATTATCAGTTTTTAGTAAGAAAGGAGACTTTCTCGGCGAATGATTGCAGTGAAGTCCTCATAAGGTGTATCTCCGGATTTCATTGTAAAATCACGAAATTTCGCACGCGAGGAAGACGGCGGAGGCAGCCGTCGAAGTATGGTGTTCCGACAACACAATTCGTCGATACACCCGTGAAAACTTCATTATAACTTTTTTTCCTTTAGTCGAAATAATAACAAGAAGAGGGATTAATCGAAAGCCTGAGCGGCACATGTAAGCAAACGGCTTTCGTCAAAGAAACGCATTGAGGCGGCGGCCAAAACATCAATAAGTCAACGGATATACAATTGCCTTTTGATAATCTATACTAATATTATAAAGCTGAAGAGTTTTGTTTGTTTGAACGCGCTAATCTCAGGAACTACTGGTTCGAATTGAAAAATTCTTTTTGTGTTGAATAGATCATTTATCGAGGAAGGCTTTAAGCTATATAACATCACGCTGCGACTAATAGGAGCGAAGAAACAATGGAAAATGTGAAAAAAAACGGGGAAAATTATTCATCTTTGAGGGCTTCTGTTGCGTGCGCTGCGAAAACGGTTCAAGATACCAAAAAAATATGTATGAAAGGATTATTCCTCTTGAAATGATCTAAAAAAATGTACGCGACAGTATATGTCTATCTTTTAAGATTAACTCAATAGAACCGTTTTTATGGTAATCAAATTTGGTCGAAATTAATGCATTATTACCAATTATTTGTTAGAGTTGTATCAACATAATAATATTAATCTTTATCCAAATAAATTTGTTGTTGATTAAGAGTATTTAATTGTGAACAAAATTGTCTTTGGCATCACTTAATTTCAACGAACATCTTAGAAGATATTACGCGCGGTCGGCTCCCTTCTGAACGGTTGTAGTTCCCCATTATGGAAGTTTGTTAACATTTTAAAATTAACTACAAATATGAGAGCACATTTGGGGGGAGGTAGTATAACTTTTCCTTCAAAGTTACTTTTAATAGGAGACGGGAAAGTACCTCATTTTGAAAATAAAATTGAAATTGATCGCGATTTAGGAGAAAGAGTAAGTAACATTGAGGACCCTGAAATCAGCGAAATAGAAAATAAAGATCATCAATGGATGTGTTAAAGGGCAATATTGGCGGCGAGAAACAGTAGCGTGGACGAAATTAACGACCTAATTTTAAGTAAACTTCCAGGAGACATAGTTACCTACACATCTATTGATAACATAATGGATCAAGAAGATGCGGTACATTACCCACAAGAGTTTCTTAATTCTTTGAACCCAAGTGGCCTTCCCCCATATTCCCTCAAGTTAAAAATAGGCACCCCAATAATTTTACTTAGAAATCTCAAACCACCAAATTTATGTAACGGAACCCGACTTCAAATTAAATTTCTACGCAATAACGTGATCGTTGCAATAGTTTTGACTGGTCCAGCAGTTGGTCAAACAGTGCTTATTAGTGTTGCCCAAATGCAAGAACAAGACCAGACTTGGCCGGTCTTGGTCTTGCATCAATACACCTGGTCCTGGTCTTGGTCTTGCAAAAATGCAAGACCAAGACCGATTTTGGGCAACACTAGTGTTGCCCAAATGCAAGAACAAGACCAGACTTGGCCGGTCTTGGTCTTGCATCAATACACCTGGTCTTGGTCTTGGTCTTGCAAAAATGCAAGACCAAGACCGATTTTGGGCAACACTAGTGCTTATACCTCGCATCCCAATGATTCCAAATGATTTACCTTTTAATTTTAAAAGAATTCAATTTCCCGTTAAGCTATCTTTCGCCGTTACAATTAATAAATCACAGGGGCAAACATTTAAACACGTAGGAATCGATTTACGTCAAGACTGCTTTTCACACGTCCAACTATATGTCGCGTTGTCAAGATCGGGTTGCGGAGAAAATCAATATGTTCTTCTGCCACAAGAAAATAAAACTAAAAATATAATTTACGCAGAAGTACTTTAAAATAATTATGTTCTTTTAAAAACTTAAAAACTAAATTTGCAAAAAATTGTCTAAAATAATAACAGAAATTGACGCGGACAAAGTCGTGGGTAACTGCTATAATTTATAAAGCTGAGGAGGTTGTTTGCAAAAATAAATATGATGCCCAAAATAACTATTCCACGCGGACGAAGTCGCGGGCACAGCTAGTTGCTAAATAAATAGGTATGCGATCGTTAAAATTACGATAACATTAGTTTCGTATCAACGAATAATCAAATTTTCAGCCGCAAATAAGTAAATTGTCACAACTACTTTATCTGCAAATACAAAAAATGGGAATAATGAAACTGTGAATAAAAAGCTTTAACTGTGCATTTCAAATAACGTGTGCGACATATAAAAAATAATTATTTAGTTAGAAAATCGTACCAATACGAAACAAAACTCAAATTACAGAAATGTATACTTGAAACAAGCGTAAGTTTTGATGAATACGCAAAAGTGTATCTATTTACTTACAAATGACGAAGGTTGACAAAAACTAACGTTTGTTCACACGATTCAGATGCCAGCTGAAAGGATACAGGCAAACAGTGCAAAACATCCGACAGCGAGTCACGCAGACTGACACACGTTTCCGCCGGATTTTGCGGATTGCGGATCCGCTTAATTTTGTGCGGGATCCGCCAGACTGTCTAATGATGCGCGATCCCGCGGGATTGCGGGATCCCGCTTTGCTTGATTGCAATCCCTATCCGCCACTGATGAATGAACTTCAAGACTACAGCCGAAAAGGCAGGAAACGGGTGCGGGAGGCGCGCCACAACCTCGGAGAGCGCTAATTATAGGATGAGTTGTAGTTCTCTTGAATGGAGAAACTCGAGGCTGAAGCTCCTATATTTTTAAACTCTTCTGGATGATTAGTGTGTATATATGTAAAATGTGAACAGCAAGCTGGGTTATTATGTAACTTATTAATCATTTTTTGTGCCGACAATCTCTCACTGCATTTTTGGCGCCCCCCGTATGATAGCGCCCGGTGCGGTCGCACCGCTCGCACCGCCCTAGGGCCGCCCCTGCGTGCAATCATTCGTTTTCTGAATTTGCGTGGTGTGACACCAATTGAAATTCATCGACAGTTGAAGGAGACATCTGGAGATGGAGTTATGTATGTGTCGAAAGTGCGTTCGTGGGTGCGACAGTTTAATGAAGGCAGAACATCGTGTGACAAGAAACCAAAACAAGATCGGCCTCGCACAAGCCGGTCTGACGACATGATCGAGAAAGTGGAGAGACTTGTTTCGGGGGATCGCCGAATGACCGTTGAACAGATCGCCTCCAGTGTTAGCATTTCCATGGGTTCTGTGCACACAATCCTGTATGACGATCTGAAAATGCGGAAAGTGTCCTACAGGTGGGTGCCACGAATGCTGACGGACGACCACAAGGCTGCTCGTGTGGCCTGTTGCCAGGCAATATTGACGTGCAACGAAGGCATGAATAGTACTTTCTTTTCTTCGATTGTGACAATGGATGAGATGTGGATGCCATTATTCAATCCAGAAACAAAGCGCCAGTCAGCTCAATGGAAGCACACAGATTCATCGTCACCAAAACAATTTCGGGTAACCGCCAGTGCTGAAAAAATGATGGTAGCCATGTTCTGGGGCAGCGAGGGCGTAATCCTTAACCATTGCGTTCCAAAGCGCACTACAGTGACGGGTGCATCCTACGAAAATGTTTTGAAGAACAAGTTCCTTCCTGCACTGCAACAAAAACGTCCGGGAATGGCTTCGCGTGTGCTGTTTCACCAAGACAACGCACCCGCACATCGGGCTAACGTTATACAACAGGTTCTTCGTGAAAACAACTTTGAAGTGATTTCTCATGCTCCCTACTCACTTGACCTGGCCACTAGTGTCGTTTGGCTGTTTCCAACAATGAAAGACACACTCGGTGGCCGCATATTCGCCAGCCCTGCTGCTATCGCTTCAGTGATTTTCCAGTGGTCAAAACAGACTCCTAAAGAAGCCTTCACCACGGCCATTGAATCATGGCGTCAACTTTGTGAAAAATGGGTAGGTCTTCAGGTAGATTACGTCGAGAAGTAACACCAGTTTCATAGTTTTTGGGTGAGTAGTTAGTTAGAGAAAAAATCGGAGGCCTTAGAACTTGAATCCACCTCGTATATATTAAAAACAAAAACAAAAAAACTTTAAAGACACCTCAATAACATATCGTATGAATATGACCTAAATTGGTCCAATGGTTTATCCGTTTACGCACTCCCAGGATTTCGTAAATGAAGAAGAGTGTTTCCCATACGCCCCTCTGTATTTCCAGAATACAATTTTCTACCATTATTGGAAACCAAACAATTAGGCACAAACCTGTGACAGGATCCACACTTTCCACGCACGATTTTTTCCCAAAACTTCAGGTACTTACTAAACGAACCTTAATAATAAAAAAACGACACTATATATGTCTTAAATATAACTGATAGAACAGTCTAATAGTATTTTTAAGGCATCATTCACGCGGCAGCTTTGCGGGTGGTAGGCGGCCATGTAAGTGAAAACTTAAACTAGATTATTCCATAACCCAAAGGTTGGTTGGATCTTCCCAAAAAAGCACACTAAGCCATTGTAGCAGAAGTATGACGGCCAGTTCCTTTCCTCTTAAAACTTCCTGCACTCACCGGGATTCGAACCCACGACCTGAGTAACGAACTTCTGAGAGCAAGCGAATTAGCCACTGAGCTATCAGACTTAATAAGGGAGAAAGTACCATTGACTTTCTGGATAAGAGTGTATCAGAAATCGATATCCGCTAATAAGAAAAGTGCAGCTTACATATTTACAGACAGTTCTGAGGAAAACGGAATCGCTAGTGCCACTGTATTTCTAGACCAGGGTTGTTGCGTTTAGGAAGCATACCATCACATATTTCGACGCTATTCTCAGAACTTTATAACTTTTTAAAAGCGATGCATTGCGTGTATATGTCAGTTTAAGCAAGCATTGTGATCTGCACAGACTATAGTAGTTACAGTCAATCATGGGACTATCTAATAGAAGGTGAAGGACAACCAGGGAACTTCAGAAGACATAATTCAATTGTATAGTAGTGCGCTTCCGACGGATGCCTCACCACATCCTCGTGGTGGAAGATGAGGATGCATACACAACAGCCAGTCGTCATCTTAGTTCTGCTAAAACTAGAATAGTTATTGTGAACTGCATAGACTTCAAGTAGTGCGGTTCCAACGGATGCCTCACCATATCCTCGTGGTGGAAGATGAGGATGCATACACAACAGCCAGTCGTCATCTTAGGTCTGCTAAAACTAGAATAGTTATTGTGAACTGTATATACTTCAAGGCCATTCTCACCAACATTGTTAAGACAGACTGAGATACCGACTGCCAGCGAAAGAGCTTTTCGTATTGAGCTATCTTCAACAACATTAAATGCAAGCCATTGTAGGCTCACCTATGGCTGTGTAGGAAAGAAATTAAGTTAATGCAAAGGCTTTGGACAGTTCACATTTTCTAAGTGAAAATAAAACAAAAATGCAATATCTGTTTAGTGGATTTGACGATATGCCCCACTTGTGACTCTGTAGAGGAAATACACTGAAGAGCCAAAGAAACTCGTATAGGCATGCATATGCAAACACAGAGATATGTTAATACTCATAGTACGGCGCTGCGGACGGCAAGACAATAGGCGTTTGGCGCAGGCGTTAGATCGTTTACTGCTGTTACAATGGCATGTTATCACGATTTAAGTGAGTTTGAACGTGGTGTTATAGCCGGCGCACAGTGGTCTGAAATCTTGAAAAGCTAGCCAAAAGTAAAAAAAAAGTTACTATTTAGGAACTTTGACTTTACTAGTTCCATAGAGCGGTATTTCTTTGATGTAAATCACGTGTCAGTTTCGCTTTGTGACTCATACAGAAGGGCATAGACTCGTTTGAAAGTGCCTACGCGACGTGGCGAGAACATCTGGTGAGTTGTAGCTCATACCGAAAATAAGCGATTAGTTGGAAAGTAACCGGCGAAAATTCGCTATTCTTTTGAATATAATAAGTGATTGTGTACAGAACGACATGGTGTTGCGAACATTTGAAGTCGCAAAATGGATTCACCCCACAATGTAAGAAAAATAATAATCTACATTAAACAAATTGTTTAACTTTAAAGTTGAAAAAAGTTTGTGTTCTGTTGTGTTCGGTCGAATCTCTTATGCCACCTTATAGCCTATATTGCATTGGATATTTATTTTAAAAAATTGGCTGCTACTAGCTGCTATTCTGTTAATAATATAATTTTTTGTTTTAACATGCATAACGACAAAATTGTTGATCAGGTAAATAATTTAAGGTTTGAATACGGCCTTGACTTTTCGTCGTATTTCGGTAATACTTTCAGGTTCCAGTGTATTTGAGGACTAATTTATCAGAACGAAATTTAACAGAATCATTAATAAATCGATTAAAAAATTAAAAGATTATAATAAATTACAGTATTTTTTAAATACATTTTTAATGGATTTTAAATGTTTCAAAATGTACATCTACTACATATATAGAGATTTCTAGAAAAGAAATTATTTTACTACTAAAAGGAAAACTAAACAATGATGTTGCAGACATTGTTGCAGCAATTGAAATACATATATCTGTTGAAACAAAAGTAACTATTTAGGAACTTTCACTTTACTACTTCGATAGAGCGGTATTTCTTTGATGTAAATCAAGTGTCGGTTTCGCTTTGTGACTCATGCAGAAGGGCATAGACTCGTTTGAAAGTGCGCAAGAATCGTGCAATAAATATATAAAAGGTTTCGGGAAGATTTCTCGCGAAAATGCAGCCGCCAAAAAACGATGGAGGATGTATTTTTGCGACTTTTGGTTTCCTCAGACCCCTTTATTACGAGACTCAGAAAATTGCCACAAAAAAGTTGAGATCGCTGTCAATAGAGGCATTAGAGCTACTCAATCCGCCAGATATCGCAACACATTGCTCTGATGTAACTGATTCTGTGACGGATGAATCAACGACAGATAGTTGTGATTCCGATAGCGAATAAAATGTACCTTGTTTCTTACTAAGCAATCGAATTTTTGTACAAATAAAAAATGTTATTTAAGTAAAATGCATAAAACTGTTTTTCTTTTTTGTTCAACAATCCAATTTTAGACATTTTTAATAAAATATTATCAATAAGCAATTTTGTTTTTTATTTTAAAAATGAAATATAGATTTACGTCCTCAAAAGTCCCGTTTCATTATATTTTTTTTTTTTTGATACTATTTTTCTGTTTGTAAAAATGTCCATCACAATGGCTTTGCCATTTTTATATTATAAGAGCTAATTTTAATCAGTATTAACAAAAGTCGTGATATATTCAATATCGTATGACATATTGTTTTAATTTTTTTCATTATCACCGATTTCATTTACTTATAGGATGCATTAAACATCATTTTTTGTACTAGCATCCGCCATTTTGAAGCCACTATTTTGTTTTTTTCAACAAATAATGTCCAGATTTTTTATAACACATATTAAATCACCCCATATTTATACTATTTTTTTTTAGATAATCTGCCATTTTAAATATTTTCTGCTATTTAGGAACCGACATTTTGTTTATTTGTTATATTCGTTATCAGCGACCTAGACAGATCATGTTTACAAATTTTTATGAAGATTGAACAAGTATTTCTATTTTGGCCAGCTTTTCTGGATTTCAGACCACTGTGCGGCGCACGAGAGATGGGTAACAGCATCTCCGAGGTAGCGATGAGGTGAGAATTTTCCCGTACGACCATTTCACGAGAGCACCGTGAATATCAGAAATCCGGTAAAACATCAAATCTCCGATATCGCTGCGGCCGGAAAAAAATCCTGCAAGAACGGGACCAACGACGACTGAAGAGAATAGTTCAACGTGACATAAGTGCAACCCTGACGAAAATTGCTGCGGATTTCAATGCTGGGCCATCAACAAGTGTCAGCGTGCCAACCATTCAACGAAACATCATCGATATGGGATTTAGGAGCCGAAGGCCCACTCGTGTACTGAGTGCACGGCACAAAGCTTTACGCCCGGCTGGGCCCGTCAACACCGACATTAGACTGCTGATGATTGGAAACATGTTGCCTGGTCTGAAGAATCTCGTTTGCAGTTTCATCGAGTGGATGGGGATACGGGGTATGGAGACAACCTCATGAATTCATGTACCCTGGATGTCAGCAGGGGACTGTTCAAGCTGGCGGAGGCTCTGTAATTGTGTGGTGCGTGTGCAGTTGGAGTGACATGGGACCCCTGGGGCCCTGATACGTCTATATACGACTCTGACGAGGTGACATGTTTTTATACATCCTGGCTGATCACCTGTATCCATTCATGTCCATTCTGCATTCCGACGGACTTGGGCAATTCCAGCAAGACAATACGACACCCACACGTCCAGAATTACTACAGAGTGGCTCCAGGAACACTCATCTGAGTTTAAACCTCCGCTGACCACCAAACTCCCCAGAGATTAACATTATTGAGTATATATGGGATGCCTTGCAACGTGTCGTTCAGAAGAGATCTCCACCCTCTCGTACTCTTACGGATTTATGGACAGCCCTGCAGGATGCATAATGTCAATTCCTTCCAGCACCACTTCAGACATTAATCGAGTCCATGTCACGTCGTGTTGCGGCACTTCTGCGTGCACGCGGAGGCCCTACACGATATTAGGCAGATGTACCAGTTTCTTTGGCTCTTGAGTGTATATCGTTTCATACTGAACTGCATGTAACATCACTCAAAAAACTACTACTAGAAGATGGTCCAAATATCACTGATATAACCTTCCTGATGGAGTAGCATCTTTGGTTGTTTACGGTTTCAATCGTTGTTTAGCGAGCTCGTGACTAAAAGAAATAAAATAAGGTGCTGTTCGAATATAGGATCTCAGGCTACGTCGAAAGACTATGGCCAGCAGGCTTGTCTTAGCACTCCCTCGCTGGTAGTACGGTAACCATAGCGATCTAACCTCGAAAGACGCGCCTCGCTATCGTCCCGAAGCTAGAAGTTAGAGGGGTACCATAGACCCAATATCCCCGAGCGCTTGTAGGGTGATGGGTAGATAGATCAGATTGACTTACTGGAATATTGTTATTCTAGAGGGTTTAGCGCTTCTGTGGAGTTTATGCGATAACTAGTAACGACACAGCGTTGAGCGTAAGGAAGTATATCTACAGACACTACCATAGAGAGCAATTGGCCGGGACGGGTTGAGAAGACTCCGGACTCGTCAACTGACTGACTAACTAACTCCATGACTGACCAACTGGTTAAATAATTTAATAACTGATCGACTGATCCATCCCCGACGGCTTGGTTGGCCTATATATCTAAAATGCTTCACGCACACCCTCCGTCCTCTGGGACGCCAATGACGGTATAAAGTACAGTTACTGGCTCATGCCAATACGTGGTATTAATTCTAGTCTTAGAACATGGCTTGACCATAACAAAGGTAATTTAGAAGTGTACAGCTGTACAACTTCACATAATTACTTTCTTTAAACAGCTGTCAGATTTTTTTGTGCCTGATGTAACTGTAGTATAAAACTGTCTGGAGAGTGTTTAACTGCTTCCCTATTTATTTCAATCACCAAAGGAAGTGGCTTTGGCCTTCTCCATCTGCATATGTTTGAGTGTTTTATTACGGAATACATTTGGAGAACTAACACTGTATGGCTTCCAGTATGTAACATTTCACCTTCAGCACTAAGAATATCTGAAGCTCTCCTAAACGTCTGGAAGAAAAAATCATTCTGAAGAACCCGCAGTTTCTTATACATCATGTCATTAAAGCAAAACACCGACGCTTGACATCAAGGAACCACTGTGGCGAGCGGCAATCAACCAGGCAGAGTTCTCCTTCGGCATCAACAAGCTGTGAATAACTCAATGGGAGCAGTCATCTAGTTGAGGACCCTTCAGTACCGTTACAAGGATTCGATCTCCCCAGACGACAATGGAGAATCATTGACTGGATTCGAACAGAACAAGGCAGATGTGGCTACTTATTAGACAAATGGGGCTGAGTCTGCAAATTTTGACTGTGGAACCACATTACAGACAATCCACCAAATTGTTTCTGACTGCCCTCTTCGAACCTACCAAGAAACAATAGCTGAAATACATGATGTGTCCATCAGTGTGCCGACATGTGTGTCTGCGTCTCTCTTTGAGCATGTTGTTGAAAATATGGTGATTTACGCTTACTCGACCTTCCTCGAAGTCGTCTGTCTGATGATTTTTGTAATGAGAGTTCTGCCCATTTAATCAGTGGTCACGGCAGTTCTGTCCCACTTCTTCCTTTCCATGATGCTTGCTGATAGTACTGTTGAACCCGCTGTATGCATGGACAAGTGTGTGTATGTGTCTTCTTCCTCTGTGGATTTGTGTCTAAAATATATGGCGATAAAAGCCTACTCTACGTCGAGATTTCACCATCAATATGTGCTTGTAACCACTGTTTCTACAGGGAATAGGCACTCTTCCACTTCACTGTGCTGTTTACGGTTTTCTGCCATTTGTGTTGGGATACGAACTGTCTTTTTCGCGATGTTTCTTATACAGTAGAACTCCAGCTATCCGAACTCCGACTATCCGAATTTCTGAAAATCCGAATCGCTTTTTTAATTAAGATGGAAAGGGAAGAGATAGGGGAAGGTGAGGATGACGTGTCATTTGAGGAATTCAGAAACACTTTTGAAAATTCCTGGACGTTCAGAAGTTAGTGCTGAAGATAAACGAGAGTTTGTGGTGTGTGATCCATCAGACCCTGGGTATGAAATTCTAAATGATGATGAACTTATTGAAAGTGTGGGAGAAGAAAAAGTTGAAGCAGACACGGGACCATCAGTTAGTCAAGCATTTTCCGGCCTTGAAACTGCGTTGAAGTGAATGGAGCGTCAGCCCGAGTATGACCACGTACAACTTCCCACTGTCAAGCGGATGCGTGACTTGGATGCTCGAAAACGGATGGGTATAGTCTAACAGCTTACTTTGACCGAGATGTTCAACAAGCAATGACTTTTATTTACAGTACGGTACATAAATACTGTACTAATGTACAGCACTTGTAACTACACTTAACATATAAAAGTGTTGCATTTTCATTTAATTAATTAAAAGCTCCTTTTCTTTATAAATAGTTCTTTTCTCCCATTTTCAACATACATACTGTAATTAATTAAAATTAGACGACCAGTGCGAAAAATTTCGTGATTAAAATACGATGAATAGTGAGGTGGAATTCTTGTAATATAGTGAAAGTTAGAACCGCACTTTTGTAGCTAATATTTATTTGTTTAGTGTAATAAGTACACATCAAAACAAATTTCGAAACAATTAGAAAAATTAAAAATAAGGTTGTATATGTACGATAACATGACACTGACCATAACAGAATACAACCAACCTGAAGAAAATGCACACAGCATAACAACATCTCTGTGACATTTGTTGCTGTGCGAATAAAATGTTTACATTGGAATTGTATAGCAAAATAATGTTTCCGTAACAGAAAAAAATCTGGAAAGTTACTTATTGTATATCAACAGTTTATTGAAATCTCTGTTATATCTGCTGCTGCAATCTAGGGACTGGCTCTGAACTGTCTCATACGCGCCATCACTTTAAGCATCAAATTCCGATAAATTTATGATTTTACCTAATTGGAGACCTTAATCCTTAAAACGATATATTGTTATCGATTTCGGATCGATTTCGGTTAGGTATCAATGAAAATAAATGGCTCGTGACAGAAAAGTGCGTTGTAGAAATTTTAATACTTTTGCCCTTTAAGGGTCGAATTTTGAAAAATTCCTTTGGTAAAATATGCTGTAACCAACCGGAGACCTTACGAAGACATCAGTCTTTAAAATGATACCTGGTTTATCAGTTTTGTTAAATTATCAAAGGAGATAAATGACTCGAAACACAAAATACGGCTTTTAGAAATACTGATATTTCTGTCCTTTAAAGGTTAAATTCAGAAAACATCTATTCTTAAAACATGATGTGACCACAGTGGAGACTAATCTTTAAGTTGATACCTCATTGATCTATTTCGATTATAAATTAATGAAGATAAATGGCTCGTGACACAAAAATGCGTTGAAGAACCATTAGTACTCTTTCCCTTTAAGGGTTGAATTCCAAAAAAATTATTTCTTAATATATAATGTCACCAAAGCTGAAAAATTACATTTCATAATCCTATTTCATTTATCGATATCGGTTTAGATATCCAAGAAGGTAAATGGCTCGAGACACAAAAAACGTTTTTTAGAAATATTGACATTTTTTCCCTTTAGGGGTCGAATTACGAAAAATTCCTTTCTTAAAATATAATGTGACCGCGGTGGAGACCTTATTCTTTAATTTGATACCTCATTTGTCTATATCGGGGAGATATGAAGCTAGATAAATGGCTCGTGACACAAAAATGCGTTGTAGAACCTTTGATTCTTTTTCCCTCAAAGTGCTGAAGTCCAAAAAAGAAATATTGCTTAGTATATGACGTCACCAAAGCTGAGACATTATTGTTCATCATCCTACTTCATTTATCGATTTCGGTTAGATGTCTAGGGAGAAACACGGCTCGAGACACAAAAAACGCTTTTGAGAAAAATTGACGTTTTTGCCCTTCAAGGGTCAAATTACGAGAAATTCCTTTCTTAAAATATAATGTGACCACGGCGGAGACTTAAATATTTAATTGATACCTCATTTATCTATATTGGTTAGATGTGAAGGGAGATAAATGGCTCGTGACAGAAAAACGCGTTGGAGAAATATTGATACTTTCTCCTTTTAAGAGTTGAATTCCGAAAAATTCCTGTGTTAATATATGATCTCACTAAGGAGGAGATCCTACTCTTTAAAAATGATACTTCACTAAACGATTTCAAATAGGTATCCAGGGAGATAAATGATTTGTAATACAAGAAACAGCATTTTTTAAATATTTACATTTTTGCCCTTTAATGGTCGAATTCTGAAAAATTCCTTTCTTAAAATATGATGTGACCAAAGTGGAGACCATTAACTTTAAAATGACACTTCATTCATTGACTTCAATTAATTATAAAGGGAGATAGTAGATAGTGACAAAAAAAAACACCTTATAGAAATAATATATATGAATGACCCTTTTTCGGATAAAGCCGATTATCCGAATTTTTGACTATTCGAATGGGGTCCAGGGGCAAAAATCGTGATGAGGGGATGTACCAGAGAAGCGAAGGACTTGGGTTACAAACCCACAGTGAGACCATTGCTTGCATATAGTGGCGTAATATGGAATACACATTTTTTGAACATCATATGCAGGGTGCAAAGGGGGACAGCTAGATTTGATGTGGAATACATCCAACAAGTGACATAATAAAGGAGCAGGGCTGGATGTCGCTGGAAGATAGGAAGAGTTTTGGGGCTGTATATGGTTTATAATGAGGTTAGAATGGATATTGGTGGAAGAATTTTGAGTGGTGTATGGAGCCTAAGTTAACCATGACCACAAGCTGGCATTAGATTTTAGGTGGATAAAATATAGAAACACCCACTTGTATATACGAATGACCTAACAATTTACAACAGTTCATGTGTGGGCGCTATCTTCGACGTAATGGAACTAGTGTCTGCACCTATGGTGACGTTTCGGATACTTTTTGATGTGTGGAGATCTTCTATAAAAATGTGGGTTAAGATGTCTGTTTGATGACCATAAATCTATAAGTTAGCTAAGAGCAGTATGGTAACTCTATCGTGTGCGCTGGTTATTTGAACAAAGCACGCAGAGCCTGATTTAAAGAGTTGTATACATGAGACACATGTTACTGAATTGCAGAGAAGAGACGAGGCTGATGTTAACACTATGGTACCTGGGGTATATGTTACTGACTTACAGAAGGGAATTTGGTTACAGACTTTCGATAGACTATTGGTTACATGCGATAGTATTGTTTGAAACACCCATTTGGTATGAAATACAGGACTTGTAAGGCATGCAAAGGTGGACAACGAGAGTTGTTTGTCAACCTAGTCAGAAACTGATGAAAAAAAAGGTTGGATTGGGAGTCACTGGAAAGTAGAAGGAGTGGGGTAAATTTTTTATATTTCCACCTTGGCCACAGGTGATGGTCTCAGGTATTCTATGACGAGTCAGCATGTTCTGTGGGGAGCAGTGCCTTAGCGTGACTCGATTTTATCACACAGGACTGGTGTACTATGCTGTGGAACCATTCCTTAGGGGTGAAATTAGTGAGATTAGCACTTGCTAAAAGACGGTGTTTCATTTCTGGAACTTAAGAAGTGCTCATGCAGTGCTGTAAAACACGGTTAAAAGGAAGGTAAAAGGGGTGTTAGTATTTACCACAGCGTATATCGCTCCGTTTCTAGCGAATCACTGACGAAAACTTTACACATACAAAGGACGGCGTGTTTAATGGCCTTTATGCCTCCTGGCTGTATCCGGTAACATTAGCTGGGAATGAAACACTGACCATCTTGTGACTGCGGAGCTGAATATCAAATCATCAACCATATATTTTAAATTAGTTTTCTTTCCTCACAGACATTTGTGATGTGATTGCATATCAGTCCATTAATTTATCAACTACTGATCGGTCTGAAATTTTTACCCTATTCCCTTGTGGTCAGGTACTACTATCATATTTAAGTCTGGATGTGAACAAATCTTTCCCTTGCCATAAGTGTCAGTTCTTACACGATTAAGGATTTTTACTGAAAATATTGTAAAGTGTAAAGGATAGCTTATGGTCTAGCTTAAAATATGAGGTCAAGTGGGCGGGCAAATCAGCAATAAATGATAATTCAGATTAACTTCCGCAGGTGTTGTGTACCATCATTTTATAGGGGGTGAATTCGAATAGAAAACCAGGAAAATTACAGGTTGATTGGTTTGACATCAGTTGGGTAGTGAGTAGTATCTATCGGGGGGAAAATACCTGCTGAGATCACTGATAGTGTTACAAGTGGTGGAATATGCATGCTTTCCGAGATTAATATATAACACATGTATTTACAGTAATGTGTGCGCAGAGAGTATTTGATACCAATACAAAACCTTTTCCATGCTATGGCATAATGCAGTCATTGTCAACTTACACTAGATTGCAAAAAGTATAAAGCAATGTGGATAACTAACAAAAATAATCCGTTTGTTAAAGTGTACAAAGTTAAGAGCTTAGTTATTAATATGATTGATTGCCTGAAGTATAAGCAACATGAAGTGGTGTTTCGTGCATCAGTTCGGTCGTAGGCAGAGCTAATTCTAGACTGCGAATTTTTAATTTTGGGGTACTTTAAAGCTCGAACAAAAGTAGATAGTGTACAAAACCTCACATTCATATGATGCTGCTGTTGCGATGTGTCGCAAGAGATTGATTTTCTTCTTAGACAAAGTATAGAAAAGAGCTACTCAATTTGTGATTGCTTGCCACAGTTCTTACGAAAGCGTAACAGATTTGATACATAGATTGGTGTTGGTGCATAGAGATGTTGGCAAAAATTACTAGTTCGATGAAATATTTCATACGAATGATAGGAGAGTAAGGATTAGGGAAATAAGGTATCATACTGAAGCTTATACGAATTCCTTCTTTCCTTATTCCTTTCTATGAGTTTTGCCATGGTCAAATTGGAAACTGGTTTTTACAGCTTTGGAGCTGGTGTGGGAAAGGTTTTGTTAATCATATCACAAATATTTTCACGTGGGTTCTTCTCCAAAGACACAGTCTGGAGCGTTGACAAATAGACTTGAAAAAATTACATGGTAATTGGTTTGATATCAGTGGAGAGATTGACATGTAATCACATCAGAAATATCTGTAGGGAAAGAAACTAGTTTTCAAATCGATAACATTGCTTTAGGTAATGATATTCATGTGAATCTCAGTTAGTGGATATATTTAAGATAAAATGGGCAGGGGAGTTCAAGTTAATGCCTTAGCACTAGGATTGAAATGCACATTAGTTCACCAAGGTTGCAGACAAAAACATCATGAAATCACTTCAATACCTTTTTGAGTTTAAAACATTGGCTGGATTCTCGCTATAGGTCTCACTTGTTTCATTGCACATAATTTAATACATGCTTTAATATATTGGGAATATAGCAGAAATTCGTGAGTTATCATTAATGCTGTTAACTATTAATTATATTGGAA
Organism: Vandiemenella viatica; assembly: GCA_031002005.1. NCBI lineage: Eukaryota > Metazoa > Arthropoda > Insecta > Orthoptera > Morabidae > Vandiemenella > Vandiemenella viatica. The sequence continues at coordinate 73,962,376 of JARYHS010008075.1, forward strand.
TTCTACTATACTGACGCTTATATGTATATTCTTAATTTCCTAGTGTTATTTGGGATTGGAATGCACAGAGTTCGTTTTGATGCAAAGCACCCTCTGTCAATTTCGACTATTTCAACTGCAGATTATAGATTTACATATAAGCTATGCCAGGACGTTCCATGGTTCATTTTCCATGGTAATTCCATTATCATATTTTAAACGAAAAAGTTATACTTTCACATGGTCCATAACAATTTTTTAAATCCATTACAACTAATCAAGCTGGTTCCATACTCTCTAGGCGTGGAAACTAAAATTTTAATTATCATTTTGAAAATATTTTTTTTTTAAAACAGTTTAACGTCCCTTTTTAACAACGTGGTCTTTAGAGACGGGAAAGGATGGGGGCAAGGAATGGGAAGGAATTCGGCCATGGCCTTTTTGAAGGAAGCATCCCGGCATTCACCTGGAGTGATTTGGGGAAACCATGGAAAACCCAAATCTGGATGCCCGGACGGGGATTCGAACCGCCGTCCTCCCGAATGCGAGGCCAGAACGCTATCCGTTACACCACCACGCCTCGGTATTTTGAAAATATATAATGTTGACGAGTTTCAACGGCTTTTTAAATCATATCATAAATATTTTTCACCTAGGTTTTTGTTCATCTGGAAAATATTACAGGCAATTGGTTCGACATCAGTGGAAGGTAAATTTAAGAAAAGATTGACATGTAATCACATCAGAAATGTCTACGAAGAAAGAAACTGGATTTTACAACTACAACTTTGCATTAGTCGATGTTATTCATGTGAATCTAATTTAGTAGACATATTTCTGATAAAATGGGCAGGGTAGTATTTGTAGACAGATAGCAAACAGACAACGAAATATTTCTCCCCTCTTAAAAGCTTGGTAAATACCTGTCGCATTGAGAAAGCGCAAATGCCAGGAAATATTTCTTAAAAGCTTGGCAAATATTTGTCGCATTTCTCAACTGTGTATCGAGCGCATGTTGGGACATAATGATCCATGCCCTACCATCTAGCGACAACCACGTATTACGCCCTTGATTGTGCTGCCAGCTAGCGACAGTTATGAAAATTGCCGTGGCAGGCGAACGCGCGTGTCGAAACAGATGCCACCGCAATACTTAATGGCTGAGCAAATAGCTTCACCGAGCGTGCATGTCAAAACCCGAGCACACCTGTGCAAACTTGTGTACAGAAATAACCCAGGGTATTCCACAGCGAGAAAGAGAGAGAATAGCGTGGCGAAGTGGAATGTCTTTGCCTTCTCTTTGGCCAGCGCATGGGCAGATGAAGTTCCTCGTGGCTCGCGCCGTCAGGTACTGCCACTTGGTGGTGTGACGTCATATGACCTTGGTCGCCATTGGTCCACTCGAATCCCCCGCGACAGTGACGTCGGACGGCATTGGTTCTTTATGAATCACCCGCTAACCAGATGTGACTCATCGTTAGGAGACTACTTATGCTGTACCATACACTAATCCACCCACACTTTTAGTATGGCAAACCGAGAGTGGTGATGTAACGGTTAGCGTTCTGGCCTCGCATTCGGGAGGACGGCGCTTCTAATCCCCGTCCGGGCATCCAGATTTGGGTTTTCCATGGTTTCCCAAATCACTCCAGGCAAATTCCGGGATGCTTCCTTCAAAAGGCCATGGCCGAATTCCTTCCTTATTCCTTGCCCCCCATCCTTTCCCGTCTCTAAAGACCTCGCTGTTAATGAGACGTTAAGCTGTTTTTTTTTTTTTTTTTTTTTTTTTTTGTGTGTGTGTGTAAATAGTATGGCAATATTTATATCACCCGGAAAAGTCCCGCCGAAACCATAAAACAAAGAGAAAAAAGTCACATTGGCTGCAGTTATTTGGAACCTAGTCCTTATTTGTACATTTTAAACTCCCGCCCGATTCATGTCCTCATATCGTTTCTATACGCGCCAAAACTTGGCGTCTGTCTCTCTCTCTCTCTCTGACTACACACTTTTTAAAGTCACTGTCCCTATCCAGAACAACGACCTAACTCCCACTGTTAACTTCTTGGCGCAGGCGAGTCAAATGTATAGGAATGTCCTGTCCATTGTGTGAAGCTTCCCTTGACCAAAATTATTTATGGGAGGCTTGGTATGAATAAGCGGTACGAACTGGAATCTGCCAGTCTAGGAGCCCGCGATTTTGTTTTTACGTCGAACTTATTTTATATGATAAAAGTAATGGGGTGATAATTTTGATCATTACAATATGATATCAGAGGAGTGCTCCTTATGCGGAACAAGCTAAACAAGTTCTAAACAAGTTCTACTGACAGCTCATGAAAACCTTGTCATTAGAATAAAAAAAGAACTTCCTGGTGCGATCCCTCTCACATTCGATCAAGAAAGTGGTCAAAATATTATCCATGAATGTGTTACGAAGTAAAGGTGCAATTTGAAAGAAAAACTTATGTACTACAATTCTATTGTCTGTATTAGTCCTTTGCTAAAACCATACGTAAATAAAATAAAAAATGGCGCTAGGATACTGTTACATTTCTGCTATGTTGTTTTGATCAGATATTAATTGTCTGCAATACAATACAATACAATACATTCATTTTCCATTGATCCCAATATAAGAGACTGGCTCTGTGGAATGTGGAAAGTTGTCAATTTACAGATAAACAGTTGCATAACAAAATAATAAGTACACCACTAGATGTACAGTCATAGTATACATGGTACGTTAAACACTTCCATTACAAAATAATACATACACCAGAAGATGTACAGTCATAGGATATATGGTACATTTAAAAAAAAATAAAAATTAACAAAATAATACATACACCACAAGATGTACAGTCGTAACATATATGGTACTATAAACAATTACATAACAAACTAAATACATACACCAGGAGATGTACAGTCATAGCATACATGGTAAATTAATTATTTGAACTATATTTACACAAGATACTGGCAGTTATTTTTAAGAGATCCTTAGAAATAAATTCTTCGACAGAGTAGAAGGAGTTGTCAATTAAAAATTCTTTCAATTTTTTCCTGAATTTATTCTTATCATCTACTAGACATTTAATATGTGTTGGGAGCATATTGAAGATATGTATCCCTGAATATCGGACCCCTTTTTGAACAAATGACAATGACTTGTAAGTCTTGTGAAGATCATTTTTACTTCTAGTGCCGTAATTGTGTATTTTACTATTTGTTTCAAACAAAGTATAATTTGTGACTACAAAGGACATTAATGTGTATATATATTCAGATGCTAATGTTAAAATCCCTAACTTCTTGAACAGCTCTCTACATGAAGTTCTATTGCTAACCCCACACATAATTCTTATTACACGCTTTTGGGCTCTGAACACTTTATCTCTATGGGTAGAATTGCCCCAGAATATTATTCCATATGACAATAAGGAGTGAAAATAAGCAAAATAAACTAGCTGCCTCATACGGAGATCACCTAAAGCTGAAATTGTACGAATTGCAAACGTGGCTGCTCCCAATCGCTTTAGTAAGTCAGAAACATGTACTTTCCAATTTAAATTATGATCAATACACAAACCTAGAAATTTCACACTATCTACCTCTTGAATGGACTGGCCTGCAAATTTTATGTCTATGTCAGGTGTTACTCTGTGTGATGTACTGAATTGCATATACTGAGTTTTATCAAAGTTTAAAGACAAGCCATTAGCTGTAAACCATTTATTAATCAGTTCAAAGACATAATTTGAAATATATTCTGTAGATAAATCTGGAGTGTTTTTAATTCCTATGTTTGTGTCATCTGCAAATTGGACAAATTTTGAGTTTTTAGATGAAACACAGGGTAGATCATTTATATATATTAAAAACAATAGTGGCCCCAATATAGAACCCTGAGGTACTCCACATCTGATTAATTTCCACTCAGAAAACAGTGGACCTCTTAAGGCAGCCTTAAAATTCTCCATTGACACTTTCTGTTTTCTATTTAGAAGGTAAGAACTAAGCCATTTATTAACAATGCCATCTATACCATAATACTTAAGTTTCTGTATCAGAATTTTATGATCTACACAGTCAAATGCTTTAGATAAGTCACAAAAAATTCCCACAGGAATTAATTTATCATTTATTCCTTCTAAAATATTGTCAGTGAATGCAAATATAGCTTGTTCTGTTGAATGACCCTTTTGAAAACCAAATTGTGATTTAGTTAGAATATTATTATTTTTTAGATGTTCATAAACTCTATTGTACATTGCTTTCTCAAAAACTTTGGAGAAGGCTGTTAGTAATGAAATTGGTCGGTAATTCGATACGGCTGCCTTATCTCCCTTTTTATAGAGTGGTTTAACTACAGCATACTTAAGCCTTTCTGGAAAAGTCCCCTCAAGTAGAGATATATTGAATAGATAACTTAGTATATTACTTAATTCTGTGGAGCACAATTTAATTAATCTGCTGGAAATCCCATCATAACCACTTGAGTATTTGCTCTTAAGGGATTTGATAATTTTTCTTATTTCTTCTGGAGTAGCTAATTTTATAGACATAGAGTTAAATTTTTCTTGGAAGCCTTTTTTGACAAAATCCATACTGTGTGTCACTGAGCTATTAGCAGTCAACTTATCAGCAACAGATAAAAAATGTTTATTAAAATTATCAGCAATTGAGAAATTAGATTCTACTGAATTTTCTTTGACAAAAATATCATTACTTGTTTGATTACTCTTTCCTGTTTCCTTTTTTACAATGTCCCATATTGTTTTAATTTTATTTTCAGAATCATGAATTTTATGTTTGTAGTACATACTTTTAGATTCTTTAATAACCTTTTTCAGTATTTTGCAGTACTGTTTGTAATGTGTTTTAACATTAGCATTCTCACTGTTCCTAGAGGCAATATACAACTTCCTTTTATTAATGCATGATGTTCTAATGCCAATAGTTATCCAAGGCTTTTGTTCTTTTTGAGAAGCATGACACTTTTTCAAGGGGAAGCAACTTTCAAAGAAATTTAATACAATGTCACTAAAAATGTTGTATTTTTCATCCATACCTTGAGCACTGTATACCTGTTCCCAGTTTGTGGCATTCAGGCACTTTCTAAAACAAGTAACTGACTCATCATTTATTACACGCTGAAGTTTAAAGACATTACTCTTAGTGCTAGTTCCTATTGAAGTGTTGATGGTTAATAACTGGGCATCGTGATCCGAAAGTCCATTGATGGATGGCTTGATGGTATAACTGAATTTTGAGGTATCTAGGAAAACATTGTCTATAGCTGAGTGACTATTATTCATTATTCTAGTTGGAAAATTAACTACCTGAGTTAAATTGAATGAACTGACTAATGATTCTAACATGACTTTACAGGGTAAGTTATTTAGAAAATCTACATTAAAATCACCACATACTACTATGTTGACTTCTTTTCTGCTTAAAAATGTTAATAAGAGTTCAAACTGGTTCATAAAAACAGAAAAGTTTCCCGATGGTGCTCTATATACTGTTACTATTATGAAAATTTCATTATTGAATCTTAGCTGTGTAGCACAGGCTTCAAAATGTTGGTCAACACAATATTTGCTAATACTTATATCCTCAAAACTATAACCATTTCTAACATAAGTGACAACTCCTCCTTTCTCCAAGTTCGTTCTACAATAATGAGAAGCTAAATTAAAATCAGTTACATATGACATACCTATTCCTGCAGTTATATGGTGTTCAGACAAGCATAAAACATCAATTCTACTGATATCATTTAATTCATTTATGTGGACTAGCAATTCATCCACTTTATTTGTTAACCCTCTGATATTCTGATGTAGTAAATTAATCCCTACACAATTTTTAGTTTCGGTATCTGAAAACTCATTATTGCTTAAACTAATTTCTCTTAAAAATCTCTGCCTAATACATGATCCTAATCTAAAAAAGGAGCTGCCCTAACACCATTAACAACAGATATCTTTTCATGTGAATTTGTGGCCCCAATTAATTGTTTTGCTATGAGATCTGAAAGAACCCCCTTCCCTCTACTATTGAGGTGTAGGCCATGCCTAGTATAATCCCACCTATCAATAGCATCTACAGGTACCAAGCCCATGCCAGAGCCAATATCAGACATAAGATACCGTTCCAGTTCCAGATTCACTCGCCTCACAGCAGAGTTCATCTGTGGCCGATCATAGCGTCTCAAGACCGACATCACACTGACCCGAGTGTGGCACGTTGCTTCTGCTATTTTCTCCAGGTCATCTCTGATGCTATACCTATCATTCCTGCCAAAACTATTTCCCGCTCCTCCCACTATCACTACATGATCCTCATCTGTGAAATCCTTACACAAAGAACCTATATCTTCTACTACCTGACCAAGACTAGCACTAGGTTTGAAGAAACTCATGACCTGGAAACCTGATCCTAATTTTTCCTGTACCAATGGCCCAACACCTCGTCCATGGCTACTACCTAGCAGCAAGACTTTCTTTTTCCCCAATCCCTGCCTACCAGACTTAACTACACAGTTTTTCCTACAAGTCTGCTGCTTTTTACCTACACCTACAACTACAGAAGGCTCATCCCTGTCTAACTCTGGCAACAGGGCAAACCTATTTTGCACCCCAACAACAAAAGAATCAGAAGCCCTTCTTGTTCTAATTGCCCTTTTCCCTGTCACCAGTTCCCAACCATCTCTGTTTCCCTCCCTGCGCAGCCTATCCAACTCCTTTCTAGCCTCTATCAGTTCAGCCTGAAGGGCACTAATCCTTTCCTCCTGCTCCAATATCTTCCTACTTTTGAAACAATCTTTACAAAACCATGGGAGAGCCTCCTCAATTTCCCCAACTTCGACGCCACTACAAATCGCACCCCAATGAAACCATTTCTCACACCCTTCGCAAAAAATTCCAACCCTCAAAAATCTACGGCAATGTCCACACTTTTCACTCATGATTACAAGAAACTAACACCAACAAAGTACACAATACGAGAAACAAAATTTGTTGAACTTAACCTTACAAAAAATCTGCTAAATTAATTCACAAGTAAGCTTTATCTAAATATATTTTCGCTCTATAACAAAAATCTGAGCTTAAGCCGAGCGTTCAAAAATGTAAACAAACACAGAAAGTAAACACGGAACAGACCAAAGCACTAAATCACAAATAAATTTTTTTTTGCACGAATAAAAACACTCACTAACGCTCACAGTAGTAAAATGTATTACAATTTAGAGTTTCGAATTACTATTACAATCAAAAATAACTATTAACTATATTTATTTATAATTTAAATACACACGTTCGTGCGGTACGTGTTTCCGCGGTATTCCAAAGATGATACCTCTCTTCCCATTCAAAATATCATCATCACATACAGTATATCTCAAATGTTAGACCAGAACCTGAACCTCCAGTCTTTGAATATCTCGTCAAAATTTGTTCAGAAGATTTTATATTAAATGAAAACATATTTAAAAGAATTTGATAGTATGAAGGTATTCTGATTTTTTGTTTTGGTGTCATATGACGTTATCTGACATTCGATTTTGAAGTCTGTATCTGAGGTTATAAACTGAGAGAACTGCGTTAAAATCTGCTGGAATGTTTTCAAGTTATGCCATATTAGAGGTAAATACGTTTCTCGTTCAGAACAGACTTATAATTCATGTTCCGGTGCTACATAGCGTTCTTACACATAATTCGGATTTTAAGCCAAACCCCAAGCATTCAAACTGCGAAAAATCTTTCGTAAATTTTCCCGAGATTCCGAAATAAACACAGTCCCGTTACAGATTTGTATAATATTATAGATATTAATGTTACTATTTCCCTGTTCCTCCGTGATGGTTTTATTTTTTTTTTATTTTGCTCCGTAGGTTTCAAGATTATCTCCCTGAGTAAATATTGTAGTCAGTCATTTTATTCCTTTATGCCTAATCACTCTTTATCTGATTTAACTGTTCTTCCTTGAATGTTTTCTATTTTTCTTCATTGAATTTCAGATGTACTTTTTTTTTTTATCATAATCTCATTTCATTTGAGAACGTTTTAGCTTTTTCACTTCATTTTTTCCTAGTTCCACATTCACTTATGCCTTGGAAACACGCTCCGTCTTGCCTGCGCTCTTTCCTGCACAAACCAGTTTGCAGAGGCAAGACGAAACGTTTGGATGAGAACGCGGTAGCGCGTGTAAACTAGAAAGCGTGGCTTGTGCAATCGTGGAGTTGATAAAGATTAGATTGAGTAGTTTTTGATTTGCACAGTTTTTTTCGACAACAGATATCTGAGAAGTCGGTGCTGTAAGACATAAAAATCGTAGCCGACATTGTGGAAAATTAAATCCAAGGAAAATTCCGTCAGGGAAAAAAAAAAAAAAAAATAATGAAGCTTATCGTTTAATGACTGAAAAATTGAAAGAGGTATTAGTTGTTAATTATGCATAAGTACCTTCTTTTCAGTACAAATAAATATATTTTTTAACTGATAAGTATGTTTAGTTAGATTTATAACAATTTAAGCGTTATTTACATTATTATAATCAACTATTTCGGGCACAAGGGTGTGGTGAGATTCTCTTTTTTGGGTAAAGGTGTCAGGGATTGAAATAAGTTAACAAGAGAAATGATGAATAATTTACCAAAAACATTGAAAGAATTTAAAGCTGAAATTTGCAGAGAGCAAAGGTAGGTGGGTGCAGGAAAGGGGGGCGATAAGTGTGTAGAGAAATTGCCACCGGAGCGCGCTTTCCATCGCAATTTAATTAAATTTATTATTATTATTTAAATGTGATATTTGTTGCAACTGAAGTGCAACCAAATGCAGCAAGGGACATGGTTACCAAAACAATAATTCCTTGAGAAATGTAGTCGTGAAGAAACGAACAAAGTGAAGGACATTTACTAGTCATGCTTATGGACTCATGACTTATTAGAATTTGTAGATGACCAAGAAACTGCTCCTAACCAAATATCTAATTTTATAGTCTGGCAGCATAACAATATCTTGTCTTTTAATTATGGGAGTCATTAGGCAAAGTAACTCATTAGAGGATGTTTCATCCATTCTTAGGTAACCACGCCAGTCTTCCGGTTATTCTCTCAAATCTTCTATTAACATGTGAATGTGTATTTCTCTGTAAACAACACTTTTTGCTTCACTTCTACGGTGTCGCTTATTTGTTTGTTTGTTTTATTTATTATTTAACAAAAAACATCTTATCTTGGCCACATCGTCGCAGCTCCGAAAACACTGTTTGCACGAGCTTACCTGTACTGTGTGACCACCATTCGGTGTTCAGTCTTTTTGTACAGTTTTGATTGCGCAGGTAAAACTGCGCTGTCAAGACGGAGCGTGTAGTCGGGGCATTAAAATTATATATGCCGTGTACTACCATCGGTTACTGAAGCTTTATCAATACAGTCCACAGATATCAATATAAAAAAAATGGCTCTGTGCGATGTGGAAAGTTACCAATTTACGGATAAATAATTGCATAACAAAATAGATCAAAGCACCAGGTATAACGTCATTCCATAATAAGTACATCAATTATATCAACCAGGGGCGGATCCAGGATTTTGCTTTGGGAGGGGCTTGAGCGAAATTTGGTTTGGGGGGGGGGGGCTTGGCTTAAGTGGATTTTGGTTGGGAGGCTTGCCTTCAGTGGATTTTGGCTGGGGGGGGGGGGGCTCGATTAGGTCAAAAGGTAGTATTTATAGTGCCCTCGGGCCTCGAATCCGTAGAGCTAAAAAAAAGGTGTCAAAAATTACAATGTCGGAGGTGGACCTAGCTACTTTTGGGGGGGGGGGGGTGCTTGCGCCCCTCCCCCTGATTATCAACTACATAGTTACACAATTTGCATGATGTACTGCAGTTGATATCTAACTTTATTGCCTGTACTTTTCCATGTATATATTCTAACCTATTTTGCAACAAATTATATCTGACTAGCTCCTATTTTCTTTCCAACATATCGAAATATCCTACAATATTTCCTTTTACTACCATATGATTGTAATCACTAGTGATCATTACTTTTAATTTTATTTGCAACCTTTGAAATTTTTAAAACTTTGAATTGATTATTTTCCCTCTTACTCATCATAATAGATAAGTTAGTATGGTTACTTAAGTGATTGCTAGCTCCATGATTGATAGAGGCATAGTTTCCAACCTCATTAATTACACTGCACAGACGTATTTAATAATTACTTAATTTTGGTAATTTTGTTGTTGATTTTTACCTTTCTTGCTGCTACTAATATTTAATACCTGTCAATATGTAGAACCTTGAGAGTGGTTCCCGATGGAAATATGAAAATAATAATTTTAATTCAACTGAGCAGAATCAGTTAATTACGATAGATGCAAGAGTTAGAAATATTCAACGACGAGATAACGGCAATAGCATGACGGGAAGAAACTTGTCATCACATTATGAAATCAGACTCGGGACTTCAGAGATATAAAAAGTAGCAGCTGGTGAAATAAAGCTCTGTGCATTACGATTTGTGTGCCCGTGTGGTGTTTTCATAGAAGTGATTGTGTTGAAAGGAAGTGTGGATTATTATTTGGGGAAGGGGGTTACATTTCTTTTGACGGAACATGGCAGTTCGCGTTCAGTTTGAAAATAATAATGAAGTTGGTGTATTCTCCAAACTGACAAATTCATATTGTCTCGTGGCTATTGGCGGTTCTGAGAATTTTTACAGGTGAGATAACTGATTTATAAAACTTATAATTACAAATGTTTATGTTACTTGTTCACCTGCTTTGTCAGATAATGCCTGCTATTAAGTGCGATGCATTAGATAATCGATGGTACTGTTTCACTCATAGAATGTCATGAATGTGTAGACCTATTATCGTTATTAAAACGATAAGGCTCTGTATAGCAAAACATTTTTTATCTCATTTTATTTGATTGCAATATTACAACACACCAACATTTGACCTTTAAGAATTTTGATTTTAGATTCTTTCTGTATTTCTGGAAAATGGTATAATTCCCTTGAAAATATGTTCTTCCACCCCAAAAATAAAATCTGATGATGCCATATAGATGTTTTTAAAAATATAACACATGGATGTCATCGGGGACTGCCGACAGAAGTGAAAACTTGAAATTATTATCATCATACGCACAACATGTTATACTTACAGTCACAAATATACTAAATAATTCCGCTTGGTTGTAATGAACTAGTGACCGGGTTTTCTAGTGGCTGTGTATTCTGCCGCCATATATTAGCCGCCTTAACCTAACCCCGTAGTCTTACCAGGGGCAGTTATATCATTACCGTGGCGCCACAATCTAATGATGATACTTGTAGAACTTGACGATACAAATCGAAAATAAAGAATATTTTTTTTTGATATCTCTTTTGGTTTTAGAGATATAAAATGTTAAAAATCGGGTAGAGACAAGGATAGGTACATGTGAATTGAGATTTTGTTTCGCAAGTAATAGATAGTAGACATCACGCCGAGAAACACATTTTTTTCTTTTGGGTGAACAGTCCATAAACAAAAGCAGCAGAAGTAATTTTAGTTGGCACTATTTAGCGGAGCGTAGTAGTATTCGCGGCTTGTGATTGGCTGTGACTCGTTAATGTCAGTGTTTTATTCGCCGCGCATTAATCGTTTAGCACCGAATAAGTTTCGTACAAAATACTATAACTGACGTTAAAATATATATGTTTTATTTTGCTATAAAATATTTCTTTTTGAAACTCATTTCTTTTATCTTGTAAACTCGATTCGTAATATTGAATTAATGACATCGTTAGCATTTAGGTCGTAATGCAGCATAGCCCACAGCGAAACGGCACGATAACACACGATATTGCGGATACCCAATTTCCATATCGTATGTATCGCTGTTACTATAGTCCAGGCTGTATTACAATATAACTCAATTGACGAAATCATATTTTAAAAATATGCGATTCGGTCGGAATGGAGCCTGGACCATAGTGAAACGTAACCACAGCACCTGATATTGCGGATATCCAATTTTTAAATCGTATCACTCGATGTTACTGTGATCCACGCTGCATTGCTATATAAGCTTAAACTATTATTAACGAAATCATATTTTACAAATATGCGATTCGGTCGTAATGCAGCCTGGACCATAGTGAAACGTAACCACAGCACCTGATATTGCGGATATACAATTTTTAAATCGTTTCTAAGGCTGTAACTGTGGTCCAGGCTGCATTACACCCTAAACACAATGGCTTATGGACGAAATCATACTTTGTAAATATTTTATTTCGTATGCATGATTTTAATAACCATTTTAGAAACGCGAGGAATGGAATAAAATTTAAATCAATGGATGTGGGATTAACAGACTCGATAATAGTTTCTACGAACTTTCTCGTTAAATGGAGAGAGTTTGCAAGGCAATTTTATTACTCAGTAAACGATTAATAACTACAATACGCGGATTAATACATACATTAATCTACTGACTGGTATAGATCACGGCCAATCCGAAGCGTTCATTAGCCGCGAATACTACTACGCGCAGCTAAATAGTGCCAACTAAAATTACTTCTGCTGCTTTTGTTTATGGACGGTTCACCCAAAAGAAAAAAATATGTTTCTTGGCGTGATGTATACTATCTATTACTAGCGAAATAAAATCTTAATTCACATGTACCTTTCCTTGTCTCTACCCATTGTAGTTTTCGTCTGAAAACTGTTGCACATGTTCATTGGGTGATATTATTTAATACATGTTGCTCTTAGAGCTGTAAAATATATACAGCCTCACAAATTTCATGCAAAAAGTGCCATAACATAGGTTGGCGAGTGACTGGGAGAAAGCATATAGCCATGTGTAATTATAACGCTATTGTTCCTTCGACTATATTATTTATTTATTTGTTTCTATTACACCCATCAAGATAGTGTATAACGCTTAAACTTCACGCAAAATAATAGTAATAAAAAAACTGCTCCAACAGTAGCCTACATACTAAGCAATGAGAGGACGCCATTTATCATCATACGCGACTTCCTGTGATAATAATATTACATGCAACAAAATGCATCAACGAACAACAGCATGAAAACCAAACCAACTGTATTATAAAAACAAAATTCATAGTCCATTAAGCTACAAAGGGAAGCGTCTAAGTCCATTTTGGTCCAGGCTACATTCTAATATATCCACAGATGCCGCTAATGATTCTGCTTGAATATCATGATAAATGTTTAATAAATCCAAATTTCCAGTGAATTATGATTTAACAACAACAACCAAACGCCATTTTGGTACAGGCTGCATTTCAATTATAAAAACTAAATTCCTTCGACCTAATGCTGAAACAAGCACATTGCCGCACTTTCAATCTAAACATAAGCTAAGTTAATATTGCCGCAACCTACTTTGATAAATGCCATAGAATATTAACATCTTGGGCATAACATGCGGATATGTTTCTTGACGATGTAATACCTATTATCGTTGGACGTGTTGGATGTGTATGTAAATGAGGCAACCAACGTTTACTTATGGTTCAGAGTTTTTTTTTATCTTTTTCATATTTATACTTTTAAAGCAACATATTCCCAAATAATATCATTCAAAGAACGTTTGCATGGTCATTATACTTCACTATAAGGCTTCTCCCAGTCGCTTGCGGTATAGTGTTACGGCACTTTTCGAGTGAAGTTTGTGAGTTATCTATACATTTTACACCTCTAAGAGCAACATGTATTAAATACTATCACCAAACGAACATGTGCAACAGTTTTCAGACCAAAACAATAATTCCTTCATGGGTCCCAGTGATTGCGTTGTTGCTGAACTAAAAATTTCTTTACTTTAAATTTATCCATCATCAAATTGTGGCGCCATGGTTATCGTAGAATCCCCCTACCAGGTATAGAGGACCTACAGTTTAACGTGAAATCCATACCACGCATTCTGGCTTACTTCACATTACACAGGAAGCTATGCCAGATATGAAGGTCATGTTAATAGTCTACGAAAAACCCCGCTGAGACAGAGTTTCAAACCGGGGACCTTTCGTTCACATTCGGGAGGACGATGGTTCGAATCCCCATCCGGGCATCCAGATTTGGGTTTTCCATGGTTTCCCAAATCACTCCAGGCAAATGCCGGGATGTTTCCTTACAAAGGCCATGGCCGAATTCCTTCATATTCCTTTCCCCCATCCTTTCCCGTCTCTAAAGACCTCGCTGTTAGAGAGACGTAAACGGCAACAGATATTAACATTAGCTTGTCGGTAATGTGAACTCATTAGATTTTACCCATCCAGAAATCACCCAACCCGTCCAGAAATCACACAACCCATCCAAAAAAGTTTTTACTTCAAAAACTGAAAATCTAGCTTAATTCACAACCCAACGGTTCATCAAATCTTCCCAAAAGAGGTGTACTGAGCTATTGTGTCAGAAGCAAAAAGGCTAATGCCTTTCAAGTTCCTACCACGGCACGTCCAGGTGTTTCTGATATTATCAAATACAACTCCTAAAAATTGTGGATTTGTATGAACAACTGCGACAGAAATTAAGTTGAGGGGAGAAAAGAGGAGAGGGTTTATGTTTCTGTAAATCAAACTTCAATAGTGTTTTCTATTTTTCTTAAAGTATATGTATGCAAAGTTACATCAAAATCATGTAAAAACTGTGTTTCAATAAAGATTTTGCGAAAATTATCCTGCATGCATAACATACATGCAACAGGTGGCCGTGACGACAGCTGCGATATGACGTGCAACAGGTAGCTTCTTGTGAACTCATAGATTTAGCCCCTTCCAAACATTGCGTAACACAACTATAGATGTTTTCACTTAAAGTTGACTCCTTGAGCCCAGGTGGTTACACTAGTGCCAAAAAAATATTCTAGAAGATTAAGGGAATAGATCAAATCCTCGAAATATAATCGAATCAAAGAGATACTACTCTTGCCAATTATGTATATATATTTGTGATTTAGTAATTTGGGTATTAATCTGTACCACTTCTCTGGTTAGGTCAATTTTGTCTGTTCTGTCAAATATATATATATATTTAAAAAAAGTAAGGGATGATATTCTGGAGTAGTTTTGATTAAAATTGTCGTTTCCCTGCAACTAGCATACTAGAAATCGTATATGCTCCTATCCTCCTTTTGTTCATTACCATAAACTGTTTCCTACACTGTTCCTCAGTTTATTTTCAGACCTGGTTCATGACTCTTACACTCTGTTGTCGACTCCATGTAAATATGTCTGAACCTACAATAATTGTCCTATGTTCTGAAAATTGGTACACACCATTGCTGGATTTCCCATTAGGCTGTAGAGGCTCCAGCCTAGGGGCGGCAGCGTTTTACGGACGGCAAATTTCCTAGGGTGCCCGCTTTAGTAAGCCGTCAAATTTGTGTGTGATTATAAACATAATAGAAAAACGTCTACTATAAATTTTCATTTAAGTGGTGACATCTAATAGTAAAGTGACAAACTCGGAACAGCTAATAGAAAAGAAAAATACGTTTACTATCAATTTTCATTTAGGTAAGTCGTGACAGTGAAAAATTAGCTAAATTATTAATTTAATTCTTCATTACTTTCCTGACTTTCTATCTTGTTCAACGCAATCTGTAGCCGGTCGTATATTTCCGAAGGAAGACTCTGTAGACAGAGGTAAGTTTCTGCTGACAGACTTACATTTCATGATTTCTATAATAAAAATACTTAAGTATGATCTAAGATTTCATTAATTGAGTATCTGGATGTTGAAAGTCCCCGAGCGCTCGAAAGTCGTAATTTTATTGAAAAGTCAATGATTTTTGAAACTTATCTCGTTATTTTTCAGATAATAATGAAATAAATTCTTTGAAACTTTTTAGGAACATGCATTGAACTATGCCGAAACCGGTATTCTGATTGAAATTAATATAAATTATAATTGTTTAATAATAATTGATTACAAATCGGAGCGTATGTCTTAAGGTGTTTTTCTGTTCTTTGCCGATAAAAAGTGTTACGAAGTTTGTCGTATAGAAAACTGTCAGTGAGAAAGTTGTTCCCCTATGTTTGCCGGTAAAAATCCCGTAGAAAACTATAATAATGTATTACATTTTTTTATTTTCATGTTTGTATTCTTGTTTCATAATAAACATTCATTTTTCTTGTTTCTATTTTACGACTAAATCTGAATACTTTCAAGTAATGAAGTCATACTTAATCTGTATTCATTCACATATAGGTACATGTAATCGTTTGCAACCTAATAAAGGCAATACAAATTAGTGATTAGTATAAGTATGAAGGAGAAAAGGGTGGAACAAAATGAACAGCCTACACTAAAAAAAAAAGTTTAAATCCGGCCCTGGTACACACATACCTTAGGCAGTAATATTTGACTAAAAGTGTATGAAGTAAGCCTTCAGGTACAATGAAGTAAAATCACACCAAGCATGAGTAGATGCATACAAGTTGTTATGCAAGAAATGCATCTTAATACCTGTTGATATTTACTCCACATGTTTCTGATTCTTCGTTGTTAGATAACAACTGCTTTCTATATGCAAATTGCAGGTATTTAAAAAGTGGAAAATTGGGATCATTTATAATTTTTCAGTTTGTAGCTGCCATGGGATTACTGGAGA
Organism: Vandiemenella viatica; assembly: GCA_031002005.1. Taxonomy (NCBI): domain Eukaryota; kingdom Metazoa; phylum Arthropoda; class Insecta; order Orthoptera; family Morabidae; genus Vandiemenella; species Vandiemenella viatica. The sequence goes on from JARYHS010008075.1 coordinate 73,979,014, forward strand.
TCACGATTGTACGAGAAATTGGTGTCCCAAATTCAGGCAATCAGTTATTGTTTCCAAAGGTTCTTTTTTTTTTAATTTATTTATTTTTTGACCATGTTTTAATTTGCTCTGTGCATGGCTGACATCCATACCAGTCAGCCATGCAGGTGGTAATTTGATTCAGTTATGCCACCTAGTTATACCGGCTTTTACCCAGGGTGCTAATGACCTAGACATTGTCTTGCCATTCTTTTAATGTGTTTGCCTGCTGCCTTCCCTGTTGGTACCTCTGCTTTTGCTTTGTTTTCGCAGTCAGTAGGCTGCAACCTGGTTCCTGACTCATAAGTTTAGAGGCAACACCATTATAAGTGCATCCATTACTATGTTGCAATATGCTTCATTAATTTGTGTTAATACGGGTTTCTGCACTCTTCTGACTTTGTGATGGTCTGACATGCTTCAGTTGACCATACACTTGTTTCTCTGTATGCCCTTAGTAGGTGTTTATAAGGGTTGAGTGAGACTAAAGGCGGCCCCACACGCTACGGTACACCAGAGAGGTTTACCTGTACAGGTAGACCAGAGCACCGACGGTAAACTGGACAGGTATACCGAAGCATGGATGGAACCCAGTATAACCAATGGGTCATCACAGGATGACGCTTTGGCGATGGTAGGCTTCTTAATAGCTTTGAAATGTAAACAACAAAGAAGGGGGGGGGGGGAAACGTGAAAAGTGGCGTAAAAAGTGGTTGTTGAAAAGAAAAGAATACACTCGTATTAATTTGTTGAACGAATTGAGGATAGAACCTAAAGATTACTGCAATTACTTGCGTATGAATGAATCGGTTTATCTAAAATTACTTGCAATGATTAATCCAGAAAAAGGATACCATAATGAGAAGTACTATTTCTCCGCACGAAAGACTTGCAGCAACTTTAAGGTTTCTTGCAACAGGGAGATCATATGAATGCCTTAAGTTTACTACAGTAATATCACATTCTGTGATGCTATGCATACAGTTCTGCGAAAAGATTACCTACAGGTATGTAATAAAATACTTTGAGTAAATTACTTTAATTATTTCAAAATATAATTACAAAATCAAAAATTACTATTTGATAAGTATTTAGTTACTAAATTCATTTCTGGAGCGGACAATTTCTCTTTCATAGAATTATCACGTGATTGTTGAGTTGTTTCAACTTCGGGGAATTGTTGTATCCTGGGTCTGATTGCTGGCATTTCAATTAAATGTAGAGGAGGAATTTAAGAATTCCGAACAGAGTTTGAAGGATTTGCATATTGTTGCGATGAACTTGTGCTTGATGCACATGAAGTAGGACTAGTTGACAAAGAGATATATGTGGGCGTCGAAGAATATGTAGAAGTAGCCTGATATTGTTGCATGTATCCATGAGCGTTACTAGAGTGAGTATTGAGGCTCCCAATTTCTGTTTCAAACATCACATCACTTATTTTTTCAGCTATAAGGCGCTGACATTTTTCTAGACCTCTCAGTGTTATTGCTATGCTCTTTCCCATGAGATCGTAGCGGTCCTCCTGTATTAAAGGTCGCTTAAAATGGTCTTGCACTGAAAGCATAACATCTGTACATAACTGATCATTCTTTTTACCAGGCCTTGAGTAACGTTGTTGATATGTATTTCAGTCCTAATTTTTTTCCTTTGACCTTAGTTCTGCATTTTGAGCTGACCCTTCTTCCTTTACCAGCTCCGTCTGCATTTTATGAAGATTATTAATTGCATTCATTATTTTGTTCAGAATTCGCCTGCAGCAATTAATTCTTTTTTTACTGTTTCCTATTTCATCGGAAGAATGGAAAGAAATAGTGCAATTGTTTGAGAAGTGTTGGAATTTACCCCATTGCTTGGGTGCTTTAGATGGAAAATATAGTACCACCAGCTGACTGTGGTTCTGAATTCTAAAATTACAAAGGCCCGTCATAGCATGGTACTACTTGCTATCGTAGACGCAAGATACCGATTCATTTTAGTAGATTTTGGTACAAATGGTAGAATATCAGATGGAGATGTTCTTTACAATACAAAGTTTTTCGAAAAACTACAGAGAAGAAAATTGAAAATTCTGAGCACAGAAAATATTTCAGAGAGTACTAGAAGTCTTGCAGATGATGCATTTCCACTGAGGACGGATATGTTGAAGCCGTTCCGACAAGCAGATTTAAATACATGTGATAAAGAAATCTTTAACTATCGACTGTCCCGGACGAGACGCGTTGTTGAAAATGCGTTTGGTATATTGACTTCTCGATTTCGCATATACCATACACAAATCAATGTAAAACCAAAGAACATAGAAAAAATAGTGATAGCAACCTGTGCCTTGCACAATTTTTTGATTGAACAGTTACCAAATTCCTACGCACCTTCAAAGTTTTTTTTCAGGAAGATACTGAAAACGGGAATATTGTGTCGGCAAGCTATGATACTTTGCATTCGAACATGGAAAATTTAAATCGCCGAAACGTGGGAAATATTGTTAATGATGCTAAAAAAGTTGGAGAAGATTTCAACAACTACTTTGTGAATGAGGGTAAAGTGCCATGGCAAAATAAATTTTTTAATAGAAACAGATTCACCTAACTTTGTTGTAATCATTAATCTATGCACCCGAGAACTTAAATTGTAATTATTTCTGGTTAAAATAAATAAAAATTCAGCAAAGGCAAATTGTAATTTATTTACCTCACAATCACTTTCTTCCCCATTTATGTTGGGGTATCTTGATCACCCAGAAAATCAAATAGCTTGTAGTACTAAAGTGTTATTTTATAAATTGCATCTGTCGACACACCAGACTTTAACGAGGCTTCATATTTTTTTATCTCCTTTCGGACGTTGCTTCTTAGGTTTTTTTTTAATCACAGTCTGCTTATTAGTGTCAGATTCACACTCTTGTAGTTTTTGCAATAATTTCGTATACATGGCTTCTCTCTTGGGGCGATCATGGTATTCCTTGCTTTAACACGCCACAGACAAGGTTATGATTTATAAATTTGGATAAATTCTTCTATAACTTTATTAAGCTTGCGATTTGATGTAGTGTACATTTGTAATTTGAAACAAAACAAAGAAGAATAACTGTTACGACACTGCACACAATGCGGTCTCTCTTCTACAAAGCTACAAATGAGACTGAAACCTGTGCAGGTTTACTGCAATATCCCCACACATGCTCCGGTCTGTAGTCTGGCATAGGTAGAAAGAATTACACAGGTTTATGGCACACGTGCTCCGGTCTACCTGCACAATTGCCCTATGATTGAGTGATTCCTGGTATAATGTGTCGCTCACTGCTTGCCAGCAGCCTCCTGATAGGAGCAAGGGGAGTGGTCCAGAGCACATTTTTGCCTTTTAGGGGTCAGAAATGGTTTCTAAAGGAGGATGAATCAGAAATGATCAATTCATGCAGAAGGCAATGGAAAGGCACAGTATTGAAAACTCACAGGGTATCTGAAGGGCATGTAATCCTCTCAAAGAACTTGCAAAATAATGACTTCTTCCTGGGTAAAATATTATGGAGGTCAAATAATCCCCCAGTTAGATTTCTGGAAGGGGACTGCTCAGGGAGGAGTCATCAGAATTGATAGAATCATTCTGTGAGTCAGAGCATGAAATGTTAGAAGTGTGAATAGGCCAACTAGAATAGAAATCTTAAAATAGGGAAATGGAATGATTTAAGTTAGATTTCATTGGGATTAGTGAGATTAGGTGGAAGGACACATAAAATTTCTGTTCCAGAGAGCACAGAATAATTAACACAAAAGTGACAGTGAAGTTACTGGTGTAGGATTCATGATGAACAAAGAGTAAGGAAATGAGAGAGTTATTGTGAACAGTTTAAAGATGTGATTATTTGATGCAGGTAGAAACTTAGCCTGCTCCAACCACGTTAGTAAAAGTGTATATGCCAATGTCATAGAAAGATGATAAAGAATTGGAGAAAATATTTGATGAAATTGAATAATTATTTTAATATGTGAATGATGAGGAAAATCTAATAATTGTGGTTATTGGAATGTGGTAGTGTGAGAAGGAAAAGAGGGTAATTTTTTTAGGAAGTTTTGGCTTAAGAGAAAGAAATGAATTAGGAAGATGGTTTTTAGAATTTTGTGAAAAATATAAACTCATAATTATTAACACACTATCTAAAATTCATGCACAAAGTATATTAGCTAGATTATATCTTGATCATATGGGGAGATTCTGGAATCAAGTACAAGGGGAGCGTGGATAAACCACGTAGCCTTATTTTCGCCTCCTGTGAACCCCCCACATAGCCCCATGTGGCTATTGCCTCTACCCCCCCCCCCCCCCTTCCACGTAACACGTAGCTTTTTCCCCCTTTTGATTCCAGAAGACATTTTGTTCTGTTTTCTCCTATCAGACTATTGTAAATTACATACGGAGATAATTAAATGAAGGAAATAATTATTCACATGCAGTTTTGTGATCTATTCCTCAGTTTAACTTTGAAAAATGGTATGAAAGGAAAGCTACGTGGCCTGGCTCAGAACCCCCCTCCCCCCACGTAGCCCAGTGTAGCCTTCCAGCCCCCCCCCCTCCCCTCTGGATTGAGCCACAGTTTGTACACTCTCCCTAGACTGTAATGCATACCCAGGAGCTGACATAGATTCTGACCATAATCTGTTAGCTATAAACTGCAGGCTGTAAATCAAGAGACTAAAGAAGGGAAATGGCAAATTGAAAGAATATAACTACAGAGAAAAATTTTCAGAGATGGTAAATGTGGGTCTAAGAAATAACTCTGTAAGGATATCTACTGAGGGCAAATTTAATTTAATTTAGTTGCAATGGAGCACAGGCTCCGGTGGCAATTTCCCTACACACCCATCTTCCCCCTATCCTGCACCTACCTACATTTGCCCTCTACAAATTTTATCTTTAAATTATTTCAAAGTTTTTGGTAAATTATTCATCATTTCTCTTGGTAACTCATTCCAATCCCTGACACCCTTACCTAAAAAAGAGAATCTTCCCACATCCTTGTGCCTGAAATCGAGTGCCAGCTTGTGGTCATAGTCAACTTTTCTCTTCCATGCACTACTTTTCATACCTATTGCAATATCTTTCCATGCCTCATCACCAGTATATGCCCTGTACACTCCCATGACCCTCCTCATCCTCCTCCTGTCTTGCAATGAATCCCATTCCAGCTCCTTTATCTTATCCGTCACTGATTGCATTCTGTGATAATTTCCAGAAACAAATCTAGCAGCCCTTCTTTGCACCCTCTCCATCTCCTGTATTTGATACGTAAAATGAGGGTCCCACACTACACTACCATATTCGAGCAATGGTCTGACCAAAGTTTTGTAACCCGATTCCTTGACTTCTCTCGTACATCCCCTCATCACTCTCTCCAACAAGTGCAGAACTTTGAAACCTTTTCCTACCACCTGTCCTATGTGTTTGCCCAGTTTAGTTTGTTATCAAAAGTAATTCCAAGATATTTACATTTCAAGTCTTCAGCAAGCAATTCTTTCCCCACCTTATATTCATAATTAACCTTTTTTGTGTGTATCTGATAAGCTGACTCTTCTTTGCATTTATCTTCATTCCATGTTTACCAACCCAATTAGATATCCTGTCCAGACCACCCTGCAACTGTTTACAATCCTCTATCGTTTTGATTCTTTTATACAGCATTATGTCATCTGCAAACAATCTAATTTCAGATAGTAAACAATCAACACAATTATTCATTAGAATAATGAATAGCAATGGTCCCAATACGCTACCCTGTGGCACACCCATTTATACTTCCACTTCTTTTGATACTATATTTCCTACCCTAACTTTCTGTTTTCTACCTTTTAAAAATTCTTCTACCCAGCAAATGACTTTCTTATCCACTCCAATGGTTTTTACCTTATTTACTACCATTTTATGGCTTACTCTGTCAAACGCCTTTGACAGATCTAGTGCTACACTATCAATTTGGTCTCCCTTGTCCATTTCATCTGAAATATCTTGCATATATCCCACCAACTGAGATTCGCATGAATATCCTTGCCTGAAACCATGTTGCCTGCTTGAAAACCACTTACGTTCCTCACATATATTTCTGATGTGGTTGCATATCAATCTTTCCATTAATTTACCTACCCACTGATGTCGAACTGATTGGCCTGTAATTCTCAACTCTATTTCTCACCCCTCCCTTATGTACCGGTACTACTATTGCACTTTTCCAGTCCTGTGGTAAGCAGCAAGTGTCTAGACTCAGTTTAAATAATATTTCAAGATAAGGTACAATGTCACATCCGGCTATCTTTAAGATAACTGTAGTAATATTATCTTCACCAGCCCCTTTATTTTTTTTCAGCTTTCTTATTTCCTTCATGATTTCCTCAGGATGGATATCAAATTTTTTACTGTCGTCATTTCTAATTGTGTTGTTAAGCTCGTTCTCCGAATTAGACCCTCCTGTTTCTGATTCATGGAATGCATTCAAGAGAGAAATAATCAAAGCTGATATGGATATATTAGGCTTTAGGAAAAATGCCGCCTGAAAGCCTGAGATCATAGATTTTTGAGTTGATGGATCAGAGAAGGCACAAAAATGCTTGAGATGAAGCAAAAGAAAAGTGTGAAGAAGTAGAAAAGGGAATGGTTGTAAGTAAAGTAGACGTAACCTACAGTAAGATAAAACAGAGTTTTGAAGAACTTAATAAAAGATGTATAAACATAAAAGCTGCTGTTGGGAAGCCTCTTTCTGAGCTCAGAAGATAGAGCTAATCGATGGAAGGAATACGTAAATAAACTGTGTGCCCATGGATGATTTGAACAATAGCATACTGGAAAAAAGGTATCACCATTGATGAGTTAGGAAATCCTGTTTTATGGACAGAATTTGATAGATCTTTGAAATCAAATAATGTGGTTGGAATTGATGAAATTCTTGCAGAAAATTCTGAAAAGGAGAAGGAATTCAAAGATTATTCAAATTGACATCAAACATTTACGAAACAGGAGAGATCCTAACTGTAAAGTACAAGCCGACAAATTGTAACTCTTACATCACACGCTTAAAAATTACTGACCGGGATAATTTACAGAAGATTCGAAAGGATAGTAGAAGAGATAATAGGTGAAGATCAGTTTGGGTTTCGGAAAAACTGTGGTACAGGAGAAGCAATTCTTGCTTTAAAATTAATACTTGAAAGGTGGATCAAGAAAAACAAACGTATTATTATGGCATTTGTTGATTTAGATAAATCTTTTGATTATGTTTGGTGGAACAAGATGTTCATAATTTTAAAGACATTGGGCCTAAAATACTGAATTGGAAGAGTATTTTATAATTTGGTATAAGAAAGAATAAAAGGACCAAGTGTGGTGGGTGAATGGGTAACGTTCAGGCCATGCATTCCGGAGCATATGAGTTCAGATCCTGCTCCAGTCATCAGTATTCATCAGTACAGACAAATGCCAGGATGGTTCCTTCAAAAGACAATGGCTAAATGCCTTTCTGTTACTTGTCCCCAGTCCTTTCCCACCTCTAAAGACCTTGATGTTAAGGTATAAAACCATAAGAAAAATGGTTGATAATTATTAGAGACGTGCTGTAATGGATAATTAAGCTTTCCAGAACCAATAAGGATGGATAATTAAAAGCCTCTAACATGGTTAGTAAAGGATAGAAGCATAAACTTGATAATAATGGATGTTCAGAGTCAAAGTAGGATCTGTATCGTCTAAACACATAGAAACTGAAGGTTGAAAAACTGAGTCGTATAGAAACATTCTTACAGGTAATACAACCAGAAATAAGCATTGTAAGGTGGGATTTGTAGTGTCTGAAAATTTTATTAAAGACGGTAGACCAATTTGAAAGTCTATTTGCCATGTGATTGGGATTATGCAGTCTGGAATGAGGCCTAGATTTTGTGGGTTTAACAATGGGAAGTTCTAAGTTCAACTATGGCAATATGTTGTCAGCACCTTGGAGGAATCCCTGACAAAAATTAGTCTGTCAATAAACCATAAATACATTTTTAGAAGGATAAAGAAAAATAAAATAAATAGCTGAAAATGTGATCAAATGATAACTAAACTTAAATAAGTCATAACACAGCAACAATTTGAAAGTAAATTTATGTTGAAAGGGAGAAAAATGGTATTTTGATGTTTAACCTTCAGTAGTGATTTTGACAAGTGTAAAAACAGAAATTAATAACTACTAAACAAAGCAATTTTGGATTAAAGTTGTCATAACATAAAGCTTTTTAAATAAATTGCACTCTAATATAACAAAGTTTCAGTGAAATCGGAATAAAATAGTATACCATGAGAATCTGGAACTTTTGGGATTCACAGGAGGATGGTAGTTTACAGCGGGAAAACTAGTTCTAGAAGCTTTCAGGGGAAAGCTATTCAAGCCCCTGCAATGCTGTTCTCATGGTAGTTGTGGAACAACTGTCAACAATGTAGGCCGACCCTGTGCCACTTGGCAGAATGCAGTGTTGGACTTGTAATAATTTTCATACATAGTCAGATTGTTTGTTGATAAACTTCGACGAAACAGGTGCAACTTCAAAAATTTCAAAGTGCAAACAATTCTTTTAAGCTTGCTCTAATGGGGTTGCAATTCAGTTTAATATTACAAGATTAAATGCTTCATGGCCAGTGCATGTTTGCTGATGTATAATCCACAATCTTCACTAGCCCTACAATTTCAAAGTCTGATTGTGATTCTGGTACCAGTTTAAATTCATCAAACTTTGAGAATATATATTGAGTTATATTCAGCAGTGACTTTTATTTGGATGCATAACTGTTATCTGTTACAGTAAAATAGTTAGAGAGATTGCTGACCATATTGAGAACTACGCAAACTTCATTAAGTATCAGATTCAAGCATAACATCCACGGTTTAAACTAATTACAAGAATTTGCAATAACCCCAAGCAACATTTGTGTCATTACAGTGCATCAGTTAAAAAAAAGCTGTGAAACAAGATTGTAGTCTATCACCATTAATATTAAACTACCGAGCATGGTGGTGTAACGGCTAGCGTACTGGCCTCACATTCGGGAGGACGGCGGTTCGAATCCCCGTCCGGGCATCCAGATTTGGATTTTCCATGGTTTCCCAAATCACTCCAGGCAAATGCCGGGATGCTTCCTTCAAAAGGCCATGGCCGAATTCCTTCTTATTCCTTGCCCCCATCCTTTCCCGTCTCTAAAGAACTCGCTGTTAGAGAGACGCAAAGCAGATAAAAAAATATATTCAACTTTCATGTAGAAAGAGCAATGAAGGAAGTTAAAAAAAATTGAATGTGGCACAAGTGTTCAGGGAGAAAAAGTCGATGAAAGTCAATATCTCGACTTTCATGTTAAAGAAAACAAACATTCCATTCTGTTAGATGGCAATGTGACAACAATGCTGATCTGGTTATTGTTTCCAAAGATGAAAGAAAAACTATAGACCATATAAGGAAAGTCCTTCAGTATTTTCCAAGAACCAACATGGACCCGCACTAATCAGTATTGGCCTTAAAATGTTATCAAATCCATTGATAAACTGACGAGGACCTTATAGAAGGCAAACGGGCAAACTGGGATCAATACAGCTCTGAGGTAGTTAGTAACCTGCGATGGATACTCCCAAAGGCAGAAAACTAAAAGAGATATTTTGGTGTTATCACTACAGCTAGACGAAACATCCCCCAGGATTACAGGAATCAATATATTCCATGCTGGGATTAATCCACCCAAACTATATATGACAAATATAAAAAATACTGGTGACCCTAAATCGGGAAAAGCATAGTAGAGAAGTTGAATGAAGGGAGGAAGGAAAGAACTAACTTCTCATCAAAGCAAGAGCTGATAAAATTGTAATAGATCCCACCATGAAGAAGCAGATAGAGAGAGCAATGATTAATATGGATAACAACCTCCAAAGTATCTACTCTTTCTAATCCATTCAGTCACGAACAAGTTGAGATAGCCATCAAAACGTTACAGATGTGGAAGGCTGGCCCTGAATTCATAAGATATTTTGGGAAGTAGGAAAGAACATGACTCAAGAACTTCTTTAATGACATTTTGGACACTGGGACCATCCCCCCTGGAAATCGGGCAAACCAGCAAATGACTCTTCCAAGCTATCGGCCCATTGTTGTACTCGATGTTTGCTATAAGCATCTACAACACGTTATCCTCAATCATATTCTGGGAATAATAAACATGTGAACAACTACTACCTGTAACATCATATATTGAGGCGTGAGTTCAGAAGAAGTTTAGATATCAGTAGCTTTTGTTGATTTAACAGCGGCACATGATACGGTTTGGCTGGATGAACAGCCACTTAAACTTACTTAAGCATGTACCCTACAGAAAACTAACATCACTCCTGAAGAACATGCTGACTGACAGAAAAAAGTAACTCATTTATGGTAAAAAATGGATTACCCCAAGGGTAATTTCTTGCTTCATTGCTCTTCAACTTGTGCACCAATGATATGCCTGAAACAGTCTGCAACAAATTCTGCTATGCTGATGACTTAGCTATCACTGTCAAAATGCCACAGTAGAGGAAGAGAAAAGCATCCTCTCAAATGATGTAGAAATCTTGAATGCATACTACGTGAAGTGGAGACTTTGTCCAATCCCGATGAAGACAGAAGTATACGCATTCCGTTTGAATAATAGAATAGCACATCAGCTGCTCAAAGTGAACTTCTGCAAACAAATATTTAGACACAATTTCTACCATAAATATCTTGTCGTCACCTTAGACCACTCCTTATCACTCCAAAAACACCTGGAAAACACAAGTCAGAAACTTAAAACTTGGAACATCATTTGGGAACTGTGGGAAACTGATGCGGACTCACTATGAACAACCACCCTCACGATGGTTTACCCTATAGCTGAAAATGGCAGCATAGTGCTCACACTAGAAAAATCGATGTTCATTTGAACAATTGTATGAGAGTAATAGCTGGCTCATTGAAATCCACACCACCTCCCTAGTTATAAATAATCAGTAATATACCACTTCTAGAAGCAAGACCTCAAGATGCAGCAACATGTGAATGGATAATGGTACATCATCCTGACCATCCACAGGGTCACCCAATCCATGAGGTCCTTAATGACCTACCCCAACTCATCTTAAACCCAGAAATGCCATTTGGCATGATGTATTTGACTTCAATGTCACCGAGTGTGGTGATGTAACGGCTAGCGTTTTGGCCTCGCATTCGGGAGGATGGGAGTTCGAATCCCCGTCCGGGCATCCAGATTTGGGTTTTCCATGGTTTCCCAAATCACTCCAGGCAAATGCCGGGATGCTTCCTTCAAAAGGCCATGGCCGAATTCCTTCCCATTCCTTGCCCCCCATCCTTTCCCGTCTCTAAAGACCTCGCTGTTAGGGAGACGATAAACAGATAAAAAAAAAAAAAAAAAAAAAAAAAAAAAAAAAAAAAAAAAAAAAAAAAAAAAAACTTCAATGTCAAGGAAAATGGCGACAAATCTGGAACTTTGCATTTTTGAAACCTCAGGATATTGAGGATCCTACAATTGGACTTCCGGGATTCAATCTGAAGAGAGACAGTTGGGTTAAACCAAATCACCTAAAACATGCTCTGTAAGTTATAAGTGGAGACTTCAAGTTTCTCCTTTCTGTGAGTGTGGAGCCCATCATTAAGTATTGCCTTCTAAGGAAGTATGATGGACCATCTCAAAATGTTATCAGTGCTACAACTTTCTCCTTAGTGTGGATACAATAACTGGACATTGATTTATGAATGCTACCAACTTTCTTGTCACTGTATTTGTTCAAATTTTTACTATAGAATTTTAGAGTATTTAGTTAGTTCTTGTCTATTAGTTTCCTCTTTATTTTAATTGGCAATTTGTGTTTGTAGTGTTTTTGAAGCAGAGTTGGCAGACACAATACCCGTTATACATGCATCTCTTGGTGGCTGTCGAATAATTGGAAGGATGTGCGTTGGTAAGTTTATAGAGAATTTTCTGATATTTTACTTTTGCATCAAGATTTTTTTTTTTAAATAATTTTTGTTGCTGTTGGATTTTGTAAATTTTCTTTGTATGAATTATTTCAGGAAATCGTAATGGACTACTGGTGCCAAATTCTACTACTGACAATGAACTACAGCATCTTAGAAATTCATTGCCAGATAGCGTTCGAGTTCAGCGTGTTGAAGAGAGGTTATCTGCTCTCGGAAATGTCATTGCTTGCAATGATTATGTTGCACTTGTACATCCCGATCTTGACAGGGTAAATTTTGTTTGATTAGTATTTACATTAGTTTATATTTAAATCGTGGCTGATTATAGTTTATTTGGAATTTTGCTTGTTGCAAGGATCTGTTTTACACGCTTCGTTTAGTGACATTGCAGTACTTTTATTAATGTTTCAAATATGTGAAAAAATATTTTTCCTGAAAGCTGTTTGTCTTATCACTGAACGACCTAAGATGTATGATATGTTCCTTACATTTGACTTTGAGTCAATGGAAGGCAAGCCTTGTTATGTACAAAAGAAATGTCCTGATGGCAACATAGTCTTTCTAAACATAACTCATATTGAAGACGGTGGTGTCATGATCGTAAAATTTCTGTTACCTGTAATTCTATCATTGTTAGCTGACTACAAAATGATTGCTCTATAATGAACTACAAGTAGTTGTTTAGAAACTCTTGCTGTGAATTTATGACTTTTACTGAAGTATAATTATGTTTGGTCTTATGGTTTTCTTTAGGAAACTGAAGAAATATTAGCTGATGTGTTGAGTGTTGAAGTATTTAGACAGACAGTGGCTTCAAATGTATTGGTAGGTTCGTATTGTTCGCTTTCCAATCAAGGAGGCTTGGTGCATCCTCATACATCTGTTCAAGATCAAGATGAGCTTTCTTCATTGTTGCAAGTTCCATTAGTGGTAAGTTTGACTCACTGCAATTATGGTTGTGGCACACTTTATCAAAATATTGTTTTAAGTTCAGAAAATACTGCTATTTAAAACTGAGGCAAGAATAGCAACTTGCATTTGTTAAAATTTGTGCCATTTTAAAATAAACACTAGGTCTGACAAGGTTAACACTTATTTACAAGACTGGGAGGTCACAAAATTTGAAATGTCTGCTTGCTAATTGGCATTCATATCTGTCTACTATGTTCCCAATCAGCTGTTATTAATAACTTCATATCATCCTGACTGTGGTAAAGTATTAGGTGGCTTATTCTCTATTCAATGTCAGCTGGTGGTTCGAGGTCATCACTTCAACACCCCCACGAATTGTGTACTGTCTGAGCAGACCATTGTGTCTTATCAGGCAAGTGACAAATTTTAATACAGTATTGTCGTGTCATCAGCTACAAATACAACATAATAAAATGTATACAGTGAAATGGCATCAGACAACTCTTGTCTTAAATGACACTAAAAAAATATATTTTTGTTGTGTATAATTTATTTAAGACACTAGAAAACTCGGAAGAAAAAGTTATTGTACTATTTAGTAGGGATGTAACGGATATCCGCATCCGCAAGTGCGAAACTTTCGCATGAATTCCCACATCCGCTTTCGCATCCGCAATTTTTAATGTGGATGTTTTGTTTACATTGCAATATATATTATTCTTTTCTCTTTATTCGAGATACTGCCCATTGTAGCTTGCTAACAAAAAAGTGATTGTTTTCTGATGATCTTACAATAAAAGTAACAATGAACTAAATGGTGATATTACCTAAGCCACGAATTTACTAGTTTAAACTTGCAAGTAAAGTAAAGGTCGGGCTACAATAGACAGCACTGAACCCACACTGTCACCGACCGACACTTTTCTTATTGTTGTCGCTCACTCGATTGAAGTGAGTTCAAACGACACCGCACCATGTGTCGGCAGTCATTAGTTGGATCTTATTTTTGACGGTGCGGACCGGTGTGGGGCTGGTCGATATGGAGAATCGTATATAAAAAGTTCAGAAATTTCTGGTCCTTTACGACTAAATGTTGTTGTAGCGTTACTGATTGCTTTAGAAATGCGTCAATTTTTTCAGGCTTACTTTAGGTTCATGAGATGTTCGTAAAATGTAGATATAGCCCTTGCATGTTCATATTAACAAATGAAATTGCCAGACGTGAAGGTCGATTTTAAGGCCTGTAAAAATTGCATCCGAGACCCGGATTTTGAACCGGGGACCTTCCATGCCCGAATCACACGCCACAAGCATCTGAATTTAGAAGTACTGAAAAATATGTATTTGATCATATAAAAGAACAGTTGTGTTTTGGAATAACAAAAATAAATGCTACAGAAAAAAGTGTTGATTTTATTATGGTTGAATATTTATTTGTCATTACATCCAGATTTGTCTCTTGACACAGATGGATACGGCGTACGATTGGGGTACTGAAAGTCCTTTTTTAAAATCCTTGTCTCGGCTGCAAGTTTCATGGATCTTAAAATTGACAGTCACCTCTGGCAAAGCTTTGATTTTGTTAATGCTAAGATGCTGTGACGCTCTGTGGTTCGAATTTCACGTTAATCTGTAGGTCTCCTTTTAAAAATAGGTGACAATGATAGAGGTACACTGCATGGCTGATAAGAAACTCTGTGACTGAAATTTTTAGATCACACGAAATTATTATTAATTTACAGAATATTTACAGTCCGTATTTGAATTAAAATGTATAATAATCTTATTATTTTTGTTGAAAAAATATTGAGTGAATCAAAAGGGACCTGTAACTGCTTTCACGGACCATCAAGAGTTCTTTTATTGAAAATCTGATCTCGTAGGTCCTACAAGTTGTACTGTGAATGTGCCACTCCGGCGGTGGGAAGGTGGGTCGCGAGCAAAGAACTGTGCGTGGTGAGTAGGCGGTAACAGCCTGGCCTCGCATTCGGGAGAAAGGCGGCCGTCCGGGCATCCAGATTTGGGTTTTCCATGGCTTCCCCAAATCACTCCAGGTGAATGCTTCCATTAAAAGACCATGGCCAAATTCCTTCCCGTTCCAAACCCCGATCTTTTCACGCCTATAATGACCTCGATGTCGACGAGGTGTATAGTTATAACACAAAAAAAGCGAGCATGGTGATGAGTGGTGGCGTGGCCTTGTGCGTGACGCTTGAATTAGTGTAGCCAGCTACGAACTCCGAAAAGTTCGTATGATAAAGACTGGTTTTTAGACGTGTACATAATTATTTAAATAATTTAATTCACTTGTGAAACCATCCCACATTTTTTGTTGTTGAAAGATCAGGCAAAAATAAACCAATATGGCAGTATTATATGGAAATAGAATTTAATTATGAAAAAAGATTGATTTTTAATTTATTTTTGATAAAATATTAAAATCTAAATAATTATAAATTTATTTTTCTACATCCGCATCCGCGGATGTCAAGCTCTGAACATCCGCACCCGCAAAGATGACAGCCACAACAACCCTACTATTTAGGAAACTGCAAAAAATGACAGTAGAAGCATAGGGCATATTATTGCAGTTGTCAGGGGTGGCCCTAGGGTATTGCAACTGCACTGGGTACCATCGTATGGGGGTGCTGAAAATGCATCAAAAAATAGAAAAATAAATTCTATAATAACCCAGCTTGCTGTTCACATATTATTTTAACACACTAATCATCCAGAAGAGTTTATAAATGTAAGAGTCAGATTGAGTTACTCCAATGAAGAAAGTCATTACTCTTTGCATGATTAACACTCTCCAGAGCTACGCCGCACCTCCCACACACATTTTCTGCCTTTTTGGCTGTAGTCTTGGAGTTCATAGGCATGTGGCTGCATGTGCATTTGGTGAGATACTTATCTACTTATACCATGTTAGACTTTAAGTGATTGCAATTAACATTGGTATCATAAATATTTACAAAGCATAAAGTCTCTTATACCAATATATATATATATATATATATATATATATATTGAACATTAGGATAGGATAAAAAACCACCGCTTACCAAAGAAGAGGATTCCTACGGCGTTGGTACATGAAAAAAAACACGACACACAAAGAATAGAATTTTCGAGCATGACTCTTCCTCAGTAGAAGTGAGATGGCTGCACGCAAGAAGGATAATAAATTTCTTGCACATTTTTTTAGAGTTGAGAAGTCATCTGAATTATTGTGACCAGAATTAGTTTAGCACTTGACAGAAGAGACCTTATTTAATAGAAGTTCTTCAGATGAGGCTCATAATGATAAAACTCAGCATGTACAAGAAAATTTAACTATGGCTAGAACGTTCAAAACATTACAGAATGGGGTATATCAGACATACCATCATCATCGCCTTTTCAAAGTACAAATTATGATATTTCATAATTGTCATTCATTTAATCTGTAGCCAGAGATGAAATAATTATTTGAGAAATGAAAATCCAAGAAAAAAAATCACGGGCATCATTTTTCAAATGCACATTTTCAAAGAGTAATTCCAAATAGAGAAACAGAATAAACAAGCCATCTTTTATAAGTTTCTCTATTTGGAATTACTCTTTGAAAATGTGCATTTTTTTCTTTTTGAGAGAAAGTAATATAATCATAAAATCTATATATAAAAAAAGTCACACCGCAGGCGGAAAATGCAGCCGCCGAGATTTTGGCAAGCGACCTCTACCCACGTGAGCTACTTTTCGATCAGGATGAAAGTAGACAACCAGTACATTATTCCAAATTTTATCCTAAGCCATTGAGTTATTTCGATGTTTAACAGTAACAATCATCCAAGCAAATAAACTTTTACATTTTTAATTTTAGTAGGATGTAAAAAAGTTTATATCTTCAGTCTATATGGACACTAATCACGAAAAAGTTATTGCACATTTAGGGTGCCACAGTGAGATCTCATGCCACCTGAAAAACTTGCCCTGAGTAAAGTTTATATGTGGCGAAACCAATGTAACTGTCCCATGCCTATACATTTCTTCTCCAAAGAAAAATATACCTTAAGTAAAATGAATCACGCTGATGGATGACTGCCATTAAGATGTCGATCAAAGCAAAATTCTATTGTAAGAAAGTTGACAACACTGAAGGTGTCACTTCTCTCCATAAAGTACTAAAAAAAACTGGACTTAAGACTTAGAATATATGTAATGATGGTAGACTTTTTTTAATGGAATGGTCAGACATTGTTGCAACTTGGGCGTAGTTTTTAAGAAAAGCTATCCTCTTTGTCCTACCTTGATGAGATGTGTAAATCAAAATCACACAAAAAATTTATTTGGCAAAACCCTAAACGAAATTTTTGCCTCAGTGTTCCTGTAGGTATAGGCTCTCGATTAATTGTTTGTCATGCTCGGTCAGTGACTAATTGATTCGTTGAAGGAACTGGTTTTGGTGTTTTAGTCTGAAAGTTCTGGTGATTATCATCAAGAAATGAATAACAAAGTGCTGAGGGAATAGTTTTTGAATTTGCTTTAGAGTCTAGAGAAAGTGTGTGGTGTGGCGTGGTGATAGGTAATGCAAGTTACAACGCAAAAGAAAAAATTCCCACCACTAACTCCAGAAACTCTGAACATGTCATACCTTCAGGAAAAGAACATACCACACAATACATTTCACACCACCGTCGAGTTGTTTGATTTGCTTAAGTAACACGGCACTTGTTACAGGAAATATGAGTTTTAATGAATTAATATTACAAATGGTACATGGCTTCCACTGTACCACTGTCAATACAATCCCATTGAATTTATATGGGCACACATAAAAGGAGAAGTACGCGGTAAAAATTTTACTCTTAAAATGAAAGATGTTGAAAGTTACTGAAGGATGCCGTAACCCATGTGACCATAAATGACTCAAAGAAATATGTTTACTATGCAGAACATCTGCGTGAAGACTATTTTGTGAAAAATGGACTACAAGATTAACGCATAGAAAGAAATCATAACTACAGGGCGAGTGATCTTAGTACAAGTGAAGATCATTATTAAGATCAAGGCAGCATGCTATAAAGTGCCTGCTTGATGATTTCTTACTTTGTTTCAACTGTGTTTAGTCCTTCCACTACACAATGGTTTTCTGAAAGCTTGTTATTGCTCTTGTCAGCGAGTTCTGTAAACAGAAACTACTGCTTTGGCACTTTTATTTTAAAAGGTTATCTCATTACGAGGTAGAAATTCCACAAGCAATACTCCTTTTCTGTCTCAAAAAACTGTGCACATGATTTTCCGGGCAAAAATAGTTTGCTTGAACTTCACTTTTTTGGGTGAATCTGAATGCTGCCATTCCATGGACTGTTGCTTTGATTCAGGTGTGACGTAGGCCACCCAAGTCTCATCGCCCGTAACAACTTGGCTTAAGAAATCATCACCATCGTTGTGGTACCGCTCAAGGAAAGTCAATGCACTGCCTAAACGTTTGATTTTGTGCACATCCGTTAACATTTTCGGTTCCCAACGTGAGCACAATTTTCGGTAATTCAAGTGCTTGGTCACAATGCCATACAAAACACTATGAGAAACATTAGGAAAGTCATCACACAAGGAGGAAATTGTAAAGCGCGTGTTTTCTCTCACCTTATTGTCCACTTTCTGCACCAAACTTTTGTTAACGACCGAAGGACGCCCACTCCATTGTTCATCATGCACATTTGTGTGGCCATCATTAAATGCTCTCACCCACTTTCTCACCATTCCATCACTCATAATGTTTTGTCCGTAAACTGCACAGATCTCACGATGAATATCGATCGGTTTTAGGCCTTTAGCACAAAGAAATCTTATAACAGCCCGTACTTCACAGTCGGTGGGACTCAGGATTATCAGAGGCATCTTAAACACTCAGTGAACAACGTAAACAAGGAAGAATTAGACTGTAATGGCGTCAGTCCGTAGGCAAGAGATGCAGGTACCCAGTGCGCATGCGCGGAACGCCGACCGTAGCGCTGCAGCCACGGTGTTACAAAACGGTACTTACTTAAAAAATATGCCTCGTATTTGTCATCCAGTTGTTCATGAATCAATAAATAAATTAGTATCTTGTTGAATTTTTTAAAAATATATTAGTAATGCCTTCAACAGTGATTAGTAGCAAATAAGGAACATGTGCATATAAAATTATAATAAGTATTAGCTTAGAGCAGGGGTCGGCATACTACTGCTGCTGCTGAGCCGCATGCGGCTCTTTGAGGATATAAGTGCAGCTCTTTGATAATATTTTTTTCATATATCTTTACCAACAGTAGTAGTAGTAATAATAATATTAACATCAGCAAGATCTAAAGACTTCAAGCTACCTGACTTCATTAAAAGCAACTTCTTTTGGCAACCTTTACCGACAATAACAACGAAATAAATAAAATATGATGGTAGTTTTAGGCAAAGTGTTTTCACACCAGTTAATGTATTGTATATGGTTAAGTAATTGGTTGTGATTTTAAAATAAGAGTATTCATATCTCAGCTATTATAATATCTGCCTTGAATTCATTTGGTGCTCTATTCACGTTTTTTAATTTAATTTTTAGAAATATATTTTTAACCTTTCTATAAAGATATCGTTAAATAAGTTTTAAGAGAAAATATGAAAACATTATTCAATAAATCATATTAAAAATTATTTATTAAAATATTAACAGCCTTGTGGCTCTTACAGGTTTTTTTCCGACGCCTTTAATGGTGAAATTGACTCTTCAGCTTCTAAAGTTTGCCGATCACTGGCTTAGAGGTTGGATTGAACCCATGACCTAATAAACAAGAACACACAGTCTCAATCCAGTCTGCTATCCAGCCATTGCAGAGTGAATGACTTAGAATGCATTTACACTGGAACAGAGTTTTGCCAATTTCTCACTCTGCGGAACAGCCAACTGAACTCTGCCGACTGAAGTGGTTACACTGGCTCAGACTTTGACCGATTTTTCTTCAGTTCCCATCATATCTTGTTGCAAGGTGGATGACATTGATGTTCTTGTAATGTTAAGTGAGAACTCTCACTTGAGATTTAATATTTTGTTCGGTACTGGAAAAAGTGAATGCATAAACGTATTTTTGGAGAGAGTGAGTGTGTGTGTTTGGGAGAAATCCACACTTTGTCCTCTAAACTATTGGAATAGCCAAGTAAACTTCAGAATGAAACTGGAGAAATTTTTTATATTATTGGTGTAATGCAGCCAGGTGTAGGAAATCATTTGAATGTCAGGAAATGTACAGGGTGTCCATCATGAATCTGACACCTTTCATTTGGCTGCCAAAAATAAGCGAATGGAAGTAATTGGTAACATGCATTGCAATATGTAGTGAAACTGTGGAAATTCTGTTGACTATTTTTGAAAACCCATGCAAGATGTTGTAGGCAGAGCTGTAGTAGCTTAACTGAAAATGGCATCACTGCAAGAGCAAGCATAATTTGTTTGGTGGTACATGTAAACAAATTCAGTGATTCAAGTGCAACACAACTTTCGCTGCATGCACCATCACGGAACACCATTAAGAAATGGAAACAGCGCTTTTTGGGAACGGGAAGTGTGAAGAAATTTCATGGTGGCAGTAATGAGCATGTAGCAGCATTGAGACAGGCGATTGAACAAAGTCTATACAAGTTCATTCGACGAGCAGCACGGGAACTGCAGATGCTGAAGTCCACTGTACTGCATCACTCTTTAGATTTCATGCATACAAATTGCAGTTGCCTCATGAAATGAAAACAGATGACTGCGATATGAGGCAGGCATTTGCTATCGATATGTTACATCACATCGATGAAGACGCCAACATTTTTAACTCTCATTGCTTTCTCTGATGAGGTCACATTTACCGGGCACAGTTAACACACACAATGCGCGTATTTGGGGATCACAAAACCCACACTGCATTGTGGAACACATTCGTGACAGCCCGATTTTAAATGTGTGGTGCAGATTGATGCACAATTTGATCGTTGGCCCCTTTCTTTGTGGAATAAACAGTTACGGGCAATATGTACCTCAAAATGTTGGAACAATTTGTTGTGCTTCAGTTAATGCATTTGCAGCCGAACGTCATCTTTCAAAAGGATTGTGCCCACCCGCATTGGAGCCTGATCGCTTGAGAATTTCTCGACACCCAATTTTCTGGAAGCTGGATTGGGCGTCGTGGACCAACAAGTTGGCCGCCTTGTTCACCAGATGTTACCGCTCTAGACTTTTTCTTGTGGGGATAAAGGAAGGACAATGAGTATACAGGCAGCAAAATTCGTGATCTTGAAGAGCTTCATGGTCGCATACAAGATGCTACAGAAAACCTGGCAGGAACTTGAATTCAGGCTAGATGTTCTTCGTACAACGAGAGGATCTCATGTAGAGGTGTACTGATTTTCTTGATAAAACCTGGTGGGTTACTTTTGACCTTGCATGCATTATTTCGTTTTACCCTAAGCAGTGTGAAATATACTGCAATTTGAAATGTGTCAGGGTCATGGTAGACACCCTGTATTTCTTCAGGAGTGTTGCTGCGGTATTGAGTCAGGTACCTATATCGATTTTATTTAATGTGGGGTACACTTGACTAGTTCCATACAAAATGTTCTCTCCTGAAACCAGTTGCATAAGTATTTTGCCAAAGATTTTCTTAGGGGGACAGTTCATTTGACTTATATGTTTATTTTCATTTTATAACTATAAAGTTCTAAAATTTTATTTGTGTACATAAATCTCCCGTATAGTCTGGTCTGTTTTCAACTGAAATCAAAAAGTTATGAGAAGGAGTGATCTAAAAAAAAAATTTGAGAATTTATGTAATTTATTGAAATATGAAAGCAAGTTATGATAAGTGTTCATTGGTGAAAATATATTTCTACTTTTGGGTTGGTGACTCCTTCATTTCGATGTAGCCATGTGGCTAAATATGAATGCACAAACAAGCGTGTTCGGCCGAATAAAGCAAAATTATTTGGTCAGTGACGGAAGTCAGTTGAGTTTGTCAGAGTTCAGCTAAGTAGGTTGGTCATAGTGTAATCACTTCCACTGGAGTCCATACTTTCATGTACTTTTGTTTGTTTGGCTGATATTGATTGTATTCGGTAGAGTGAAAAAGTGGTCATAGTCAGTTCCTATGTAAACGTACCATTACCTACTGGTTGGTATACAGGCAACGTACTACAATTTTTAACCTACAATTTATCATTAGTGAGGACACTCCAGTAGGAATTGCATTAATGTGAAATATCCAAGATGTAATACTATTCCCATACCTGCAGTTAAGACCTGTCTATGGGAACTTTTAGAAAGAAATGAAATATAATGGTATTTTTTTTTAAATTGAACAGACTTTGATTTCATGAAGCTTTCAAACTGCAAAACCCCCGCAGAAATATGTTAAGCAATTCCTTCCCCTCCACCCCTCCTCCCCCTCCCCTCATGAGTCTAAGGAAAAAAAATCATTTTCACATTAACTTTTATACTTAATGATTATTGTAATTTGTAATAAAACAAGCTTCTCTCCTTTGGGAACGGTATGATAGCTCAGAGGTTAAGGCACTTGCTTTTAAAAGTTTGTGGTCTAGTCCTGTATTCAAATCCTAGTTGGATCAAGAATGTTTAAGAGTTGTTTGATTGCAGGAATAAGGTTTGTGAAATCATATAAATTAAGCTCAGTGTAGATAGGGATTTTGATTCCATGTTAAAACTGTAGGTCCCAGAGGAGGAAAGGCAACGACTGTCCTACCTCTGACACAATGGCTTAGTATGCCTCCTTTGGAATAGAATCGTTTCTATGATTGGCTGCATTGATCGCAAGGCTTGCACAAGCTCAGCCACTCACTTCTTTTAACTTGACAAAGGGTTTAACCTGAAATATTGTATTTTCTGTGTTTGTGTATTGTTTCGTGTTGCTGCTACCTACCTCCCTTCAACTCTGGTGAGTGTTGGGTGTATTTTATCTACCCTTTCCATATAAATATTTTCCTTGTTTGGAATATAAATAAACATTTGCTGTTTTAATTGATGTATTACACACTAAGACACCACACACCAATTGTAAACTGTAGATCTCAATAGCTGCAGGACAAAATAAGCAAACTGCAGTTGTGTTTATAGTGGCATGAACTGAGACATGATATCACAAGATGAAATGACAGCTGTGAGCATTTTTGTCACTATTCAAATCGGCATATAAAAATATCAAATTTTTCATTTTGTGTGTGTGTGTGTGTGTGTGTGTGTGTGTGTGTGTGTGTGTGTTGTGTGTGTTTGTGTTTGTGTTTGTTACACAAGAGTGGCCCTGGTAGCAGTCATCTATAACAATTCTTCAAAATGGAATTGGACCAGTAACATACCAACAAATCGGTGAATACCAAGAGGGGTTTAGAAAAGAAATATTCAGTGTAGAACAGATTATAAACCTTTAAACTATAATAGGAGACATGGTTACAAAGAACTCAAACTGTGTTGTAGTCTCTCTGAACTGCAAGAATGTTTACGACTCGGTACGTCTCGTTATTGAATATTTTACAGGAATACGGTGTTGACTTACAATTAGTTAACATAATCAGGCCGATCTTCACTGAAACGAAGTCAAAAGTGAAATTTGTTGGAGATCTCAGACGAATTTAAAATTAAAACCGGTGTGAGGTGGGGAGATGGGCTTTCCCCGATTCTTTTCAATTGTGTCCTGGAGAGTTAATAAGGGTTGACAGCAATTTACTCTGAAAACATAGAAACTGCATTTGAACAAATCAATCTTTTGAAAGCAATAGTAGGAGAACTTCTGATATCTTTTGAGAAGGCTAAATTCATGAGCAACATTAGGGTTTCACCCACAGAACTAAACACAGAGTATGGAAAAATTAACAAAGTCAACAAATTTAAATATCTAGAAGTAATTCAGATTAATAGTCTTGATAAGGAAGCAAACGGATAAAGAACAAGAAAACTAGAACTAGCATACCAACTGATTAATAATACATACAGTGAGAGAGATCTCAAGGAAAACCAAAATCAAACTGTAGTCTACATGTTGGAATGCATGTTCTCTGTGAAAACTGCAGGAATAGAAGAAATAGAGTAAAAGGAAAGTAAAATTTTGAGACCATTGAAAATGGTAAAAGAACAGTTTAGCCACTGGAGGAATAAGGGCCTATTTAAGGAATAAGAAAATGAAAGCATACTGGACATTATCAGAGAGAGGAGAATAAGTTTTTTGGCCACATAAAAAGATTAGATAACAGCAGACTTACATCAAGAATTTTCAACCACATCTACATGAGAAAAAATGGCAACCAGTGATACAAGGAGTAAAGAAAGATAATAGAGATCAGAGTAACAGATGATATAATACAAGACAGCAACTTTCAGAAGATTGATACAAAATTTTAAGGATTTCCAGAAGAAGGATAGGGAGGGTACTAATATCTGGATCCAAGAAAGGAGGAAACAGCAAAGTGAAAGGATGAAGAACTATTGGAAATTAAGAAAAGAAGCATTGAGATGAATGCACATTTTGTGGTCCTTAGATGGCCAAAAAATAGAAGACTTTTTTTGACACAGCTACAATACTGACTATTTTCCAAAAATTAGTTGAGTATCCTATTGAAGAACTGCCAGTTCTTGTGCAAGTGTCTGTTTTGTGTGGATTTCGGATGAGTGGAGTAATGATGTTGTACTTCGAGAACAAGTCCAGAAACGCGTTGGCCGTTTTTGGTGAGTGTTATCACAAGATGTCTGAATTTCTGTTACCTCATTTGGATGGAATTAATTTGGATGACATTGCATTTCAACAGGATGAGATCACCTCTCATGAAACAACCCAATTGTGGCAGATGGGCTACTCATCTGGAACAATGGCAGTCAGAGTTGATTAGCAAGGTCATGCAACCTGACACTAGGGACATTTCCTCTGGTGATTCGTAAAGTCTAAGATTGACTTTAAAAAAAAAATAAAAATAATAATGAACGATTTCTGGATTAAAATGCCAAATTCACGGGTTAATGTGATAACGTGGTTGAATATACCACTGCCAGCAAAGCCGTGTGGGATATTTGTCACCATATTCCAAAGTTTATCCTTTAAAAGAACATAGTAATTTAGTTGATTAAAAAAAACCTGCTTTAATTTTGCACAAAAAGAGAGGGAGAAATATATATCCCAATAGAGAATCAGATCTTAGCACCTGAATACAATGCATTAACCCTTTCCTACTGGCTATTGGAAATAAAGGGAAATTTATAATTTCAATTATATATTTGTATAAAGGTACTTGAAATTAAACACACATATTTTTTCAAACATTTTTTTTAACTCTTAAGTGCTAAATACTAAGCCGGTAGTTATAAGTACCGTCAGGGACTTTGTGTATCACAGGATGTACAGAAATAGCAACTGAAATCAATTATGTTCATATTGGTATTAAATGTT
The DNA here is from genome assembly GCA_031002005.1 of Vandiemenella viatica. Classification (NCBI taxonomy): domain Eukaryota; kingdom Metazoa; phylum Arthropoda; class Insecta; order Orthoptera; family Morabidae; genus Vandiemenella; species Vandiemenella viatica. The sequence goes on from JARYHS010008075.1 coordinate 74,004,404, forward strand.
TGCCTCATGATATTCAACAAACCAATTCTTTTTGCTCATTCAGACACAAAAAGACATTGCAGTGGAACATTTGGAATGATGTTTTGTCTGTATTTTCTTCATACTACATATTTCACATCTTCATCTGATTTTTACTAATTAGGGACAGTGTATACCTCTGTTTCCCAATATTACATCTCTCATTGTAGAATAGTATGACTTGTGTTGTTTGAATGGATGAGGGCTTGGTGAAATATCTGTAGATGACCTTTTCTTCTCACCAATATCCTTAAGTCATCATACCCTTTGCAACAGATCTTCTGAAATTGTTTACAGACTTGTTTCAAATATCAGGCCATTTATGTTATAGACATTGACAAATAGAACATCAAGAATTCCCAAAAACAATCTGTGCCATGATTTCAGTAATTTTTTGTCAGCATTGCATAACGCCATCAGTTGAACAGCAGTATCAACCCCACACATGAATGTATTGTAGTCCTTGACGACTCCTGAGCATGAAATTGTCGACTTCAATCCATCTTTTTCTTTGCATATAACCAGTGGTGTAACAACAGGGTGGCAGGGTGGGCAAAATGCCATGGGACCCACTGCCGGAGGGGGCCCCCGATGACCAGCCGGAGTGGCCCTCCAGCCTAAGATCCACCCAGGTCACCAATCAAACCTGAGAGAGGGCCCATCTGTTGAAATTGCCACGAACCCCAACCAGTGTAGTTAATTGTTATGCCACTGTGTGTAACAGTAGTTTCCTTGTTGACATAAAAATTTGATATTAAATGTACGAACTTTTTATCCTACCATTTCCAGTAGCCATGTCTAGGTTTGCAAATCTGTGGTCTCAACCTCCTCTTTTTAGTTTGCTGATGGCAAATAAGTTGTTAAAAAGCCCTTTGTGGTTGGGCCTGATTGTCACACAGCCAAAAGTTCTTTCAGTTTTCAGTTTTTCTAATAGTGAAACAGACGAAAAATAATTATCATCCTCATTGCTCCAGTTTTGTTCAGTCAATTCTAAGACCGTTTATTGACCTAATGAGTAATCCAAGAACTTTGTAGTCATTTCTTCATTTTTGCCCTGATAAATTATAAACATCTAAGAGAAGAGCTTCAATCCAAGCATATTTTAAAAAAATATCCATTTGAAAATATTTAAAACAATGATAACACCAATTGTATACTTGCTAAATCTAGTGACCAATAATTTGTATAAAACTACCCAGAAGTCCCTGACTGTACTTATAAGTCCTCGTTGGTTTTTCTCGATTATTTAGTAAAGAAACTAGAAAAACATATTTAATAGGTAAAATACATATTGTTAAATGTTCAAACTAAAAAAGTAATAACAGAAATCGACACTTACCAAGTAAATTATCATCTAAAAATGCATTGTAATATAGCACTTGTTACGCTGGTCAATATGCTGTCAAGCCCTAACTTAGAAAATTAATTTCTCGGCAATTTCGTGCAGAATTTAAAAATAAATTTTGTCATTGTCTGACCTAATCGTACAACAATAGATCAACAGGATTAACAATGCATTGGACATTGGTATTGTCAAATTATATGGTGGTAAACATAGTGGTACTTATAAGTACCGCCAGGGAGGAAAGGGTTAATATGCACTACTATCCATCAGCTTATGGTAAAACAATCTTTTTTAATGCTTTAGATTCAACAATGGTAATTTTACCCTTTTCAACCCTCAAAGTTCCAATAGCAATAGAGTTGCAAACCTGATGTTATATATTCACCTTGTATGTTCTTTGATATCCATGCCAATATTGAGGAGATTTCTTTGTAAGTAGATTTTAAGCAGCAGATATAAGCTTCCTGTGATATAATTTGAAATCTAATAACTATATGGTTTCTCACTTTGTTGGAGTAGAAAGCAAATCTTTTCAAAGCTTGGACATCAATTCTGTACTTAAAATAAATGTAAAACTGTAAATAATAAGGTGAGAGTAATATGTATGTAGTACATTTTTAAATCTTCATCATAATTTGAATGTAATTAACTAAAATCTATTTTTTTTAAAAATATTACTATTTTCTTTTTTTTTTTTTTAGGCTGGGACTGTAAACAGAGGATCTGAGGTTATTGCTGCTGGAATGGTTGTGAATGATTGGTGTGCATTTTGTGGTATGGATACAACTTCTACCGAACTTTCTGTTATTGAAAGTATTTTCAAACTGAATGATGCACACCCATCTTCCATAGCTACATCTATGCGAGCTTCTCTCATTGAGAGGTAAATTTATGTTACAAGTTCAGCATTTCATTTAAATACCTCTTAATTGCCAGAAACTTTGAATATCTTATATATAAAAATTCAACCTATGTTTGTTTTTGCTCACCAAACTTGAAAAGTAGTTGGGTCGATTGACTTGAATTTCTCGGAGAATATGGTGGGCAGCACAAAGAAAGTTCTTAAAAAACAAAAATTCAAAAACCACCCCCTCTCCCCACTTTACATCCCTTAATTTTTATAGAAACCCACATATTTTATCCTATTTCTATAGAATGTATAAGTTAAAATTAGCAAAAAAAAAAAAAACTGTCAAAATTTGTTTACAAACAAGCAACCCCTCTCCTCCTTTCCAACCCCTTTGTTTTTGTCAATGTTCTTTATAGATACCCACAGTTTTTATCAGATATCGATGGAACTTTGCACACATATACCTCAAAACACACAGGAAAAATACTGTTTACATTGGGTTTTCAGTAATCCAACTGCTCTGTCTTTACAATGCGCTTGATTTTTGTCAATGTTGTTTAGGCAAAGCTACAATTTCTTGCCAATTTTGAAGGAACATTGCACACGTATACTTTAAAGAAAACGGAAAAGTACTGTTTACTTTTGGTTTGAAAAACTCCAACCCCTTTCCACCCCCTTAATTTTTGTAATTGTTCTTTATGCAAAGCTATAGTCTCTATTTGATATGTATGGAACTTTACACACACATACTTTAAAACAAACAGAAAAATACTGATTGTGTAGACTTCTGCAGTAGTCGTCCATGTTATCTTGGCCAGGTATACATAGAGGAAATAGGACGCACAAACAAGGAAAGACTAAATGAAAACATTAGACATTTTAAAAATAATGTCAGCAAATCAGCCATAGCACAGCATTTAGATTACAGGGGGCATGCTATTTTATTCAGTGCGACTAGTGTGCTGGCTCAGGAAATCAGATGGTGGCCCAGACAGATTAGAGAAGCGTATGAAATAAAAAAAAAAAAAGATCCAAAAATATGAATGTGGACAGTGGGCTTCAGCTTGGCGAAATATGGTCATGTCTGCTCAGAAAAACACAGTAGTAGTCCTCTGATGAAAGCCACAGAATAATGACTGAAACGTTAGATATCATTACATCGATGTGGTTTAACCCGGCAAACCAAGAAAAATACTGCCTATATTTGGTTTGCAAAAGCCCAGCCCTTCTCTCCCTTTACTCACAACCCTCCTAATTTCCAATATTGTTCATAGAAACCCACACTGCACATTAAAACAAAGATAAAAATATTGTCTGCATGCTATATACAAAAACTAAACTCCTCACCCTCTTACCTAGCTTTTAAATTTTTAAAAAAAATTACTGTAAAAAAAATTTTTCTTCCTTTTATTCCACAGCATAGGCTACGCAAAGCAGGGGTACTAATGAATGATGTGTTTGATCAGTGAATCTTACATCCGGTGTAATAACATTTTTACTTCTCTGTTCATTTCATATCAGACTGAACCACAGCTACTCAAAAAATACCTTTCATGATGAAATATAAAAGTTGGTTACAAATTGCAGTTCTGACTTTATTCATGCCGTACAAGTTTGGATTATATATTTTCCATTTACTGCTGTGTATATAAAGAATTGTAATTTTGCTTAATTGTGATTTTACCAACAGGCCTGATGTTTAAGAAGATCTAGCTTTCATTACTGCTTCTGCGAGCCAGATTTGATTTTTCCATGTATTTCTTAAAATCACTTAAGATAAATAACAGTATGGCCCCTTAATGGAAGTCATAGTTAATTTCCCTCCACCCTTCCCACACATTCCTTGTCAGCAATACTACCCTAGACTGCTATAAATATGTGAAAAAATAAAAAGAAAGAAGTCTGAGAACTGTATATATTGTTATGCATTTACACTATAATTAACACTTTCATTTGTGGCCAGCTTCATCTGCTCATACATAGTGGTGTGGACTAATGTGTACAGTAGATTTTTTCAATGAATTCTTCACGGATGTCCAGCCGGATGGAGTCAGAGAATGACGACATTTCATCAACATCGGTTGTTTCTATCAGGTCTATTTGAGATAATTACTTCTCGAAATCACCAACAGACTGGCTTAGCTGCCGCCGAAAATTCTAAGGTCGTGTATCGAAGGTTGCCAGAACGCCCAATCAGCGCGCCGGAACTGAGGGAATCGATGTTGCGGATTGTGTATGGAGCCATAACCGGTCACCCATCCAGGCACACACCACGCTCAACGTTGCTTAACCGGTTCACCGCAAACTGAGGGTATCAATGTTGCGGACTGCATATGGAGCCATAACAGGTCACCCATCCAAATACTCACCATGCTGAATGTCACTTAACTTGTAGCCGTAAGTGCTGGCGAACTTAATCCACAGCTTCAGTTTGCATCCATTTGGCCTTGCTGAGAAGATTTCTGTTTTTCAAGACGTAGATCCCTAATAATCGGCCTCCTGGCTTCACTCAAGTACAGTCTGATTTCCCCATTGATGTTATTATCATTAAGCTGTATTTCCAATGCTTCCCGAATTACTGAGTGCCAGAATGAAGAGACCCTGGCCAGCACCACCGTTTCATCAAACACTATCTTATGCTCTTCATTGAGAGCGTGCTCGGCTATTGCGGACTTTTCCACATGCACCAGTCTAAAGTGTCGTTTGTGCTCGGTAATTCATTCAGCGATGGTTCTGATCGTCTGTCCGATATAAACTTTGCCGCATTCACAAGGTATGGAATAAATCCCTGCGACGTAAGGCAATCAGTGCTTCACGCTCTGCGACAGAGATGATATTTCTTGGTGGCTTAGCCCTCTTCAAAACCCGACAGGTCTCCCTCCGTATTTCTTCGGCTTTTTCACTTGGTAAGAAGCACACACCCTGTTCTGCCAAACAGATTATCTCCTTAGTGTGTACCGCAAACCCACCCACACTGAACGTTACTTGGGTGCAACCAGTTACCACCACCCAGCACAACGCCACTCCGTATTGACCACATTGGTGCGCAGAGCGAGAGCCATTTCCGATCGTGAGAGCCTACCGTTGGAGTAGAAAGATCTAAGGACTGTTTTTGAACAGAATGGGTACTCTCGGCGACAGATAGTGTGCTTTTATCCAGAAGCCACCAAGACCACCAACTGAACAAATTGAACCATCAAAAACTCTTGCCTTTCTGCCATATGCCGGCAACACGTCCGGAAAGATTGGAAGGCTCTTGGCGCGGTCTGGTATAAAAAGCATTTTTCGGCCGCCCGCCAAGATACGTGATGTGTTTCGCTTGGCTAAGGATGATTTAGGCCTAAGAATTCCTGGTATTTATTCCATACCTTGTGAATGCGGCAAAGTTTATATCGGACAGACGATCAGAACCATCGCTGAATGAATTACTGAGCACAAATGACACTTTAGACTGGTGCAAGTGGAAAAGTCCGCAATAGCCGAGCACGCTTTCGATGAAGAGCATAAGATAGTGTTTGATGAAACGGTGGTGCTGGCCAGGGTCTCTTCATTCTGGCACTCAGTAATTCGGGAAGCATTGGAAATACAGCTTAATGATAATAACATCAATGGGGAAATCAGACTGTACTTGAGTGAAGCCTGGAGGCCGATTATTAGGGATCTACGTCTTGAAAATCAGAAATCTTCTCAGCAAGGCCAAATGGATGCAAACTGATGCCGTGGATTAAGTTTGCCAGCACTTACGACTTCAAGTTAAGTGACATTCAGCATGGTGAGTATCTGGAGCGGGTGACCTACGCAGTCCGCAACATCGATACCCTCAGTTCCGGCGCGCTGATTGGGCATCCTGGCAACCTTCGATACACGACCTTAAAATTTCGGCGGCAGCTAAGCCAGTCTGTTGGTGATTTCGAGAAGTAATTATCTCAAATAGACCTGGTAAAGACAACCTTTCAGGTTCTTCGGTGGTTTAATTACGGTAGTAATTAATTAAATAGTCCTCCATAAGACTCAGTTTAAGATTTTTGTTTATTTTTCAAAACAAGTCAGCGATATTTTTCACATGCATAGATATAATCCAGAGATACTACTGACACAGTTTCAAAGAGAATCTGTATAAACTGACTGTAAAGTAATTATAAAACTCAACTCTGTCCTTCTGCCGATTTCTTTATATAGGCTCTATCGAAATTTCTGGAATTCTTCAAAAGCATCTGCGACATATTTCTCGAACATTAACAATTACTCAAACAATTAAACATATTAAAAGCAATCAGAATTAATACATAATCACTTAACATCATTACAAAACAGTCAGAAATGGAAATTAAAGATATTTAAATACAAAATTATTTACATAAATCATTTTAAACTGTAGAAAATTGTCCTGTAGACATTTTAACTTGCATTAATACTTGGAACTACAAACAGTTAAGCAATTGGCTAGCTCAATTTGGTTCTTAAACATATTAAATGGCCTTTAAATAGTTTCTTCTCATCAAATAAAGTCTATATACACTGATTTACAAGAAATTGCAAACCAAACATACTAGATCATATTCAAGCAAACTTTAGCTCACTGCAGATACTTCATTAAATACAATTCTACTTAAAATTCAGGTATGAGGGCTGTTACCAACCGAGCAGGTTGTTGAAACGTCGTCATTCTTTGACTCCATCCGGCTGGACACCCGTGAAGAATTCATTGAATCAATACGCCGGGAAAGTCTCTATTTACATAGTAGATTTTTTTATTATTTTTAAGCGGCAATTATTAATCTGGAAGGGATAAAAGAGGTGAATGTGATGTTTGAAGTTTCTTTTCTTCCAGCTACTTTATTTCAGATAATTTCAGAAAATTTGTAAAATTACACTTATTTTGTGGGTTTAGTACTGTGTCCTGGGGCCTTCATCAGGGCTATTTCTGGCTGATATATCTGCTGCTATGGCTGGTTTAATGCCTTGACATCTGCAGGCACACTGGGTGTAGTGTTTTGCTTTTCCATCTGTGAGAGTGATGCATTTCTTGTAGCAAGTGTACTGTTCCAATGTTGCAGTCAAGGTTTGCTCTATTGCAGCAGAGACCTGTTGTTGATGTTTGACAACGTTTATCTGTGAGTACATACTTCCACATATGGAGTAAACTATAGGCAATGGTGTTCTTGGTGTGTTAGGAATTTTTGTGGATTTCCTGATTTTTCTTTCTTTTTGATTCTCAAAAACCCTTTGGTTGTGCTACGATTTTCGTCTTCTCACAGACTTCCATGTCCTGCTTCTACCTGGGCTCCCCTACAACTGATTTGGTCATTTTCTTGGGTATTGTGTGTCGGCAATGTTTCTTTCAATCTGATGGTGACCACTCAGGGTGTCTTACCTATATACACTTGTAAATAATCAGAGATAATCTTGTATGCTCCACTTGCTTGTAACTGTGCTCTAAAATACTTTTCTCGTCTTGAAATGCCTGTCACCTTACTCTTACTGCTAAAGGTAAGTTGAATATCACTTTTCGTATTCTCTCACTGAACCCTTCTGTACATGATGGAGAGACCTTCTACTTTTGTTCTATTTCTTTTCCTTGGGCAGTGTGTTTGTTCATCATTTTACTGCTCTATCATCTGGCTATTATATCAATTCTTCCATTGGGCCCAGTTGAGATGTTTTTTCTCTTCCCTTAGGTGTTCATTATCTCCCACTCTTATAAGATTGTTGGTGGTTTCACCATAAAGTTAATTTTAAACTTGCGTTTATTATCAGAAAACACGTCAACGATAGGGTACTGTTTACATGAATCCAGTGATTGTATACAACACTACTTCCACAGATAATACAGTTCTAAAATTTTGAGTCAGTGAAAACTTTGCCGAAAAACTAACTAATTTGGATGATCGCTTTATATAAACTGTACCAAAATTTCTAGAACACTTTAAAAGCTACCGCCAGATATTTCTCGAACATTAACAATTACTTAAACAATTGAAACACATTAAAAACAATCAGAATTAATACATAATCATTTACAGTCAATACAAAATGTTCAGAAATGGAAATTAAAGATACTTAAACACAAAATTATTTACAGAAATCATTTTAAACTGTAGCAAATTGTCATTTAGACATTGTAACTTGCATTAATACTTGGAATTACCAACATTTAAGCAATTCTCTTGCACAATTCTGTTCTTAAACATATTAAATGGCCTCTAAATAATTTATTTTAATAAAACAAAGTCTATATACATTGATTTACAGGCAATTGCAAAAAAAAAACCCTACCCCAGATCATATTTAACCAAACTCTAGCTTACTATAAGTGCTTCATAAAATAAAATTACATTTAATTTTAGGTTTGAGGGCTGTTACACTCTCTACAAAATAGTCTTGATCAATACTGATTTTTGAGCTGGGTGTATGTAGAAATGTTCTATCCTTTTTTTTTTTTTTTTTTTGTACCAAACATTAACGGGAGAGGAAAAAATGTAAATGTTGTCTTAAAAACTTCCAATTCTTTTAGTTGTTACCTCAGGTTTGATTTCATACCGATGCCCAAAATTTGTTTATTAGTACTATTATTTCACTTACATTTTAATTGTAGGAGAGCTGGGTAACATTTTTGGATAAGTATGTGAGGAATCATGAAAATTTGTATAACACTTCTTTTGTAATGTCTAAGTAGAAAATCGAAGACCTTGATGATGGGAAGTGGGATATAGCCGAATTATTAACCTTGAAAATTTTTATCTTCTTTCAAAATTGCATTTCATAAAAGTAGAAAAAAATATTTGAATCATGCTGAGGTTGCACAAAATAATATTTACAGCTAGAAAAAAATATATTTCTGAACAGACGGGCCATTTGATAAAAAAATATTTACATGCCAGGTGAATGGGAATGTTATGCCTGAGTGCAAGTGAGGAGCTGGCTGCTGGCTAGATTGATGTTCAAAAGACGGATGTCGCTTAACAATCTAAACACCTGAATATGAATTTTCTTCAAATAGAGACACTGACGGATGGTTTTCTGGATCCAAAAAACCCCTAAGCTGTGATTTTAATTAAAATCATTAGACATGATTGAGAAATTTAGTATAAGTTTCTAAGTTTAGCTCATTTAATACTATAGGATATAATGCATGTATACTAAAAAAATTAAACTTTCAGTTCTTTAAATTGTATTCAAACCTGTTTTTGTTGCAGCATGTCATAGTGAACTGTTTGATCAATCACCAGAAGTAAGGCGGGGAAAACACCAGTGGTGGACGTGCTAACTAAATAGTGATGGAAAACATCTCCATTGAGAAGTGGCATGTGTATTAGGAGATTTTATATGCATTTGTATGGAGATGAGTGGAACTGAATTAAATTTGTGTACAGTTTTTTAAAATAAAAATCAAATTTTAAAAGATCAAAATATTAGTGCTTTACACTGTTAATAAAATTATAGCCAGTTACAAAATTGCAAATTGTGTATTTCACGAAATATCCATAGTGACAACAGTTTAGAAATAGTCACTTTTGTGCAGCCTATTATCTTTTTATTTGCAGCATACATCATTTAAATCGGTTACTAGACTGTCAAACTGAAGATTTTGAGTTATTAGTTTTGCTATTCTACTTATTAACTTAAGTATGGATAATGAAAACAAAGAACCTGCCGTTGGGTACAAAAAATAAGATAGGATAAGGAAAAATAACCTGTCCAACATGAATGAAACAAAGGCGGAACACACGGGGTGGTGGTAGAAGTGCCGGGGGTGGAGGGAAAATGTTGAATAGCAATAAAAGTGGAACAAAATAATATCTGCAGCACCTAGTTAAAAATATTATCAACAAATATAATTTTATTTTGATTGGTTATGGGGTGAATAAATGTAGAAATATATATATATACCCACTCCAACTTTTCCAAGATCTGCTTTCCACCAGTCTGGCTTCCCCTAGCTTTGTGAAATCTCTACCGAGTGAGACTAATCTGTCCCCATCAGAGACCCGAGCCATCAGGGAACTCTCATCTAACCCTGACCTGATTATCTTACCGGCTGACAAGGGCTCCACAACGGTAGTCATGAACCGTTGTGACTACCTCAGCGAAGCTCTCCGTCAATTGGCCGACTCCAACACATACCGCCTCCTTAACCATGATCCTACAGCTGCAATTAATGACAGTATAAAAGATTATATACAGTCTTGTGGACCCCTCCAAGCCCTCACTGCCCACTCAATCTCACTCCTTATCCCAAAAAAGCCCCGCACCCCTTACTTGTACCTACTTCCGAAAGTTCACAAACCGGGCAACCCTGGACGCCCCATAGTTGCTGCTTATGGTTCTTCGACCGAACGCATTTCCGCCCTGGTAGACCAACACCTACAGCCTATTGTAAGCCAGCTCCCCTCCCACATCAAAGACACCCGGCATTTTCTTTCCCGTTTATCCACAGTTCCCGTGCCTCTTCCACCTGACTCCCTTCTGGTTACGATTGACGTGACCTCCCTATACACCAATATTCCCCACTGCCATGGCCTCAGCGCCATGGAACATTTTCTAGACCACGTCCCCCTAATAGCCTCCCATCCAGATCATTCCTAGTCTACCTGGCCGAACTAATTTTAACTAACAACGTTTTCACCTTTGATGGCAAAATCTACCGACAAGTCAGCGGCACTGCCATGGGCACCCGCATGGCTCCCTCATACGCCAACTTATACTTAGGCCGCCTAGAAATGTCCTTCTTAGCTGCAGCCCTTTTGAAACCCCTGCTATGGGTCAGATTCATTGATGATATTTTCATGGTCTGGACCCACGGGGAAGACAACCTTCTCATTTTCCTCAATAACCTCAATAATGCCAGCACTTTGAAATTTACATGGAATTACTCCCACACCCAGGCCACATTCCTGGATGTCGACCTGTCCCTCTCTGATGGCGGCATCAATTCTTCGGTACATATAAAACCCACCAATCTACAACAATACCTCCACTACGACAGTTGCCATCCTAATCACATCAAACGCGCCCTCCCATACAGCCTGGGAATCCGGGGCAGGCACATTTGCTCCAACGAACAGTCCCTTAAGCAGTACACTAATAACATTTCTGAAGCCCTAATATCCCACAATTACCCCCCAGATTTAGTTCATAAACAAGTTACACGAGCCACATCAGTACCGACACAATCCATCAACACCCCACAACCATCAAGAACCAACCAAAGCCCAGTTTTGGTCACCCGCTACTTCCCTGGCTTAGAATCCATCAACAGGATCCTAAGACAAGGATATGATCTCCTCCGAGCCTGCCCGGAAATGAAAACACTCCTACCACAAATCCTTCCCCAGCCCCCCAGAACCTGTTTCAGTAGACCCCCCACCTTGAACCAACTCTTGGTCCATAAACATGGAACCCCTCAGCCCACAAGACAGCCCCAAGGATCCTTTCCGTGTAACATGCCCCGTTGCAAACTTTGCATGATGCACCCGCCTTCGACCACCTTCACCAATCCCGTAACAGGGGAAAGCTTCTATATCACTGGATCGGCTACCTGCGTAACTTCTCACCTGATCTATCAACTTACCTGCAACCACTGCCCAGCCTCCTACATAGGTCTGACCACAAATCCACTGGCCATCCGGATGAATGGACACGGACAATTGGTCTGGACTGAGAACCCTGACCACCCTGTTTCTTTTCATGCCACCACTCATAACACCAACAATTTCAACACCTGCTTCACAGTCCGCGCCATCAAAGTACTCCCAGACAAAAGCAGCATCTCAGAACTGAGAAGGTTGGAACTGGCCTTTCAGTACCAACTGGGGACCAGACAACCACCTGGACTAAATTTAAGATAGCTCCAATTTTCCTCTCTCCTCCGACCTTTGCCCCTTACCTGCCATCATTTCCCACAAAACCATCACTCACCAGAGCTTTCTCTTTTTGTACTTAGATCTATTGCAATATACTTTTTTTCTCTCGTGTGTTTTATATTATTATATTTTTTCCGTGTGTAGTATTTTTTCGTGTGTAATATTTTCAATAATTTTGCGTGTGGAATAATTTTTTATGGGGGCACTTATAGATCGTTTTCAGTAGATTCCACCTCCCCCCCCCCACCCCCTGGGTTTCCTTGGTTTGTTTTATGCCAGTGACCTTATGACCGCAACCACGTTTCCACTGTGCAGTCTAATTATCATTTTCGGGCTTAGGTCCTTCCACCCCCACCCCCGCCTCCCGCCATGTTGTTTCTCCCCCCTCCCTCTCCATCCCGACCAGCCGACCATGTGCACCCCGTGTGGTCTCCTCAGTTGGTTGCTAGCTTCCGCGGGGCAGCCACCTCATCCTACAACCTGATGAAGAGCTAAGCTCGAAAATTTGTATTATGTCTGTGTTTGTTTGTTTTTTCGTGTTTTGACGCCGCTGGAGCCCTCATCTTTGGTAAGCGGTGGTTTTTCTCCTATCCCAATGTCTAATATATATATATATATATATATGTTGAACATTAGGATAGGATAAAAAAACCACCACTTACCAATGAAGGGGATTCCTGCGACGTTGGTACACGAACACACAAAGAATAGAATTTTCAAGCATGGCTCTTCCTCAGTAGAACTGAGATGGCAAGCGTCCGGCATATATATATATAAATATGTGTGGCGGGCTGGGTTGTGATTGTGACATAGTGGTAAATTATAAGTTAAAATGATTTATATATATATATATAAAGAAAAAAGAATACAAAGGTTAATAAATATTGTAATCGTAGGCTTCCGCCCTGGAAGAAGATCCCAGAATGAGGGTCGAAACGTCGGTATTAAGAAATATGACGCGGCGCCACCCGGATAGCCAAGAATCAGTTAATAAATATTGTTTGCCCAGAGAGGCTTTAAAGGATATGATCTCTGAAAAAGAAGTGAAGTTAAGAGAATTGTTGAGTAGAGGAAACAACCAAGACAAGATTGATTTAGCAGCAGCGTAAAAATTAAATTGAGAGATCTTGAGTAGGAACAAACCTGCAAATCTTGGGATGTCAAGGTTGTCTCAAACACGGTCGTTATTGGTATTAGAGAACTGTTTAAGCAGGCAAATGAAAGAAATAAACTGCAAAAGATTATAAACGAAATACAGTCTACAAATTATATTTATTTAATTACATAGATCTCTTGCTTGCATAAGGACATTTATATGCGACATGATCTCATCTTTCCCTCCACCATATGTCTTGCTTCTCACATGAATAAGGTTTCTCTTTGAAATATGGTGCAATTTGTTTGTTTTTGTGTTTTTTACATGTTAATCTCGCCTTCCTGCCTTCATGTGTGGTAAGTGACGGGTTATTTTTCCCTATACTAATACATATATAATAACAATGACCAGGAAAATGCTTTATCTTCATTTTAACAGTTGTCATCCCTCCCACATCAAATGTTTCCTTCCTTACAGTCTGGCTGTCCATGGAAGGCGCATCTGCTTTGATGAAGAATCTTTCCCGATACACAGAAAACCTGTTCGGAACTCTCATCTCCTGCAGCTACCCCCCTGACTTAGTACACAAACAAATCTCTTGTGCTATAGCCCTTTCTGTAAACAGCCACCCTAAGGCTGTACCCCTTGAAACTAACCGCAGCCCCACTTTCATCACTCAGTTCTTCCCTGGTCTCGAGTCTATTAACCTAACCTTTCGTCGTGGGCATGACGTCGTAAGTTCCTTCCCCGGGATGTGCACCATTCTCCATAAAATCCTACCCACTGCCCCATGCACATGTTTTAGCACACCACCAAATCTAAAAAATATCTTGGTTCACAAGTACTCGCCCAGTAATTCCCCCAAACTACCACAGGAATCATTCCTGTACAACAGACCCTTTTGTAAAACATGTTGTAAGCATCCCGCCACTACTTACTCCAATCCTACCGCAGGTGAAACATTCCCCATCATTGCTCATGCTACTTGCATGACAACACACCTCATATATCAACTTACATGCCTCCATTGTTCCAGCTCATGTATAGGCCTCACTGCTAACCCACGTGCTATCAGAATGAATGGTCACAGACACACAGTATATACTAACAATGAGGCCCATCCAGTTGCAAAACATGCGAGTTCCCTCAAACTGAATAATTTTAACATCTGTTTCTTAGCTAGGGCGATCAGAGTTTTCCCTGATAACACAATCTCCTCTGAACTACGTAGATGGGAACTAGACTATC